>CM077088.1:60572184-60656875 GCA_039513925.1 Platanthera zijinensis
GTTTAAACAAAAGGAGAATGTTCTTAAACTCTACAACTAGGTCCGAGAGGATGAAGATGAAGCTCTGTAATTCCAAAAGTCTCTGTCTTCTTCCTTGACCTCTTCCTTTTCTATTTTGCAGTCCAACGACTCCTTGAGTAGTTGGACCGCCAGGAGTTGGTAGTTGCAACTTGTCTTTTGTATTAAATGTTGTACGCCAGGTAAGCGACGTCATTTGTCGTCTACTATTCCATTCCCGCAACATCTGAATTTCTGTTGACATCATCATGACTCAACACCTATGGACTTAGCCATATTCAGACACTTCTACATAGGCATTGAGTGAATACTTGTCACTCAACGCCAAAACACTTGGGCAGATTTCTACATCTTCAGGCATTTAGTGATCAGTCATCACTCAATGAATATAGACATTTGTCTAACCGAATAGGCATTGAGTGAGCCTTCATCACTTAACGCATCTGGACTTAGTCTATTATCTATGTATGAAGGCATTGAGTGAGTTGTCTTCACTCAACGCTTTCTACCTTTGCCTATTTTATTGAAGAGGCATTGCATGAACTGCCTTCACTCAATACTTCTGTCCTTAGACAGATTTCCTGTTGAATAGGCGTTGAGTGAGTTGACATCACTCAACGCTTCTGTCCCTAGACAAAATTCTTTATCAACCAATACTGTAGCTCTGAATGAACTATGTTCTGTCGACGCTTTCTCTGCATGGCGTTGAGCGAACTGCCTTCATACAACGCTTCTGTACTTAGCTCGATTTCTTGGCAGGTTCTCTATGGATTTGACTGCTTGAGCTTTACTCAATACTTCTGGCTCTAGGCGTTGAGTGAACTACCTTCACTCAATGCTTGTGGACTTAACAAGATTTCTGTCTTGGCAATATCGAGGCTTTGACTATCTGGTATTTACTCAACGCTTAAGGCAATTTGGCATTGAGTGAACTGCCTTCACTCAACGCATCTGGACTTAGACAAATTTCAGCCTTGTCAGCATCATGTCCTATGCCCTCCTGTCATTTTCACTTCGATAACCTGTCTAATCAAAGTGACAAAGAGCCCCCTGCATACATAGAACTTATAGCATGCATCAGATACAAACATGTGTATACCATTATCCTATAGACCTTCTTCAAATATGGGACATTGTGATCAATGGACCCAACAAGTACAATAAGCTAACTCTGAAGGAGCTCGCCTTCGAGAGCTCACATGCCCAACTATGCACCACAGAACTCGCTCACATGGTCATACGACAGGGCATCAGCTTCTCTAAGAAATTTCACAATGTTGAGGCCAAGAAGGAGCTCACCGAGGAGAAGGCCTTGGACCTCATGACGCGCTTCGAGCTCTCGGAGTGCCTTCTCGCCAAACATTTGAGCGGCGTGGTAGGTTACCTCTTGAATTTTATTGTTTCTTTTTCCTTCTTCTTTCCAATGTTCTTTTTTACTCCCCTCCTAATTCCAAACTTTTTTTTGCAGAATGTTGAGACCGCTGACTTCCTGTGGTCGTGCATATACAACCTGGAAAGAGAGCTGGCAGACACTAAGGTAGAGCTCGCCATGGCCCTTGCCGAGAAGACCGTCGAGAAGCCCAACGAGTCCCCCTCCCGCAGATGCAAACTTCTTCGTTTCACTCCGTAGGAGATGGAGAGAACCCATAAGCTTCTGATTATACAGACGATAGAGTCAACGATGAATATGCTGTGAAACCTCGATGCCTTATGGGATGACTGGATGGAGTTGATCGCGAAGGATCTCATCCCAGACTTATTTATGCCAGCGTAGAGTCCGCCTTCTTCGGGTCGCGACTACTCACCCCAGGACAATGGAGAGACAGAGCATTCATCAAAAGACCCACCCGTGAGCTGAGAGCTATAATTCTTTGTTATTTTGTGATGTAATGGCTATCTGGCCAAATAACATTTTTGCAATATATGGCAGGTTTTGACTTAGCTTTCCTCTGTGTTGCCTATCATTTTTCTTTTATTTCGCATAGTGCCTATTTTTCTTTTGTTTTTTGCCGAGTGATCTCCCCTTAGATCTAGGTGACCCACCCAGACAATCAAGGGGCCTTTTCCCGGCTCATGAGAACTAAACCAAGCGAACCTAGCATGCTCGTAACTTTCCAAAAAAGGGACAGGTAATTACGATACCGGGTTATGCAGTCTGGTCATTCGCATAACCGTCTCTCCTCCCTCGAAGTTGGGAAAGTGAGGGATGCGTGAGGCGGGGGCGAGAAAGATTATACTCGCCCCCTCTTTATCTCACTTGTTTTTTCCCCCTGAAGTGACCTCTCACCCCCACCCCCCTCCACCACTATCTCCTTCCCGGCTCACATGTCCAGTGCCTCCTCGCCAAATGCCGGTTGGGCAAGCACTGGGACTGTGGGGTCGAGTACTTGTTGGCTCGCGTCATCAGGTTGGAGTGTAGGGTTTCCATGATGACCTTCGTGAAGTCTTCAAATTGTGTTTGGGTCACAAATCCATTTGCGGACAATGAGATCTATGGGCTAGTTCCTTTCCCTCTTCTCCAGCCATGGTGATTATTATAGTTCATGCTCACTGCACCAAAAATGTTCAACTAAGAAACCACAGTTCAACGACGAGTTCGGACCGGAGCTGTAGCTTGCCTTTACTTCTCCCGAACAAGCACACAGAGTTGAGCATTTAGAGTTCAGATACATTCTCACCAGAACCTAAAACAGACCCACGAGCCGCAACGAGTAGGTCCCGCCACACTCTCGGAATATCTTAGGTTACTTCACCTCCCAATTCAATGCTGGACCAGGCAAATTCGGAGGGCTTAGAGATCTCCAAACTACCAAACCGAAAACCACGATGAATAGTGAGCTGAAGTTCTTGCCTTACAAAGTTAACCAAAGGAGAGATAAGCCAAGAAGATCTCTCTCCAAAGGTGCCCTTGGGAGTCTATTTATAGTTTTTTGGGATTAGTCTGTGGATAGTGAGATCCTTCCTTTCTATTTTACTAAACGTAGCCTAAATTGGTCTACCAACAGCAAAACTCCGCTATTTGTAACGGCTAATGACATGTCAAAATGGGATGTAACGAGATAGGTGAGTCAGGCAGGCCTCAATCTACTCGCTTGGATGACGAGTGCTTGATGAGGCAGTGCCCCACCACTCGCATAATATCCAGGGCGAGTGCGAGCTCTCCTGCTCTACTCGCCCCACCTACTCGATGGTACTTGCCCCACCTATTCACACGGCTTGCCTTGGGCTGGCTTAACACACTCGGTGAATACGGGGTTGCATAGTGATATTTATTAGAGGCAAATGACACGTTCCCAGGAAATACCGGAGAGGAATCCGGCAAGGCGAGGGACAGAGGTAGAGAGTGGGAGGAAGGAGGAGAGAACAATAGGAAAGGTTAGGGAACAACCCTAATTCTCATACATCCCAAAACATAATCAAAAAGAGTACAACTCCACCCCTTATAAGTGTGGGGTGTGTCCAAATAAGAAATACAATATAACGGGAAAGAAATAAATACGTACAACCAAATAGGATATCATGAAATAGGAAATAAATAAACATCAGGATGGCGCCGCATCTTTGGTCTCTCCTCCGTAGATAGACCCATCGTCATCTTCCTCCGTATGCTGACCGGCCACGGTGTCTCCTCGGCATGAGTGAGTCCCACCGACATGCGCAAGCGTAACAATATCATCGTTTGGAAAACATGTCTTATTCTAAAGACAATGATCGGAGTAGTGTAGGCAGTAGTAACCCCGGCACGGCCTCGTAGATTCGTTCTATGGATGGTAAGACCCAGCAATCGGTACCTCCTGCGGGCTAGGGTCCCTCTGAAGGTGGTAGCAGCAACCAAGTGGCTTGGCTGTGTAGTTCGATGTCAACTGCCATCTTTCTTATGGACTAGAGAAAATTAGGCTTGTGGCAATCCTGTCGGAGGCTTGGTGATGTCAGCGAGTGTAGTAGAATGCTCTTGGTGGCCTGTCATAGAAGGGTAAGGCACCATAGATGGGCCCAAGACGGCCCATAACCCTGCGGATAAGCTGACATCTAAGGGTCGTTGTATTGTGGGAGGGAGATCGGAGAGTGTAGGAGGGTAGAGTCACCGTCGAGGAGACATAGCTGTCCCTCGTGAAGGAATTGCATGAACATGGTCTCCCAATTGATACATATCTCACTGAGCGTGCAGAGCTAAGCCACTCCCATGATGGTGTCGAGGCCGCTTAAGCGAAATGTGTAGAAGTCTGTGGTCATGGAATAGTGCCCCATAGAGAGCGAGATGGCAGTGCAATGGTCCTGAGTTGGTTAGTGGCGTCATCGCCAATATGGACCGCAACATCCGGGGAGGGAGCCCAGGGAAGACGAAGTTGCTACACCCGGTGCTCAAAGATGAGGTTGTGGTTGGTGCCACTATCCACCATGATGATGATCATGCGGTCCTGTAGTGTGCCCAGAAGCTGCATGGTCTGCTGGCTGGAAGGCCTGCCCGTTGAGGCGCCAGATAGCTCCAACTGGTGGAATATAGCTGTGGTGGGGTCGAGAGGGGTATCATCTAGTGAGAGCTTCAGGGCCTCAAAGTCATCCAAGGTAACCTAAGGGCCGACGTCGCCGATGATGGCGGGGAACCCCTTGACCGCGCAGATGTGGGTGGGAGAATAGGGCTGACGGTAAAAGAAACATAACCCCTTGTGACGGAGATCGTTTAACTCGCGATTGGATAATTACTGAGGAGGGCCCGGTCGGCCCGGCAGAGCTGCTAGAGGAGGCCGAGGAGCTAGCATCTCTGGCATAACGGTTGGCCACGGTCGCCCCCCTGGCGAAGGTCCGTCTGACGACGGCGGTGGAAGATGAGACAAATTCGCCTCCACGAGGAGGGCCATTTTGAGGGCATCAAAAATCGTCTAGGGGTGGTGATTCCAGAGCCGGAAGCGGATGTTGGGCATGAGGCCTTGCATGAAGAAGCCGAGATAATGATCCGGTGGTAAGCTTGGAACATGAGTGACGAGGACCACAAACTCATCGATGTAATCTTCCAATGCACCGACTTGGCGAACCCAACTCAGCCATTCGATGGAGGATTCGTAATAGCGGTTGTCTTAGCGGCAGATCATCGATCTCCTGTTTGATCTCCGACCAAGAGATCATCGGGTTGGACTGTTGGAGCCACCAGCCCCAAAGAAGGGAGGAGCCGTCGAGTTCCACGACAGCAGTTGAGACCATATCTTGCTTGGGAGTATGGTGGCGGTTGAAATACTACTCCACCTTGGTAGTCCACCCAATCGAGTCCACCTCGGTAAAAGTGGAGAGGTCCAAAGTGAGGGCGAGGTGGTCGGGAAATGGAGGGGTTGCGGATTCCCCAATGTAAGGGAGAGGCGCCTCCCCGAGGATGGACATGCCGGCAGCTGGGAATGCAGAGCTATTCGCGGAAGAGGCGGTGGAGGGCTAGAGTGCGTTAAACTTTACGTGGAGGGAAAGAATGGAGGCGTGCATTGAGGTCATCAAGGATTCTTGGGCGTTGATGCGGCTAAGAAGGGCCTCAGTGGAGTCCTCCGGCAGTAGTTCTGTAGTGGACCGGGTCGTAGGAGCCATAGCGGGGCTAGATGGCGGTTATAATGGGCGGATGTGGTTGAAAGCGGCGGCTGGACTGGTCGTACGATGTTTCTGCGGTGATCGGAGGTGTCGGCCGATTGGTCGTCATATAAATTAGCGAAGGCGTCTGGAACGAGGGTAGAGCGGCTTGGAGGGAGGTCGATCCGCGATCTGGATGCAGAAGCAGAAGTCTGTCGCAAGGACGGAGCGGTCTGGAAGCCCTGATCGAATCAGACGCAGGGCGCGACTCGCGCGTATTAGGGATCGGGACGGGGCACAGTAGCAACCCGGAACCGGAAGGAACGACGTGCGATCGTGAACACCGGCGGCCTTCGGCGAGCGAGACAGCGAGGTCGAACCAAATTGATACGTTCCTAGGAAATCTTGGAGAGGAATCTAGCAAGGAAAGCCAGAGGTGGAGAGCGAGAGGAAGGGGGAGAGAACAAGAGGAAAGGTTAGGGAGCAACCCTAATTCGCATACATCCCAAAATATAATCCAAAAGAGTACAACTTCACCCGTTATAAGTGCGGGGTGTGACCAAATAAGAAATACAACAAAACAGGGGAAAAATAAATGCGTACAACCAAATAAGAAATAACGAAGTAGGAAAATAAATAATCATCAGGCTGGCACCGCGACTTCGGTCTCTCCACCTATAGACGGACCCGTCGTCGTCTTCCTCCGCATGCGGACCCACGCGTGTCTCCTAGGCATGAGCGAGTCCCGCCGGCTTGCGCAATCGCAACAAGCAGCGACATTCAATAGGGGTGACAACATTCGGCAGGGGCGGCCACGTTCGGCAAGGGCAGCTATCTTCAGCAAGTACAACCATATTCGGCGAGGCTGTCGGCATTCATCGGGGGGTGGAAAAAGTAAGAAGTAAAGCCGAATTTATGAAGCTAAATATGAACCCGATAATCACATTATATAAATGCTTCATCAAATTGTCTACAGTATTATTACTGGAATAAAGATGAATGTGCAGCATTGCTAGAACAAAAATTAAAAAAATATGTGAATCCTCGATGTCTATCAACTTGAACTTGAAGCCCTTCCCATCCTCTTCTAGAATAGAAGGGAAACCTGAACCTGATAATAATAATAGCATAATTAAAATGCAGCTTTTATTTTTTATAAAACGTTATTGTTGGAATAAGGTTGTAAATAACTTCAGCAATGTTGGAATAATAATACAAGAATACCTGATAACCCAATTTAAAATTAAACATGAAGTGAAAGTCCTTCCTCTCCTCTTTAAAAACTGTAAAAAAATAGATGTTTTCTGTTGAGTTCCTTTAAGTGGAGAATAAAAAAGTTTTAAAAAAACTTTTTAACTCCATCACATGTTGGTGAAAAAACCTTTTCAAAACATGAAGAGGTTTTTATGGATAATGTAAACATACAAACAGAAGGAAAATATAATACATGTTGGTGAAAAAACCTCTTCAAAAGAGGAAATACATTCAAATTGAATCAAAACATCAAAAATCTGTTGGAGATAGTATTGCATTCAACGTTAAGTTAAGCGATTTTTCCTATACCCAGTTCATCATTCGTGGAAGAGAAATAATTGAAAATAGATGAATTTTTATGATGCTTTCATAAATAAAGAAAATAGATGAATTTTTACAATCCTTTCATAAATTGATTACTTACATACATCACAAAAACATTAAATTTCAATAGAACACAGTTAGATGTGTTTATTTATAATCTAGTTATAGCAAAAAAGCCAAAGAAATGTGTTCTTTTAAAAAGGGAAAAAACAATCAAACAATTTAATTAGAAATTGAAATATGAAGTTTGATGTGGGGAAAGATTTTGAACATGCGGGAAATTTGTTGAAATGACCATACTATTTTCAGTTTATATGGAGACTTGAATAAGAACCTCCAAATTCTTCCAATTAAAAATTACACATAGAAGAAAATAATTGATGCTAAAATTAAAACATGAGTTTAATATGAAGAAGTTAAAGAAACTAATTTGTACCTCAATGATCAAATCAAAGCCATTGCTTCTAAAGAAGATTTATAAATATCCCATTAAAATTGTTTAAAAGTATAAGAAGCTTTCAATCTAATATATAATACAATATCGTGCAATCGAAACCTAATTGATTCTCATAATCAAAATAAAGTATAAGGTAATCAAACAACAACGTTCAAATTCATAAATTAATCAAATTTCACATGTTTTAAGGGTCTCTATTTGATTCTTTTCAAGTTTCTTTGTTTTTCACATCCCCGTGATGATGTGAACTTAGAAGTCTCTAACACTTAATGGAGCTCGATTGCAGGTACTAACAGTAATAGCATCTGATTTAGTTCATGCCTATTAAACCATCAAGATGAATGTAAGCGAGATTTACACGGAATGTAGTTATTTGTTCTGTTGTTTCTATGCCAATTTTATATGTACTTTGTTCATTGTCCCTTACCTCCATAAATTTTTAAAATGAACTTTAACTGACTTTACTTTCACAACTTCACATTGGTGTCTATTTGAAGGTTTGCAATACATCAAAAAGCATCATTGTAAGGTACAATAAACCACTCCACCAGTGGATCCAAAATATTGTTCAATGATATTACTTCTCTGCTTATTTTGCTTTACACTATTGTATTTCATGATGAATATTTTAATACACTATTTTGACTTCACCCAAAATTAATTGTATAAAAACTGTTCGTGATCTAGGTTTAATAATATCTGAAAGATTATACATTGTGTTTATCATACTTCACATATGCACAATCAACTACAATAGATCCAACCAACCATTGTTCATTATGGTACATTGTGTTTCCTCCTCCAACCATTTGATGCCTTCCAATCGGGCTTCCCATGGAATATTATCAGATCCTACTCTTCATGTATGGGTTCACAACTACAGAACATAGTTTTATTTATTTATTTATTTATTTGGGGGGGGGGGGGTTCGCTCAATAATTTACCACTTCATGGTAGGTTATAAGCATGATAGGTGCACCATCTGATTCTCAACTCCCACTCCTCCCAACAACCAATGCAACTTCCTCCACTACAATAAGTAATACAGAATTTTCTTCTTTAGTTTACTATGTTCCTTGTATATATAAAAAAAATCAACAGAAGAACTCATTTATAATGCATATGCCCACTATCACGAACAATGACATGGAGACAAACACTGATAGCTACTCAACGAGTTGCATAAAATTCAAGAAGAAGACAATGCCATCAAAATTGGTAATCTAGTCACCAAGAACAAGTGGCTCATGCACCAATGAATTCAAAAATCATTCAAAAAGTCAATTTTCTAAAACAAAAAACATCACCTACAATATATAAAGTCACAATTTGTAAGTTTTCTAACCAATTAAAGCACAATATCAAATATAGAACCCACATGATGCACCAATAGATGCTCAACATCATTTACCACTTGTGGTCCCTAATCATCAAGCACCATTAAGAACTCTACAAGACTTCATAATCAAACAACAACTCTTTGTAGATTGGAGCTTCCACTGCCTCTAATTTTCCTTTATCGCAACAAGAAATTATTTAATAAGAAATCAAACAATTTTTTTCAATGATGGGAATATCATCTTACCTTATATACCTGCTCCTCAAGAACTGCTTGATCTATTCACTCAACAAGGTTCTGAAGGCTATTATTTTAAACAAAATGTATAGGCATACAACCATGTATTCACATTCACATCAATGCATATGACACTAGATGAATATGTACCATCATTCATGCATAGAATCTTCTCCTTCGGAGCACATGGCGCATTATGCCATAGAATTGACTCTTTTCTGCCCGGAACATGAAACATACAAAGGTTTTTTTTATAGATGCTTATCTACAACACAAACTCTGAAATTGACATCGCTTGAAGTGGATCACATACTTAATGTGGATATACTATATAAAATCAAATAACTACTTAATATGTACAACCAATTTGTGTACAACTTTTTTCAAATATCATTGCTTACTCAAATACATTTATGAAGAATTCTTATTTGAGATAAGCTCACTGCTAATCATCAATACATCCTTCTAACAACATACAAGTTGCAGTAGTGTTGGTTGGTGGTGATGATTTTATGGAATCTGAAGACAGAGATGTATTGATATATACCAATTAGAAATTTAATTACTATGAAAGAATATGTTGGGTATTATGATCCATTGCAATACCCATTGTTGCATCCACATGGGACATATGGGTTGGACAAATCCATCCAGGCAAACCAATTAAGTCATACACGTAAGTTATTAAAATTATTATGCATCGTTGTTATAGGTAAGACCAAGACTACTTAAATTCAATTTCATATCCATTATATTGTAAAAATAATTGGAATTTGTGCAATGGTGCAGATGCACAATGGTAATCCATTCATTATTCTTCACATGGGATGACTACTATAATAGTATGTGTTTAATAACTACATCAAGGTCGAGTCATAAAAATGCATTGGATCTGACTAAATTAAATCAAAATACATGCAAAATTGTATCAAGGTTTGCAATACTATTTGTATGCTTGCAAAAATAATACAGGTCTTCTCTTTTGAGTCAATTTCAACTATACAATGTCCATGCAATAACTACAATCATCTACTTACAAACAATCTACTATTTACTATTTTAGGTTATGTAGGCCGCCACACAATTTTGCCATATTAATTTATTAGGAGCCCGTGTGACATGTATCAAAGATACCATGATATAATGGTGATCGTGCAACAATATAGAAAGTTAGGTGTATGTTTGATGATGACATGCAATCCTAATTGGAAAGAAGTAAGAGATGAACTATATCTTGGTCAAGCACCACATGATCGCCCCAATTTCCTATCTAGAGTTTTCCACTCAAAATATGAAAATATAAAGGCAATATCTTATATAAAGGGATTTTGGGAAAGGTAGTAGGACACGTTTATGTTATAGAGTTTCAAAATAGGAGTTTTTCGCACATCCATATGTTGATAATTTTCAAAGAGGAAGGCATCTTAAATAGCCTGAAGAATCATAATTACATTGTTAAAGTAGAGATACTGTCTGCAGATACATAACAAGATTTACACAAATCAGTGCTTAGCCATATGATGCACGATTTGTGTGGATGCTACAAGCCTAATGTGCCTTGCATAAAAATTTTACTTTACAAAAAAGAGTTATCCAAAGCCATATGGAAAATGTATAACCCAGGGTATTGATTTGTATCCTAGGAGATGGAGAAACAACAATAATATTCATAACAATCTTGGAAAAACAAAATGTAGTCGGAAATAATGGGGTAGTTCCTTATAATCCTAACTTGCTTATAAAGTATGTTTTTTTTATATAAACGTTGAAATATATAGTAGCATCAAGAGCATCAAGTATTTGTACAAATTTATTTATAAAGTGTCAGACCGTATTTCATTTGAGGTCTGACTAGCACCAAAGTATGACGATGTAAGTAAATATGTTTATGGTAGGTGAATTTTCCCACCCAAGGCAATATGGAGGATTTTTAAGTTTGGGATGACCAGAATGTACCCTTCTTTTAACTGATTATAAATATGTTTTTGAACCCATATTAGGTTTGATTCAACAGTGATCATACAATATCGAGCCTACTTGCAAATCAACAAAATTCATGGGCAATGCCACCAAAAAATTTCAATTTATATGAGAACAACCAAGATAATTTCAAATATTAATACAGAGACTTTCCAAAACACTACAGTTGGCTTAAAGCTCAATGCAAGTGGGTATTGAGACACACATATACTAATTCCATTGGAAGCATTTATTCACTTTCTCCTATCAAGGGTGAACTATTTTATTTACATTTACTTCTAAATGATATTGATGGACCCAATTCCTTCCATTATCTTCAAGTATTGGTGGCTTTAGATATCTAGCATTCAAAGAGGTGGCCAAAATTTTTGTATTTTAGAGGAAGATAATAGCATTCATGATTGCCTATGAAAAGAAAGGAGTTTTAGAATGCTTTTGGAGTTGAGATGGTTATTTACAACAACTTTGTTATAGTGTGCACCAACTTTGGTAAGAAATTTATGGGATGACAATTTTAAAAGAATGATTAAGGGTTATGTATGCTCACGTAATGCGGGTGAAACATACTTGAGAAATAAGTTGTTAATTGAATTGGATGGAATTCTACATAAACATAATTGAGGCATAAAGGACTTTGACCTACCACGCATGTCTATAAGCTATGGAAATTGACATGATTTTTCAAGCCTAATTAAACATTTGTTATCAATGCCAATTTCAGAGGATGATTTAAATTCAATTTGTCATCTTAACACCACTCAATTATCTGCATTCAATATTACCAGTGCATCATTTAAAAAAATGATAGTGTTTTTACTTTATCGACAGACTGGATATCAGAAAATACGTTCATATATCAATCATTAATGGATAGCTTTAGAAAAGATTGTAATATTATTTTAGCCACAACTATGTCAGGTATTTTAGCAAATCTACTTCGTGGTAGATGGACAGTGCATTCTAAATTTAGAATTCCAATTGACTTTGAATCTAAGTCCACTTGTGATATTGGAAAACAATCTGATTTACTCATGCTAATAGAATAATCATCCACAATATTTTGGAAGGAAATATTGATGGCTCATAAGATGATATTTGAAGTTATTAATCGTTCATTCAAAGACATACTTGGGGTTAACACGCCTTTTGGTGGTAAGATATTAATCATGGGGGTGAGTTTTTGCAAGTGATACCTATCATCGTAAATGGAACCAAATCACAAATAATCAATTCAATCATTATTGACTCATATTTATGGACACATGCCAAAATTCTACATTTGAATGAAAATATGTGGGAACAATGAAGATGAATACTTCTCCATTATTTGTTGCGAGTTAGAAATGAAGAGGGGGAAACTATTAAATATGATAAAATTTGAATCCTTGATTCTATGGTTATTCCTTAGGTGGGAGAAAAATCCATCGATGAATAGTGACTCTAATTATCCTAATTTAAACTATGAGAATCATGATGTTCATTATAAGGATGGATGGGCAATAATAAGTCCACTTAATGAAGGTGTTCGTTTATTAAATGAAAAGTTGCTCGCTATTTTTGCTCGTGAAAAAATTACTTACTACACATATGATTATGTGCCTGATAACATAGACAATTTGTACTATCCATAGTTCTTGAATTTCCTAAACCCTAGTAATCTTCCACCATACGAACTCACCTTAAAGCTAGGTTGACCTATCATGCAGCTTAGAAACATTGATCCAAAAATTGGGTTATGGAATGGAACTAGACTTAGATGTGTTCATTTCTTGAGAAATGTCAACAAAGCTAAAATTTTTTATGGACATTTTTGTACCTGACTGTGTTTAACCGATTCATACTGTTAAATATTGTCAAGGTTGCAAAGATGCCCTCATGCTCATTCGAAAACTATTCTCTGTTTGCTTGAGTTGGTGACAATTAACAAGTCATGTTAACAGACAATTAAGAATATCAGGATATATCTTCCAAACTATGTGTTTAGTAACGAACAACTCTAGGTTGCATTATCAAGGTGTTTTTCGGAGCAAAATACAAGGTCTTGGTGAAACTGGATTTGTCGATGATGATGATGGCATCTACACTAGAAATGTTGTGTTCAAAGAAATTTTTGCCAAACTCCAGACAAATAACATCGAAGTGTAAAGGTTACACATGTTTTAAAATTTACTCCTAAAAAAAAATACATTCCATATAAATAGATAGATAGATTTATCTTTAATTGACATGAAATTTTCTACTTTATCAGGTAAAAAATTATGCTATCAATTATTAGAATGGGAAGTAATTATGGTTTTTTTTTCTTTTATCATGGAGATCACAAAAAAAAATTCTTAAACCTTTGCTCTCTCCATTTCAATTATATTATATTAAATTAAAGTAATTAGTTTGATTTCATTCTTATTGAATAAATTTATTTAAATGTAGGTCGTCTATAATACATGAAGTTATGTATTTATGATGGTTAGGAATGTTTGATGGAAGCTGATTAATCTTAAAAGGGTATTGAACACTGATTTTGATCAATTGAAATCGTTTAATTGTGTAGAAGTTTGTTTTTAAAGCTATAGTTAATTACCGGAACCTCCCCTGTAAGTTTATATAATTACAGGTTGCTCCCCTTTTAGTTTAGAAATTGTATTTACCTCCTCTCTTTGTATCTTCTATTTACATTCACACCATGCTGCCTAATATTTATAAATTTAATTTGAAGAAGATCAAAATACCCTTGAATTTAAAACATCTAATAGTTTGAAATAAGGATTACACGATGACAAGACCTAATTCCTATTTCTAAAAACACGTGCCTGGTTTTGTTCTTCCTCTTCCGCCAACCTTTTTCTCTTCCACCAACCTTTTTCTCTTCCACCAACCTGGAGCTCTGTGCACGCTTCCTCTCCACGGACATTGACCAGTAGATTATAGTTAAGGGTGTCATCTACTCCTAGTTATGGTCACGTGCATGCCTAATTGCGGGCATCATCTCCACTCAAAAACCCTTCATTGTTGGATCTGCTGACCACATTAGGGTATCATTTTCTAGGCTTTTTTTGTTGTGAGTTTTTATTTTCATTTATTCTTAGGGATACAAGTATCTAAGTTTTTTGCTTTCATTTTTTGGCAATCAATTTATGATTTAGAATGGGTACACCAATATTTTTTTGTTGTTGTGATCTTTTTATGCTTTTAGCTTTTATTGAGTTTAGTTTTTATTGGTGTGGTTTTAATTTCTTTCAGCCTTTTTTGTTGTATTGGATTTCAATGTATGATAAGAATGGATACAATAATACAAATCAATTCTAGTTATGGAATGTGTAGTAGCTTGTGCGAATTCAAAATTTTTTGTATGCAAATGAGTACCGCCAATTGCAATATGGATGATGAGTTTGAAGCATTTCTTAATTGTGTTGAGTTTGAAGTTTCTGATAATGATGTGTTGGAAGGCATGGTAAATCAAGATGTAAGTTTGTGGGCTGGGCATGCATTTCCATTGCAATTAAAGAATGAGAATATCACAAACAACATAAAAAAAATTAATAATTGGATTGGTGAACTTAGGATCAAACTAATTTTGACATTGCTTGATGAAAATCAGTCCAAGTTAATGAGTAGAATATAATCAGGGTATCAAAATGGCATAACATGGAAGAGCCAAATTTTTGAGAGTGTATTATATAAGTTGAATGTTGTAAAAGATGAAGTGGTGAAGTGCACACACTTATAAGTAGTCAATATGAATTTCAAGAGTAGACCACACCCATTACAATATCAACATAATTCTTAGAAGTTGTGATTGCAAATTTTAGGATATATTTGGAATTCCATGCAAACATGTTGCTTTGGCTATAAGTCATGAGATACAAAACATTCAAACATACACAACTTCATGTAATTACAAGGAAAATTACATCAAAGCATACAATCACAAGATTAAAGGGATTCCAAATTCTATGTTTTGGCCATCAGTTGACGATGAGCCCTCTACTATTCTACCACCTCGCATTAAGTGCTTGCCAGGAAGACCTAAAAATAATTGGAAAAAAGAGTCCAGGAGCAAGCTAACATATGCAAAAGGAGGAAGAGTATGGTCACTAAATGTGGCAACTGTGGAGGTCTTAATCATAACATATGGACTTGCAAAATAGAAAGCATGCGTGTAATTTTTAAAAACCTCTCTAAATTTGTTATTATATTTTTGTTAGAATATATTGTGTTCTAAATTTGTACTATTTTGTAGTTGGATGATGAAACCCAACTTGCAAGGTTTGTAGAGTGGAGAAAAAAACCAAGGCAAGATTATGAGGAGAGCCCTGAAAAATGACCCATTAATATTTTGTGATTAGTCAATATTTTGTAGTCATTCAATCTCAATGAGACTGCATTTTATTTTGTGATGGATTAATATTTTATGACCATTTGATATTTTGTGATCGGTTAAAATTGTGTTCGATTAATATTTTGTTAATGGTTAATATTTGGTCACAGCTGGTAAGTATTTTTTGAATATTTGGTCACCTGACAATTTTCATTTAACAACTTCAAGTATTAATAGTATACAAGTTATTATAATGGTAAAATAGAGGATGGACGAAAGAGAAATTCTTCAAAAATAGAGGATGAACGAAAGGGAAATTCTTCTAAAGTTTAAGCTATATAAATATTGGTTAATAAAAAAATCAATTTACGCTTATTTTATTTTTGTAACATCATTACAAAGAACATTTCAAAATCACTCCTTTACAAAGTAAAACATTTAAAACCCACCCCTTCAACTAATGGATTACTAACAATGGTAAAATTGAAGTATAAAAACACTTTTTGTTAGTTTTAACATTTTTCATCCAAAACTCAGTTAAAAGGGTATATTAGTAAACAGATCAAAATAAGAGAGTAGGTAATTGTAATTTTGAAACTAAGAGAGTTACAACCTATAATTATACAAATTTATAAGAGAGGTTCAGTTAACTTTATTGAATATATTGAATGCTTGCCATTTTCACTAATCTGGGTTCTATGGATTCCACAAACTATGAATGACTCTACAATAACTATAAGAGGACATCTTTGATAGCTTAATAAGCTTAGAGGTACTTTTTGTCTGCAAGTATTTCTCTCGCTCTCTTGCAACCTCTCATTATAACAATTCATTCTTGCTTGGTAGTATATATAAGTAGATAATGAATCTCTAATTCAACAGGAAAAAAATTTGGACTCAGCATTTGTATAATGGAATGAACAAAAGCTCTTCTATTATGGACTCAAATTATCACTAGAGCATTGAAGAAGAATTGAAGAAATTTGATAACCCTAAGTTTCTCTATGTCTGAAAAAATAGATTGAAGAGAGTTGGAATGCCCTTTTTTAGAAATTAAATTTTGCTTCCCCCATTACTCCCGTCTTATTCTCTTTCTCATAATCTCATCTTGCAGGTTTCATATTCGAGCTTGATTTAATTTCATGGAAATTCATGCATCTAGGTGAACTACTTTTTGTTTTATTCTTGTTGTATTCAATACTTTAAATCTTCACTAGTGTTTAATAAGCAATGAAAATTTGGGTGTAATAAATTCTATTTTCTGCTTTGTATCAAAAGAAGGCTCTATTCATGTGAATAGGAGTAAAAGTTGCGAACAAAAATCCAGATTACCATATTGCTTTAACTTTTTCTTCTAATGGTTGTTTTTCATTTATATGAATTACTTTTCTTCAGTTTATTCAGTTTTTATCTTCATAGTAATTAATATGGAAGATAAAAGAATAGTGTAGCATGTGTTAAGTGATTTTTAGGAAGTCTGGAATTATTACAGCACACGGAATTCAATTATTAGTATTGTGAAGTACATAACATATAATATACATCATGTCATTGCCCCCGAGCATTAGTTGCAAAGCCCCTACCAAATTTCAATGCTGCCGCCAAATTTCGTAGCCCTTCGCCGAATGTTGCCTCCCCTGATGAATGTCATAATCCCCGAAGAATGTGCCACCCCTTTCCAGATGTCCACTCCCTCATTGAATGTTTCCCTCGCACTGAATATCGCCGCCCTGATGAATGTTGGAGCCCAAGGCAAATGTCATTGTCCCCACAGAATGATGTCGCCACCACCGAATGTCACTATTATGCCAAATGTCGCCCCTGACACTGAATGTCACCTCCTCCCAATGAATCTCTCAGCATGTCACTCATATACGGGGTCATTCATTTAAAATATATGAATTTTAGAATTTTTTCAAACGTATAGCAGGGCCGGAAGATTGGTGTGATGAGGCCTCATCATCACACCAACAAAATTAAAAGAGAAGACAATGTCAACAAAATTAGTAATCTAGTCACCAAGACCAAGTGGCTCTTGAACTAATGAAGTCGAAAACCATTCAAGAATTCAATTTTCTAAAACAAAAACATCACTGTGATGCCGGTCTCAGATCGTCAAACGGAGCTCTGAAGCTCCAATAATGGAAGAATCTAGGTCTTCTCCCTCCTCCAAGCTCTCATGCTCACCTTAGCTGTAAACCTTCGGTAAAGTTCCCAAAATGAAATGAATAAGTCCTCTGCCATTTTTAGGGTTCACAGGCGAACTCATCGGGACCCTTAGATCAATTTTCAAGATGATCAAATGAACAAAAAATATCATTTTATCATTTTCATCCCGTAAGCTACTGCACAACGGTAGTAAGCTATATCATCGCGGTAGATTCAACCCAGAAGAGCTTTCTATCTCGAGTCAAATAGACTTTTATTCGATTGGACAAATGTCTGGTCGATCAGCTTAAACAGACTTCCAGTCAAACAATGTCATAAGCGGTACTACTACTGTATCTCCCTTGCTCAATAGCTTTTAAATGATCGGCCAGACTTCTGGTCGATCGGGAAAACTTCTAACTGATCGGGAAAACACAGCTACTACTAATGGTAGCACTAGAATACCACACTTGCTTCCTGTTATATCTTCCTTTGACATCTAGCTTTGAAACCAATAGAAAAAATTGGGGTGTTAAAACTCCACCCTCCTTAAAAGAATTTCATCCCAAAATTAAATTACTTGACAAGCAAAACGCACCTGACGCAAACATTTCCAGGAATTTTTTCTGTGTCATATGCTCATACTCCAAAAAGAATTCATCTTGCCCGCAATTGTCCCAACGTACCTTCACGAGATTGACTTTTTGTTCCGCAAATGTAAGAATTTTGAATCCTTCAAGCAAAGAGGACAAACAATCATCCTCGGATGCTCTGCTACCAGCATTGATGCTGACTAAACCACCTCACTCAGCTCCACCAAATATTTTCTCACCGGGATGTGGAAAACATCATGCAATCCACTGAGTTGTCCAGGCAATGCCAAATAATAGGTTGCTTTGCCTATGCGTTCCATAATCTCAAACGGTCCCAAAAACCTTGGACTCAACTTCTTGAGTCGCTGAATTCATGAAATTCCTTTGAATAGCTTGATCTTTAAATAGACCATGTCACCCACTACAAACTATACACTTCTATGGTGCGCGTTGAAATACTTTATTTGCTGATCCTGAGCAACCTTCATGTACTCCTAAATTGTCTGCACCAACTCACAAACGTCGCCACTGACTCTTTTCCCAAAAGTTGGGTATCATTCGCCTCTATCTAAGATATCAGCGTAGATGTATAAGTACAGATTCGACTAGATGATCTAGTCATTCATGCAGAAGAGTTAAGATTATTCGATTAGATGTCTCATGAAGGTAAAATATGATTGAAGTACAAATTCGAATAATCATTAAACAGACCATGCAGAATGGCCAAGACAATTTAAGTTGATATACTCAGGATACAAAAGTCTGTGAAGATTCGACTAGATATCAAACCACTTGTATAGATGAATCAAGACGATTCAAGTTGATGAAAAAATGCATAAAATAGTTCAATGCAAAATTTTCTAGATCTCTACATGGTCTTGTAGAAGTCACAAGGCTATTTGACCAGATGTTTCTGAATGCACAAAACTGTTTTGAAGTCTTGAAGAAAGAAATTTCAATTCTAAGCTACAATTCGACGACAAACTTCAGGAAGAATATGCACTAAGTAAGAAGTCGACTTGATATCAAGCCTTTCAACTAAACATGAAACAGATTCGGCCAGATTATATTATTTATAAGAATGAACAGTCAGATTTGACTAGATGTGCATCTTTTGACAAGAAGAAGCGGTGAAGAAGTAATTCGCCTAAACATGAAGAAATTTGACCAGACATCTAGTCGTATTTACCAGACAAACTTGAATTTGAATTGATCTGTTGTTTTGGTATTATCTTATTTAATGTCTCCGTAGAAAAGACCAATCAAATTTGTCTTTTAAGGTAAAAGATTTTTGGCATCAAATCAGTCTGAGATATGATCGTTAAAGAATCTGAGGTATATAAAAGGAAGAGGATGTGAACAGAAAACCCTAATAAAAAATAAATACATTTTAAACTTGAGCTTTTTTGTCGTCATCTTTTTAAAAGGGATAATACATCAGGAAGCCCAAGATTAGAAAAGAATAATTAAAGATAATCTTTTGCCTCTCAAGAAGAATACTTAATTCAACTTATTGAAGGGCTAAAAGCTCAACCATTTAATAACAAGAAGAAAGATCTTCTAAAAGTGTAGAGTATGCAACTTTAACTGAAGCAGACTTTTTCAAAGTCCTCTACAAGAAGATCAGAAGAATACAATACTCATCAGGCTTCAAGATGGCTCTAGATTTATCAAGATTTATTATTTTGTCTATAAAAAGTTTTTGTAATATTAACTGTAGGATTTATTTTATATCTGAGTTGTAAGGTCCTAGTGATCTGAGGTAGTAGGCCAGCTAGTGCCTCTAAGGTATGAGACTTTATCTCTGAGTTGTAGGATCCTTTATGGAATTTGTGTGTAGGATTCCTTATAGAATCTGAGCTGTAGTATGGGATCTAATGTAGGAGGCCAGCTAGTGTCTCTGAGATAGGATTCTTAGTCTCTGAGTAGTAGGATATGCAGATCAGACTTTTGGTTGGAGTTTGTCGAGGCTAGCTCACTGCTAGATATGCAGAGGCAGAAGTAGACGTATCTAACTCGGGGAACCACTATAGTTCCCCATGTGTTTATGTTGTGGTTTTTCAATGATTATGTGTTTGTTGTTTTTAATTTAATTATTCTGCATTAAATCTAGAAAAATATGACAACACATATTCACCCCCCCCCCCACTCTAAGTGAAGTGATATCCCTTGTCTTTCAAGTGGTATCAGAAGCAGGTTGTTGAAAAAGAGCCTAACTTGAATAGATTTACCCTTGTAATCATAATCTACTCATGATGGCCCATGAAGAGAAGTACAAAGAGTTGAACTCCATAGAAGGAGAGGGTCAAGCTCTTTATGGAGGCCTCTGACCCAAGGATCTTCATCACTGTTGAAGAAGGTCCATTTATTCCCATGAAAGATTAAACCGTAGATCCATCCAGGAAGGTTCCTAAGAAATATAGTGAGATAGATAAGGATGAGATCACCTTGGTGACCATGGATAAAAGAGCTAAGAACACATAGTGAGTGTCATAGATGATTCAACATTCTAGAATTTTCTTCACTACAAGACCGTCAAAGAGATGTGGAACTCTCTAATAGTCTACATGGAAAGAACTAAAGAAGGCGGGGATAATAAGAAATCTCTACTGAAAAAAAAATATGTGGCTTTCAGATAAGATAAGAAAGACTCAATTGATGAGTACTACAAAAAGTTTTTCAAAATAATAAATGGATTGAGGACATATGAGAGAGAGTTATCCAATTATGATCTAAATAACAAGTTCCTCATATCCTTGAACAAATAATATGGCATCAAGATATGTGTCATTGGAGAGATGAGGAACCTTGCCAAGATGGAACCCCAGAATCTATATGGAAATCTACTGTCCCATGAACTACAAATAAATTCAAAAAAAGCCGAAGAGTAGAGTAGCAAATCCCCCAACAAGGAGAGGGCAATAGCTTTCAAGGCTGAAAGTTCTAGAAAATGCAGAGAGAAATCTCTCATTCCTCATGAGAGATATGTTGATCAAGAAGACTCTGAACCTTGCACTTCAGGGTCAGAACTATCTGATAGAGATCTGACATTATACTCTAAGCAGTTCAAGAAGCTGCTCAGTAAGAGAAGGCTATGGAAGAACAGACCTTCCTCCTCTTCTAGCTCAAGGAAGGCAGGATACTACAATAAGAAGCCAAAGCACAAGTCAAAAGATAATAAGTATAATTCTAAATGCAATAAACATTTTTGTATTGATGTTGTGTGCTATGATTGCAAAAAAAAATAGGACACATCATAGTTGAATGACCTTCAAGGAGAAAGGAGAATAAAAAGGTTGATGAGAAGAAGTCACATAAGAGTAAGAAGCAGGAGAAGAGCTTTTTTGCCAAGAAGTCCAAGACTCTGAGTGATAGCAGTAGCAACACCTCTAACTCTGATGATGAAGCCTATATTGGGCTTATCATACTATTTAATAATGGGGGATGGGAAGACCATCCTACTGCCAAGGTGTGGATAAGATACCCTTAACCCTCTCAGACAGTGAGTATGAAGTTGAAGACTATTACGGGCTTGTGGCCCTCTCTAAAGAAGAAGACTAGGATGAACCTCATCCTGCTCAGGGTTGCATCAAAACTCCACTATCTCTATCTATTTCTAATCTTGATGTTGATATTGCATCAGAAGCAAACTCATAATTTGATGAGAGTGATTCTAATGCAGAATCAGAAGATTACTTATTATGCAAAAATGATAATCATTTTAAATCATTGGATCAATATGGTGCTCTCTTGGAAGCACACAAAAAGAGTAAGAAATTGGTCAAGGTTCAGGTTGAGGAAATAGAAATTCTCAAGACTTTTAAATCTCGGAAAGATGATAAAACCTCAGAAATAGCAAAGCTAAACTTTTACTTGTTTGAGCTCCAAAAGAAACTTAAGGCACAAAACAAAACACTGAATCAAAAGTAAAAGGCTATCAAAGCCTTGGAGTACAAGATTCTCATTAAAAGGAAGCTTGTGGTAATCCACAAATTATCCTCCTTGTTATCGACAGTTTTTCTGCACCTTATAGTAGAGGTCTAGGATATACTAAGGAAACAATTAAGGAAAATGATAAAGGGAAATCCCAAATGCATAAGACCATATTTCAAACGGTCTTGCTGCCAACAAATATATATAATCTGGATATCTCTTATGGATATTTATCCAATGAGGGCTCCACAAGTAGAACAAGAAAGACACAAAATTCTAAACAGAACAGACATTGGATTAAGTGCTCTCAAAGCACCACATGAAGAGATCCAAATGAGAAGCCATGGACCATTTGTAATTTGTCCCTTAGCCCCAATAATTAATGGCAAGGGAAAGGCTATGTTTCAAAATCCTGTTCCTAAGAAGAAGGTCATGGCTATGTTGCCCTCTTCTTATCCTGCACAGCCATACAGCCCGAAACAAAAATGTTCATAATTCTGCAGTCTGCTTTTCTAATCACTAGCATACTCATTCCACTCACAAGGTGACTAAAACCACTTTGATATAGATTGTTGGTTCAACCCAACATTGCCTAGAGCAAATATTGTGAAGCTTGCCAATAATTTTATAATGAGACATTCAATATATATGACTAACAAGAAACCTAGGACTCAAAAACAATTGTGTTCTTAAGGTAAAATAACTTTGTTTTGCAGGTATATCCAAATACCATCTAAAATTAAATCTGGTATTTGGATAGTGAGTGATCTAAGGAATTGTATGGATTAAGGGCACTGGAAGTTGGATCAAGAGAACTTATTGTCACATTAGACACTTAAAGATGATAGCTCTTTAAGGAGTGTAAGATGACTATGAATTTTGAAGCCATAATTAGAGTTGGCCTAACAAGTGGTTTTGACATGCTTACTATGCTCCTGGATAAATGTAAAATCAATTCATTCAAAATTAAGCTTGGTACACTCAATATAGAATGAAGTCTTATTTCTTTCTTAAGTTAGGGGTCTTTGTTGATAAATCTATAAGCATTTTAACTTCCTAGTCAAGCACTATATTGATTGAAAGGAGGAATTAGAACTTAATTCCTTAACTAAGGAGGCAATTTTTTCTAAGTATTGAAAGGATCTGGGTTGAAGTCAGGTCAAACATGTAGAGGTGTAGTCGAATCAAGGCTGATTCTGCAGAACATGCCTTTCTTCATACTGAAAAGATTGGGGTAGAAATCTAATTGAATGTAGAGCAGTGCAGGCGAATCAATGTTGATTCATCCAGAAATGCTTTCCAACTGAAATGACTAATCCTGGACAACCATCTTCTTTTAATAAAAATGGATGGTCCAGATTTGGGCAAACAGGCACGCGCCCTTTGACATTCTAAAAATAGTTATATATAAATAGACTTGGATGTTAGATTAGGATAAGCTTTCATCATTCCTAATCTCATCGAATAGAAATACACCACCATCTCCGCTCTCTCAACGAAATAGCCATCAATAGCGCCAAAGAAATTAGAAGATTTGTTCAATGTCGGATGTGAAATTGTCCGTGGAGGATTTGAAAGGGGAGAAGACTGTCTGAAAGAAGTGATAGCTCTATGTACTTATATAGGACTGGAGTTCATTCTATTTGAACCAACTCAAATTCATAAACGGGAAGTCATGGAGTTCTTTCAGAATGCTGAGATATCGTCAAAAGGAAAAGTTATTTGATCAAAGTTGTTGGGCACAAGGTAAAGATTTTTGTACTTGTCCTAACTAATTTTCTTAAGCTCGCCGAAATTCCGAAATTCTAAGAAGATAAAGTTAACATCACAAATTCTGAACAAGTTATTCAGTGGTGTGGGTACTCAGGACACCTACCGGAACCCTCTATAGAATCAAGATGACAACTTTAAGAAAATTACTATTGGATATAATAAGCAAAGTACTCATCTGCAAACAAATCTCTCATGATGGAATCTCTAAGGAGATGTTTGAACTGATGATTGGGGTCATTTTGAGGAAGAATACCGAATTGGGAAGAATATTATTTGAGATGGAGGATTCTATGAAAGCACCAAATTTTGGATTCTTTCTCTCTTTATTCCTGTACAAATTTTGAAGAATTGCGCAGGAATAAAGAGAGAAAGAATCCAAAATTTGGAACCAAAAACAAGATGAAGAAGGAGAAGAAAGTCTCATCGAGACAACAGTTAACCCAAATGCAGTATCTAATAATGACTCTCTGGATAGTGCATTCCAAAGAACTACAGATAAGTAGAAGACTAACATTCCAAGTACCTCAGTTACTACTATTCAAGATACTTCATCATGTTCTATCGTTGATCAGATGATGACTCTACTGGGAGAATAAAGGAAGAACTTTGAAAATGGTGGAAAAAACTGTCAAAAATGTTAAGGATGTACTCACTCAGAAAAGTGATCTAAAAGTTGAATGCAAGAGTTAAATGCTCAAACCACTCACTGGTTCTTGAAAGTTGCACATGCAGTTGATAAGAATCGCATGAACTTACTGAATATTAATGAGAAATTGGAGGGTCTACACATTGAGCATAGTCACTTGTTTTCTAATTTAAAAGATACAATCTAGTTTGTCACAACAAGAATTATTGATAGCACGACTTCTATTATTAATAGACTAGATGGACAAAATCAGTTCTTTTTTGACCAACTCCAGAACATCAAAAGTGCCATTATAGATAGGCTAATCTAGGTAAATGAGTTGTTGTGCAAGAAAATGAAAGACTCTCAGGCTGATATTATAAAGCACGTATTTGAAGAAGCCTGAAAGGGGGAGGACATGGGGGCAAATCAAACACTTTTGTTAATTAATGAAATTTACATTGCCCTCTATAATCCTCCCTACATACCACCTGAGCATATATCCTCTAAATAGTAATAGTTATAGGTTAGCCTTGCTCAACAGTATCAGTTTAGCCCTACCATCCTCGAACAACACACTTACCATCAGGGGGGAGGTGGAAAAGTAGAATATTTATAT
Organism: Platanthera zijinensis; assembly: GCA_039513925.1. Classification (NCBI taxonomy): domain Eukaryota; kingdom Viridiplantae; phylum Streptophyta; class Magnoliopsida; order Asparagales; family Orchidaceae; genus Platanthera; species Platanthera zijinensis. Next base: position 60,597,347 of record CM077088.1, read on the forward strand.
GTGACTAGCAGTACTCTAATTATATATTGATAGATGTTGAATATGCTTCCACCTCACACACCAACAAAGGAAAAGTATTAGCTACTGAGGAGCTTAGGATGATGCTCAGAGGAGAGAGAGGAATCGCAGAGAAGAGATGGAGAAGGACCCCAACTCTGATATATGGAGCCCCGCAACTTGAAACATCATTTTATCTACTTAGGATCCCTATAATAAAGGAAATGTTGACAGAGACAAGGTGTATAGTTCTTTAGAATTGAACAAACATGAGAAGCAAGAAATTAAGAAAAGAGCTTATATAAGAGATAAAAGAGCTAGAACACTCTCAGATAATGCACCTCCTGAGCCTTGCAATATCACCCAAAACCTTACAACTATTTTGAAAGACACCGCAAGAAGAAGTAAGAAGCTGAAGAAAAGATAGCGAAGATATCAGGGGGTGTAGTTATTAGGGATAGGGAATGATGTACCTAAACCTATTCAAAATATTTAAATCTATTAACATATAAATTTTTGGAATGTTGCGTTTAACTATGTTCATTTCATTTATATTATCTATGTGCAGCTCATCTATATTTGAGATTCTGACTTCTTCAAATATGGGAAGATTGTTGGAAATATTGGCCACAATATTCCAGATTTGAAAAAGTCCTTGTAATATAAATAAACACACTTGTATTTAATATATATGCTTTTGTTGTGATTCTCCCAAGAACATGATACTACAAGCCCAACGTATGGCTAGACTTAGTGTTGTCAAACTTTGTCTTGCCAATGTAATCCCTCATTGTGCAAGACACCATGCCAACATATGATCTAGACTACGTTAGATTTGGTACTCACTCTTAAAAGAACAATAAACAAAGTCTAGAACCTTGGGTAATGCAAAGGTGTCAAGTATTAAGAGATAAAAAATATCAAAGTAACATTTTAACTAGATATCTAGTCGAACAGTTAGATGATCTAATCGAAAATACAGAAGAATTAAGTCAAATCGTGTAGATATCAATAAAGTACAAAATTCCATCAAGGTATTGATTTGACTGGATAATAAAACTGAATGTGTAGAAGAATCAATAAGAATCGTATGAAAGGATTCAAAAAAATGCCTAAGTACATATTCGATTAGATTGTCTAGACATTCATGCAGAAGAATCAAGACTATTCGAGTAGATGTCTCATGAAGATAAATTATGATTTAAGTACAAATTTGAATAAAAATCAATTTGACCATGCAAAACAATCAAGACGATTTAGAATGATGTACATGGGATACAAAGGCTGTGGAGATTTGACTAGACATCAAACCTCTCGTATAGATGAATCAAGATGTTTCGAGTAGATGATAAGAATGCATAAAACAGTTAACTGCAAATTCGTCTCGATCATCTATTTGATTGTGTAGTTGGCTCAAGGCTATTCAACCAGATGTTTCTAAAAGCACAAAGTTGTCTTGTAGAAAGATGCTTCAGTCCTAAGCTACAATTCGACTACAAACTTCTGAAAGAATATGCACTAAGTAAGAATTCAACTTAATTCAAGCCTTTTGACTGAATATGAAGCAGATTCGGCCAGATTACATTATCTAGAGGAATGAATAGCCAGATTCGACTGTATGTCCATCTTTCAACCAGAAGAAGCAATTTAACTGAAAATGAAGACATTTGACCAGGCATTCAGTCAAATTTACTAGATAAGCTTGAGTTTGAATTGACACACTATTTTGGCATTATCTCACTTAATGTCATCGCAAAAAGGGCCAATCAGATTTGTCCTTTCAGGTAAAAGATTTCTGATATCAAATCAGTCTGAGCTTTGATCGTTAAAGATTCTGATACATATACAAAGAAGAGGATATGGACAATAAACCCTAATCGGTAATCAGTACATTTTGAACTCAAGCTTTTTTATCATCACCTTTTTAAAAGGGATAATACATCATGAAGCTCAAGATTAAAGAAGAACATCTAAAGCTAATCTCTTGTCTCTCCATAAGAAAAATCGATTCGACTTGTTGAAGTGTTAAATGTTCAACCATCTAATAATAAGAAGAAAGACTTCTAAAAGCACAGAGAAAACAACTTTAACTGAAGCAAACTTTCTCAAAGTCTTATGCAAGAAGATCAGAAGAAACTAATTCTCATCAGGCTTCAAGAAGACTCCTGATTTATCAAGATTTATTATTTTGAGTATATAGAAAGTTTTTGTAGTAATATTTATATAAATATTGGATCTCTCTGAGATCTAAGTTGTAGGTCCCTAGTGACCTGAGGTAGAGGGCCAGCCAGTTCCTCTAAGGTAGGAGACTTTGACTCTGAGCTGTAGGATTCCTTTGTAAAATATGAATGTAGGATTCCTTGTGGAATATGAGTTGATGGATCCTGTGCTAGAAAATCTGAGGTAGGAGGCCAGCCAGTGCCTATAAGGTAGGAGACATGGTCTCTGAGTTGTAGGATCTGTGGATTTGAGTTTTGGTTAGAGTTTGTCGAGGCTAGCTCATTGCTAGATAGACAAAGGGAGAAAGTGGACGTGCCTAACTCGAGAAACTACTATAGTTTTCCTGTGTTTGTGCTTTATTTTTTTGTGATTGTGTGCTTATCATTTTTACTTTAATTATTCAGCATTAAATCTAAAAAAAGATAACATCGCTTATTTACCCACATCTATATGAAGTGACATCCCTTGACTTTCACAAAGCTATGCCTCTTTTTATCCCATGCCACCAAAAGGATTTCTTCAAATCTAAGTATATCTTTGTACTTCTTGGATGAAAGGAGTACTTCTTAAAATGAACCTTAAACATCAACTCCTCACAGAGCTTTCCAAAGCGCGAAACACGCACTCATGCATGCTTCTTCAAAATTCCCCGACCATCTCCAAGGAACTACCTTCTCTTTGTTGAGCTTCCATCACCAACGGTTGAAGCTCTGTTTCTACACTGGTTTCCTCCCAGATCCAATTAGCTAAGTCATATTGCATTTCGATCCAGTTCAACTATGCTATGCTAGACTCATGTCTAATAACACAAGTAATATTAAGGGACTCAAAGTATCGCACCAACTGCCCATCGTGTGCCTCAATCTAATTTCCCTGTCTGGAATACTTCCTACTCAAGGCGTCGATCACCCCATTGGCCTTACCTGGCATATACTGAATTGTCATGTCGTAGTACCCAATGAACTCGACCCCCCTACACTGCTCCATATTTAGATCTTTTTAATCCATGAGATAATTCAAACTCTTGTGGTCTGTGAAGATCTCCACCTTTGCACCATACACATAGTTTCATCATAACTTTAATGCAAAGATCACCGCTGCCAACTCTAAATAATAGAAGGGGTAATTCCTCTTGTAAGGCTTCAATTGTCTGGACCCATAAGAAACCATGTTATTGTGATACACCGGCACACAACCCAAACTGCAATATGATGTTTTGCTGAAGATTTGAATTCCTTCTGTCCCACTAAGAAGACTTAAAATTAGAGCAAACATCAACCTTTCCTTCAAGGTTTCAAACACACGGGAACACTCTGACATCCAAACAAATTTCTAATCCTTGCGAGTAAGGGAGGTAAGGGGCAATATTATTCACAAAAAGTTCTCTATGAACCTCTTATAATAATCGATAAGTATAAGGAAACTCCTGACTTTCGCCACAGTTTATAATACATACCAATATCTAATGACTTTGATCTTCGTACTATCCATTATCACCCCATCTCCATTGATCACGTGGCCCAAGAATGTCACCCTCTCAATTTAGAACTTTCACTTCAAGAATATAGCATAAAGTTGATTCTCCCTTATTGTATACAAAACCACCCTCAAATGAGTCTCATGCTCTGCCTTCAAATTCGAGTACACTAGAATGTCGTCAATGAATACCACCATGAAAGAATCAAGGTATTGTCGAAGCATTCTGTTCATAATATACATAAACACTGATGACACGTTCGTCAAACTAAATGACATCACATAGAACTCAAAGTGACCAAACCTCATCCCAAAGGCTATCTTTACAATGTCATCCTCTCTAATCCTCAACTGGTAGTACCCTGACTTCAAGTCCAACTTGGAGTACACCGCTAACCCCACCAACTGGTTAAATAGATCATCGATCTGTAGAATCATATACTTGTTCTTAACTCAACTTATTTAGCTCACGGTAGTCTATACATAAATGTATACTACCATCCTTCTTCTTTACTAACAACATCGGCATACTCCACCGTAAAGAGTTGGGCCTAATATACCACTACTCTAATAACTCTTGCAACTGGACCTTCAGCTTGACTAGTTCCTTTGGTGTCATCCTAAAAGGAGGGTGAACCATCGGCTTGCACTTTGTACCAATTATATCATAAAGTCAATCTCGAGCTAAGGAAGTGATACTAAAAGCTCCTCAGGGAACACATCTTTGAACTCTACCACCACTAACACTTCTATAATTGCCAACATCATGGAGGTAGTCTCCAACAAAACTATAAATGCCTCGCATCCCTGGTTCATCGCACACACCATTTGCATGACAAAAATTAGAGAACGAGACACTCAATTTAGGCCCTCAAACTTGACTTCTGCTCTATCTTTGCACCTCGGGGTCACTAACTTCAGCAGGTAGTCAATACTTGCTCATTGCTCCACATGCCAATCTATCCCCAAGATTATATTAAAAACTACAAGTGGTAGGATTTCTACTACCAACTCGAGGTCAAATTCTCCTATTCTTAAAACAATACGCCCTTTATTTCTGATAGACATGAAAGAACTATTTGGCATGTCGACACTCAGCTCTACTCCCGCCTCAAAGGGCTCAACCCCAATTCTCTCGATGAAGCTTTTCATGAGAAATGAGTGTGGCGTTCCTGTATCGAATAACACTCTGACGGGATAGCCGAAAACTAGCATAAACCCTAAATATGTATACAACAAACATGAAAGGTCGCAAACAATTTTAAGTTATCGAACAAAACTTAAACTTTTTATACTTGTCATTACATCAGGTTAATAAATCGCTTCTTGCTGCCCAAGGTTGTAAGCTCTAGACTGCACTAGAGGGAAATGTGAAGCACTTGACTCCATAGCCTTTCCATTTTCACATAACTAGGTCCTGAATGCACTGACTGTTCCTGCCTCGGCTTTGTCTCTGCACCACCCTCGGTATATTTCTGAGCTATTTGGCCTAACTTGCCACACTTGAAACATGTCAGTGGTCCTTTATAATGGAAATCTATCGAAGTTGCGCTACTCTTCTCACCCGACTTGAAGGGATGGGTCTTCTTCTTCCACCGGCTCCCTTCATACTTCCACTACGACTGAGAAGGTTTTTCTTCTCCCTGCCTCAACGCAAGACCCTTACGATGCTTGGTTTGCTTCATGTCGCTTTCAGATGTTCGAGTGGCTTCGACCAACTCATTGAACCCAGCATTCTTCAAAGCTACGGGTGGTTGCCTCAGATTCTCTCTCAACCCATGATAGAAGATCAAGGTTATCCCTCTCCTCATCATTTGATATAGTTGTACTAGTGTAACGACCAAATCGAGTAAACTCTTGCAGGTAATCATCTATGGTCTTATCATGTTGCACTAAATGCAAAAACTACCTCTGAAGGTCTAACCTCATTGAATATGGGATATAACACTGAAAGTGCTCCCAAACTCTTTCATGGATGGGGCATGTCCAGAAAATAGACATCCACAATGACTCACCCACCACAGCTTTGTGTCACCCTCCAGCATGAAGGATATAACCTGGGACTGCTCATCCTCAGAGGTCTATGCCACTTTCAGGAGTTGTTGAACCCTCACCAACCAATCTTTGTTGTCCGTCGTAGTGCTGACTCTATTGAACATCAGAAGATAGAAACTTTGAAATTACTTTATCTGATGGTCTCCTTGCCCAACCAGACGCTCAATTAGTGGCTCTGCATGTATTGCCTCTCCCTCCGGTATTACAAGTGTCATAATCAGGGTAACATGAGTCACAACTTGTGCAACAGGCATCACTACCTGTGGCACCACTATATCTTGGGCTGCCACCATTGGCTCTGTTAACATGTGACATAAATCCATTGGGGACATGCCCATATTCATGAGGTCCAGGGCAGTAACACTACTTGCCGATGGGTCCTCTCACCGCCCTAATGTCCCTGCATTATTACTTCCACCCTAGCATAAGCAAGTTAATGAACGAATCAAGTTTTATTTATAAGACTCGAACACATGGACACTCATTGTCCCGCAAATTACTCTTATATGGACAACTTCTTTACATGTTCCGATAATACTAAATCGATCACACTAAACTTCAACTTGGACAATAACCTAGCTATTATACTAAATTAAAACACCTCCCATGTAATGCTCATATAATTTGAGTCTGTACGGGACCCCCACAACATATAATCGTCGTAGCTTTAGTGTTATAAGAGGATATAGGAAGCTTTCCCGGCAAGGAACACAATTTTATACACAGTAGAAACATAAAAATCGACTAAAAGTTATCCACACCTACATAAAAGTAATCTTGCATTATGGCCTTACTATTGGATCTAGTGGCCAACCTTAGAGGGGGGCTGAATAAGGTTCTAACGACGTTTATTACAAATTTTGAAATATTTCCAATCCAGAGAACTAGTACAGGAAGCTACCACAGGGCGCTAGATAGCTAGCGCGCGGCGGTATGTCTCTGGACTCATTTTCCTGGACAGATTCTCCTTTGGATATCTGTGCACTTTTCAGAACAGCACAATCTAACAACCATAGCAGTACACACAGGTAAAAGGATAGGAAATAAATTCCATTACCAAAAACTAAAATCAATAATTGTTATAAAGATTACAAAGGTTGATCTCTGTGATGCCAGAGATCTAAGGCGGTGAATAAAAATAACTATTGGTTTTCTATACCGACCAGCTCCATGGACCGGTTGGCTTTCTCTCTTTCCCTCCAAGAAAGGTATTCGAGCCGGCTCTTCACCTCCACGCAAGGAAGGGTCTTAGAGCCCCGCTAGATCACCCGATCTAAATATCCCTTTCGCGGGATGATTTCTCATAAAATCCTACCCCAGATTCCGAAGACCTTCCCCGGTCGATTTCCTTCACCACAATCAATACAAAGAAGAGAAAAAGAACACAAGAATATAAAAAGATTTAAGTTCAAATCTCCCTCAATACGACTCCTCTGTTGAGTGATCCGTGATTGGTTCTAGAGATCTTCGTGGGCTTGCAATTGATCACCTTCGCATGATTTGTAGTTCTAGGCTCGCTGGAGTTCTTCATGTGCAAACGATAGGGAGGAAGTCTTCTCTTCCTTCGACGGAGATGGCAGAACGGACCATAAGAGAGGTGACCGAACCCTAGGAGTCGTAGATCTCTATCTCTTTTCGTCTTAGGTATCAACACAGAAAATAAGGCCCTTTATATATGACTTTGTGAAAATAGGCAACCGCCGGCGGTAAAACTAACGCCCGGTGGTAGGTTCACACGCTTGATGTTGACACCTGTCCTCCAAATTTGGAAAAATATTCGAACGAATATTTTCCTTTTTGCAATGTTAGCGCGGCGCGGTAGGTAGATAGCACACGACGGTATTCCTATCTCAACCCACTCGATACCTTGAGCATTGAGTGAGTTACCGCAGAGCGGTACCAAGCTAGCGCTCGACGGTAGTGCTGTCTCGACGCTCTCGACGCCACTGTCTTAACGCCTATGGCTAGCGCGATGCGGTATAAAGTTGGCGCCTACGCGGTAAGTTCTCGCGAGCTTGGCAAATTAATTCATCGAGCTAACACGGGCGGTAGGACTAGCACAGCTCGGTAGGTTTCCGAGCGCTTTGTCCATTTAATTTAGGCTACCGCTCGGTGTTAGCTGCTACCGCTCGGTGGTAGGTTCTAGAGGAGGGTTCTTTGCATTTCTCGGACCTATAAACCTACACACTCTACCAAACACAAGATGTAATCAAATAAAACATGGAAGTTGATATTATCAAACTAAGGATATGTGAACCGTTGGCTCCAACACTTACATCATAAGTTTCAAATCATCACGACATAGTAGTATAAAGTATCAACTCCTAAGCTACCTCGGCATGCAAGACGGAAACAAGAAAAAGATGCACGAAAAAAAGTAGGAGGAGGTACACTTCATGAGACTTGGGCCTTTTTGGGATTCAAGCTGGCTTCAACTTGTGATCCTTCCCCTGCAACCAACACAGACGATATGGTATAACATGGGTCAGTTAAGGATGACAACAAAACTGCATAATAACACCCCTCCTCCCGGCCATCCTAGTGGGCCCCAGGGAACTACATCACCCTACAAGTCAGCGTTTCGTATGAAACTGAAATAAAGTATAAGCAACATAAAAACTAATAAGAAATAGTGTCACAAGCATCAAACATGTTTCTACGGTGAGCATGCAAGTAAAGGAGGCATATCAGTGCAACATGTATACAAAACTCGGGTTTCACCCAAGGAACCCTATAACATGCATGATTTTAACATATCATCACATCACATCAATATGGGTACTTTCATTCCTCCTACAGCAAACAAGCCAATTTTGAGAACTTTTGCTTAGACTCCACCCACACATGAATCACTACACCATTAGTCTTGTCCATAAGCTTAGATGTCCTCGTTAGTTTCACCAAAATAATACAACTGATTAGACCCGACCTACACTTAGATAACTACACCATTATGCTCGTCCATTAACTTTGCCAAATTCATCACAATAGGTTTTCTGAAAGGGGCTTTTCTTGTTAGGACACCCTCCACACGTGAACTACAACATCATGAGGCTATCTAGCTGACCTAAAATACAAAGCTACATCGTAATATATAAGTGGAAACCACCATCCACACAAGCATTCATCATACACATTTCCGGCCCTAGAACCACCATTTATTCTCACGTAAAAAATAATGGCATTGCAATGACGTCTTCACCGCAATAAGATATCAAACATAAATCCAAAATGCATGTCAAGCAATATCACCAAATCGAACCACCGTCCCCGATTTCGGCTTCTCTACAAGGCCTAATCCATTAGCGGAGCAAATCATTTCAGGGATAGAATCAATTGACCCGGTGGTTTCTCTTGAACTAAGGCAACACGGTTTCATCTCATTTGAGAGATTCAGTGCCAAAATTATAAGAAAGGAAAGAATAATATCAAAGATATGCCATGCACACATCCAAAGACCGAGAGGAAGAAAATTGTTACCTTATGGAATCTCTTCCTTGCCATAGAAATCTTGAATAGCACAGATGGAAATGTGCACCTTAAATCCATGTACGCGATGACGATCTCGATTCGCTGAATGGAGCTCCAATGCTCCAACAATGGAAGGATCTAGGTCTTCTCCCTTCTCCTAGCTATCACGCTCACCCTATCCGTAAAACTTTGGTGAAGTTCCCAAAATAAAAAGAATAAGTCATATGTCCCTTTTAGGGTTCACAAACGAACTCATCGGGACCCCTGGATCAAGTTTCAAGAAGATCAAATGGCCAAAATGCCATTTTATAGTCTAATCCCATAAGCAAATGTGCAACTATAGCTAGCTACCGCATTGCGGTAGATTCAACTTAGAAGTGCTCTTTGTCTCGAATCTACTAGACTCCTCGTCAATTGGCTAGACATCTAGTCGATCGGCCAGAATTCTAGTTTATTGGCCTAGACTGATTTCCAATTGAACGGTACCACTAGTGGTTCTACTATCGCGTCGCACTAGCTCACACGCTTCTGAACGATTAACCATACTTCTGGTTGATTGGGTTGACTTCTAGACAATCGGGTAGACTAGCCTACCACCAGCGGTAGCACTAGTGCATAACACTAGCTTCGTGCTACCTCTTCCTTTGGCATTCTAACTTCTAAAACCCAAAAGAAATATTTGGGGTGTTACACTCAGCTTCCACAAACAAGCATGTTTTTCATTCCTAAGTAGACATTCATCACATTTTTAGACATTTTAGATGACGTATTTCATGTGCACTCCACCCCTTAAAAAGAATTCAGCCTCGAATCCTAAAGTCAAAGGATCGACATCCTCAAGTCGGATACCAAATTACAACACCCTACCTGAACAAACAATATAATAATAGTTTCGAACGATACCCCACGCCATATTAAACACACAAGCTATGAGTTAAAAGGTAATAAACAAAAAACACACTCTAATCAAAATGAAAGATACAACAATGAAAGCTTGATTTAAAAGGAAGTACATGAATATCCACCTACTCAGAAATATTGCTATACAAAGTAGTGTCATAGCCTTATGAACTTACATCACTATAGTGTATCACTTACAACATACAAAGCATATATCAGCATGTAGGCCAATAATACATGTAAAATGGTAAAAGAGTTTGGCCTTCGAGGGTCGTCTTAGCATTGGGCTTCTGCCTGATATTTCTAGCTAGGCTCTCCAGAACCTGTATCATACACAAATAAGTGGTATATAAGGGGTCAACTATAAGCTGACCACAAACTACGTAATGATCCCACCCCCGACAATTCTAGCCAATTTTGTGGAGGTGGTACCACTCACCTGCAAGTAATTCATAGCAAGCAATATGTAATGCAATAAAGACATTGTGGCTACTCTATATAGGGTGAGGTTTCAAGCACAAACAATCATCTTGGTTGAGCATCAAATTAAAGGGAACCTTAGTATGCAAGTGATATTAGTTAGGTTCACCTGGAGGTTCCTCACAACCGCCTAAGCAACTGTGCATGATGTTAACCAATCATCATATCATCATATCACAATCGTGGGTACTCACGACCACACATTTCATGCACTTAAGACATGCATTCAATGTACTTTCGTGTGAGTACTACCTCCACCCTAAGTTATGCAAACTTAGGAAGGAAGAATGAGCTTTTATTGGACTAGACCATCATACCTCCCGCGACCTATCATATGATCACATGGCATACATGAGGGTATGTCCTCACACCAATCTGTATAGAATGGGTTTAGTTTATATATGCACGTGCTCAAGTCACCAGAATATATTATCACGGTGTGGGTATGGCTTCACTTTGGCCAGTGAGCATTCAAGAATGCTAATGTTTTTAAAACATCAAGTTAGGCATCCAAGGCTCACAAGAATTCAACGTATAATAATGCTACAAAGTATCATGCTACACATCCAATCCACTCGTGAGAACATAGTCTGTATGCACTACCAATGTAAAAGGTCCAAGATGACTCCTCTATGCTTTGTGGCGAAGGTTTGTGTTCTAAACATCATAATAATGGGGCTTTTTCTAAGTGCTCCAAGATCTCCCATAATCCTAAGTCCCGTAACACAATGATGCATTTCATAGAGCCATTCTCTGGCCTGCAAACTAGGCTTAACCTAAATGCAACTTCAAATCAATAATCATTGATCTGGGACTACTACACGGTTAAGCTTCACACATAATGCTTAAATTTACATGTCTACTAAATTTCTACATGTAATATATGTTATGGATGGACACAATCGACCTAGGGTTTGTGTGAACCAAAGGAAGTCATGCCCTCTAATTTGTGGAAACTCTTCTTATGCAAAAATATAAAAATATGAATGGACAATACAAGTCCTAAGATCAGGGAGGAGGACTGTTACCCTTGATGTTTATTTGGTGCCATAGATCAAAGGTTGAGCTAGATGGAAACAACCACAATGGGTTCCTCTCCACGAATTTGTACTAGGCTCGTAATTTGGGGTTATGAATGATAATGGCAGGATCTCCATCCTCTTTCCCCTTCTTGGCTCTCATATTTCTCTCACTTGGAGAGAGAAATTCAAAATAGAAATGTGAATATTTTCCCCTTTTGTCAACCTAATAGAGCCATGAGTCAAATTCCACACTTATATCCCAGATGCCCTCATCTAAAGGCCCATATTTTTACCTTTAAATTGAGATCGTAGCCCGCACATGACTTGGCACATGACCATGTGTTGATAACTTCTCACATAAAAGTTATTTTGATCCATATTTTTAATTCTTTATCAAAAATATTTGATAAAAATGGGTTAAAATGTGTTTAATATGAGTAATTTAGTATTTGGTGTAAGTTTGAGTATTATCATCATTTTTATATGTTTTGTGTAGAAATTCTGAAGTATCCACATTGGAGGATCGAAGATGAAGCCAATTAATTAAATCCAGGAAAAAAGTTATGACAAATTATTTGATGTTTTGAGTAGTAAAGAAGTACATAAAAATATGTTACAACATATTATAGAAGTTCAGGAAATATGTTGCAACAAATTGGTGGGAACTGTATTTTTAAATTTGAAAAATCTCAAATTTGGAAGTTATGAAAGCAAATGGAGGCATCTATTCAGTAATTAGGAGATTGTTATTGGGGAGGGACAACCATTAAGGGGCTGAAGAGAGAGAAATCATAATCTTTTTATCATTTTCGATAAAGATGAACTAGGTTTTGAAGAAGAAAGGAGGAGACGCACCAGATTATCATCGAAGAGGAGGTTTGCGAAATTCTAAGTGCAATTTTTCGTAGTGTTTAGATCTTTGAATATCATGTCTTATAAGATCTCTTTAATTTTGTGGCGTGTTTCTAGAATCATGAACCAATTTTCTAGATTTTGTATTTTAAGAGTACTTTATTTTATTTTGACGTGATCTATCATAATTTTCTTTTATGATTTCTTTGTGAGATATATTTATTAGTTTTTTATTTTTATGGCAAAATTTTTAGATTAAATTTTCATTTTATTCTCCGCTTCGAAATTCGAGAGATAAGACGCATGAGTCTATTGATGAAAATTATTTTGCTACACTTTGAGATTTGAAAAATGAGTTGTGTAAATCTCTAACCAAAGTTTTCGGTCCTTTTTATTACGCTTTGAGATTCGAGAGAGCAGAGACATAAGTGTATTAATGACTCACTATAGCATATAAGGCATAAAGAGATTTCACCTTTATTTAGTAATTTTGATTTTGATAAATATTAATATACTTCTTTTCACCTGAGTTGGAGATGACAAGGGAAAGGAGGGATATAGAAATTTCTGATATCATGAGATACAAATCTCTACATTAAAATCGTTCCAGGATAACGCATCAAGTTTTCTCATAAATATCTTTTATTGATCTATCATAATAAATATAGGAAATCAAAATACAAGATCATTTTCCCATAATTAATAAAAAGTACTGTTAGTAATCGTAGTTAATTTTCTTTAGAGTTTTAACTTATTTTTAAAAACACTTTATTTTATTCACTTGGACTTAGAGAAAAGGTTAGCTGGTATTTGCAAGCATTGAATTATTCACTTCTTTGTGTAAACGATCTTTACTCATTTTATATTACTTGAACTGACACGTGCACATGTGTAATTTATACATCTGTTTTGTGCATATCAAGTTTTTGACGTCGTTGCCGGGGTTGTGCAATTAATTTAGTATTTTCTTGTAATATTAGTAAATCTTGAGTATTTTGAGCTCAAGTTTTTATTTTATTCTTATTTTTATTTGCATTATGTCTAATGCATGTCCTTGCTTTTAAATTTTAAATAGTAATTTATTTATTTTACTTTATCCTAATCTATTTTAAAGTTAATAGAGCGGGTTATCTGTGTTCGATATAATTTTTATATGTAGTTTATTTTTGCAAAAAAATAAATTTAATTTTATCTGCATTGTTCCAAAAAAAATGTATACACATGTGATATGCGAGTAGTGTGAAACATTTAGTCATACTAGTGATGCATGTTATATAAGGAGTGTTAGGTGTCTTTCGTAACTCGCAAAATACGGCGAATATAAATCTTTAGGCCCTCAATATTATGTGACGCATCATTATAATCATGTGTTCTCACGTCAAATAGTTTCTCGGTTTTATGACACGACTTCTTGGTTATTGAGAAAAAATGTTCTGATGTGTTTATTTTATTATAGTATGGATCACGACTTGAAGGATTGTGTCACATTTAAAAGACAGAGGGAGAAAGATTAATATGAATAAGATATTTAAATTGTGTTTACTACCCATTCAGGCAGCACTCCTTCAGCCTATGATGAGCTATGTGTAGTACCACCATGTTTACATGAGACTATTGCGGATATGCTCATCATAATTGTGAAGAACCCATATATTGATATTGAGGTGTCACCTCCCCATACATATTCATCACCTATTTTTGATTCACCTATAAAGGATCCTAAACATATATTTTCTGAATTAAATACTGTCAGTGTTCCTCTGTATACTTTATAAAACTTTTCTACACCTATTTTTATCGATCTTGTCGAAGTTATTGTGCGGGGTGATGATCTAGAACCTTAGGATGTGTCATTGTGGGAAGAAGATATTATTCTCTCCGATGGAGGGAATGATTCTTTGCAACACAATGACGCACCAAGATGTGATGAAGAGGATATCTTTTATGATTAGTTGGTTTACACTTCTACATTAGATGAGGATATTTTTTAGTCCTTCAATAAATCAGACGTTACGGGGAGACAACCCAGATTTGTATGATGTTCTCTTTTCATTATTGTTTGTTTATTTATTTTTTTGTTCTAGTTTACCCTTGTAGTTTAATTTTTGGAGCTCACCGCTGCAAGTACCCTTTATTTGGCATTAGCAGCAAGATTTTGATCTCATTTTATCTCTTGTGTATGAAAAGGAAGAGATGAGAAGATATTTTAGATTTTTCTCAATTTTAGGGGGGTATTTAATTTCAATTATATTATTCTTGTTGATTAAATGATATTTTGCTTAAATATGTAAAACTGTTTTCATACTTAAAATGAAATCTTTGTTAGGGACTATCAAAAGTTTAAGTGTGAGGGTGGAATAACACATATCAATTGGGTGGGGAATAATTTGATTGATCATGAATTTAAAGATCTTAATTCTTGCTTTAATTAATGAATAAGTTATTCTAGTTATTCAATGATAATTAATTGGTATGGCTAGACAATCCTAAGAATTCGAGTTATGAATTTGAACTTAGTAAGATTTTTCGGACAAAACTCTCCTAAGCTTTATTTTATGCATACTTTTCTTTAAAAAAATTTACCTTCTAGCAATCTTTTGTTATTAATTTCTAAAAATAATGGGAAGGGGTGAGCAAAAACTGAATTAACGATGTAAGTCAAAATATAAGATTAAGTAGTTAACCCATTTTGATCATCCACGAGAACCTTTGAGCATGAAATTTTTCATTTTGATACACATTTATTATTTAATAGCACTAAGATTTTATTATAAAATTAAAATTTAATAATACTTGTTGCGGTCTAACTCGATGCTCCGGTCGGGCCGGATATTCTTGGGCCGCCTTAGCTCTCGGAGCGGTCGAGCGCGCGCACAGTCAATTGAAGAGTGAGGGATGGACACGGGAAGTTTTGACGTGGAAAACCCTTCAACCGGGTAAAAAACCACGTGACCGGGTCGGTGCCGATCAAAATCCACTAGTTTGCTGGAGTTTTACAGTTTGATGGGGAAACCGGGGCGACAGGCCGCTCCCGTTACAATCTTGAGGAGAGAGAGTATATGCACTCGTTGGTGGGCAACAGACTGCCGCGCCAACGGGACTTGGATGGTGGAAATGCGCGAGGTACTTCAGTTGCACGTGCTCGGAGGCGACGCGTGTCCCGGGGTTGTCGTAGCTTCCTTTGTGCGTCTTCCTCGGTCCTTGGAGTGCTCCCCTTGTAACTGGGCTCTGATGGGGTGCCAATAACCGATGACGGGTTCTGGTAGCTGTTGGCGGGTGTTAATGTCTGTTGGTGGCCGCTGGAGGTTGCGGATGGCCGTCGGTGGTTGGCGGCGAGAGGTGGCCACCGGTGGTTGACGGCGAGGGGCGGCCGCTGGCAGAGAAAACGGGAGAGCTCCCACCTGAGGAAGAAGAAAAAGGGGGAAGCGTGGGAGGAGAAAGTTAGGAAATGAGGAGCCCCTGGGGTCCTTTTATAGGCTCCACGGGGAAGTTATGGCGGGCCCCACCACTAACCTAGTGGGTTAGTGGGTGGTTTTGTCCCGATCGGACGGCCGGTAGCGCGCCATGATCGGATGGTGGAGGTTCGGGCGGCGAGCCACCGGCTGGCGGTGGACAGACGGCGGCGGCCGGGCGGCCGGGCGGCGGCGGCCGGGCGGCCGGGCGGCGGCGGCCGGGCGGCGGCGGCCGGGCGGCCGGGCGGCGGCGGCCGGGCGGCGGCGGCCGGGCGGCCGGGCGGCGGCGGCCGGGCGGCGGCGGCCGGGCGGCCGGGCGGCGGCGGCCGGGCGGCCGGGCGACCGGGCGGCGGCGGCCGGGCTGCCGGGCGGCGGCGGCGGCCGGGCGGCGGCGGCCGGGCGGCGGCCGGGCGGCGGCGGCGGCCGGGCGGCGGCGGCCGGGCGGCGGCCGGGCGGCGGCGGCCGGGCGGCGGCGGCCGAGCGGCCGAGCGGTGGCGGGCGGCGACGGTTAGTTGCGGCGGCGGTTCCCTCTCTCCCCTCTTTCCCTTTTTTATGGATCTCATTTTTGGTGGGAGAGAAAGAGGGGGGAATTGGATGGAGGAGATGAAAGATGAGAGAAAGTGGGCCCTCCACTTCTCCCATCATGAAAGGAATCATGGGGTTGACTAGTCAACCCCATGATTTCATTTTGGGGATTGCTATTTGCACCCCTAAAGCTAAAAATGGATCTAATCCCTATCAATACTAATAAATGATAACGTTATAATTATATATATATAACTATTATGTTATTATTAATAAATTTTCTAAAACATTTATATAAACATAAATCTATTAAGTATATATTTTTACCATATATAAAGAAATAATATGGCATGCCAATAGCATGAGTTCGAAATTCCAATAAATAAAATAGGCCGTCAGACCTGTCTCAGTATTTCAACCACCGTCGGATCTAAAGTCTTTAACCCGCTCACTCTCTATATATATATCTTTAACTACATTAAAGAAGTAGCTTGAAAAGATAGAATTAATCTTAGCCATTCAACATATGCCAAGTTTTTTATCTCATCCATTCAATGAAGAGAAAGTAAGAGAAAAGAAAGGGGAGAGAAAAAGAGAATCTTTATAGCCATCCTATTCGGGATAGGAGGGAGAGGGGGAGAGAAGAGTGAGAAGGAGAGCAAAAATGGTTTTTTAGACAAAATTTTATATTTTTTTACCAAAGAAAAATTAGAATATTGATTCATATTTTTTATGATCATTTTAAGTACTCGATATATTGTTGCGGGCACAGCATGCTCGAATGCGGGCACAACGCGCTCGAATGCGAGCGCAGCCAAATCGAATGTGGGCGCAACCCACTCGATTGTGAGGGAAGTCCGCTAAGAGTCTGTGAGCACGGGTGTAGACGGCTCGAATGCGGGCGCAACCCGCTCGATTACGGGCGATGCCTGCTAAGAGTCATCGAGCACGAGTGAAGATATAATTATTTTGCTTTATAATTTTTTTTAATTAATTTTGTTTTTTTTATTTTCACTCTACAAATTATTAATTACAAAAATAATAAAAAACAAAATGAAAAATGAAAAAAATGTCGAAGATATCGCGAACAGCACGCGGTTTATTCCACCGCCGACGGCTCCGCCTCCGGCGGCTTACGAGACTACCCGGCGAGTTCACCGGGGACCGGCGACCCCGCCGTGGGACTCCGGGCAACACAAAAGGTGGCTCTAGTAGAAGGTATCGGTATTTCTGCAAGAAGGGCTCGGGAATTCAACGTGAGGAATGGAGGAGCGATTTCGCAAATAGCATATTTGCAGTCCCTCGGCCCATTATGATTACAAAAGTATTTCTTTATATATATATATATATATATATATATATATATATATATATATATATATATATATATATATATATATATGCGAGCTTCTTCACACGGGCAACGCCCGTGCTCGAAGCTCTCGGGCGGCCTTCAGCCGTATCCAGACGGGCTTCGTCCGTGCTTGATGTTCTGTGCGGCCTTCGACCGCATAGATGCGGACCATATTTCCACGTAATTCCCCAGCTCAGCGCCGCAACACCCACACGCGGTCCCCCTGAAGGCCTTGCGGAGACGGGCGAAGCCCGCTTGGATGCGGGTGAAGGTGGCCCGAGAGCTTTGAACACGGGCGTAGCCCGTGCGAAGAAGCCCATATTTATTATAAATTTAATTTAGTAATAATAATAATCGTAAGTATTTATTATAATACTTACGGTTATTTTTATTAGTAAATAATACCTATTAAATTTACAATAAATAATCATAATAATAATAACAATTAAAAATTAATTTATACCTATTAACAGTAAATAAATAATCATAATTAAATAATTACGGTTATTATTATTATTAAATAACTTATACCTATTAAATTGGATCAGCATGGGCGAAGAATGATATATTGTTTTATATAATATATATATATATATATATATATATATATATATATATATATATATAGGGTGATATACTGTGCGGGCGTACGGGCGTACAGGCAAGTGGTAAGGAGACTTCAAATCGAAAAGTGATCAACATGAAAGTTGTAGATCTCGGCGTTCCGAACAACTTTCATGTTGATCACTTTTTGATTTGGAGCCTCGTTGACCATCGATTTGGGACCCGAAAATCGGGGCGGCGATACTGCTACGGTAATATACGGAATTTCCGATTTTCGGGTCCCAAATCGAAGGTCAAGGAGGCTCTAAATTAAGAAGTGATCAACATGAAAGTTGTTTGGATCGCCGAGATCTACAACTTTCATGTTGATCACTTTTCGATTTGAAGCCATCTAGACCCCCAAAAATGCAATTCTGTACGCTCGCCTATCAATGATTCCGTATATTATATATATATTATATATATATATATATATATATATATATATATATATATATATATATATATATATATATATATAGGGTTTGGAATATATAAGCTCAAGCTTTTTTAAGCTTAAAAAAGCTTGAGTTGGTTTTTCCACAATATATGTCGGAATTAAGCAAATAATATATGCATTTTGTAGTCAAGAACGAGATCTATAGCTTTCATGTTGAACATTTTTCCAAAATTTGCATGGTTTAGCCGGAATTTGCCCCGAAAGGTTGCTGGCTCGAATTTTAAAATTTATTATTATTATATTCATTTCGAGCCAGCAAGCTTTCGAGCAAGATTCTGGTATATATATATATATATATAGAGAGAGAGAGAGAGAGAGAGAGAGTTTGGAATATATAAGCTCAAGCTTTTTTAAGCCTAAAAAAACTTGAGTTGGTTATCCCACAATACATGCCGGAATTAGACAAATAATATATGTATTTTATAGCCATGAACGAGATCTACAACTTTTATGTTAAACATTTTTTTAAAATTTGCATAGTTTAGCTAGAATCTGGCCCGAAAGATCGCTAGCTCGAATTTTGAAATTTATTATTATATTCATTTCGAGTCAGCAACCTTTCGGGCGAGATTTCGGTCAAACCGTGCAAATTTTGAAAGAATGTTCAACATGAAAGTTTTAGATCTCGTTCTTGGCTGCAAAATACATATATTATTTACATAATTCCGACATGTATTGTAGGAGAAACAGCTCAAGCTTTTTTTAGGCTTAAAAAGCTTGAGCTTATATATGTTATTCTGTATATTATAGTATATTATCTGTTAACGTTAAAACATTAACATATATAATATCATATAAGTTATGATATAACGTTACTAGCAAATCTATTTTGGATGCTAACAAACATTATGTAAAACCCCATTTTTTTTTTTTGATTCCAATTCCCGGGGTCTTATGCCCAGAACCACCGCTTTGCGGTGACACCTTCGCACCCGGGAAGGTAGTCACTACAACGCGCCGATTCTGCCGGCCTTTTCGATCACAATCAAGTAGCAAGTAGAACAGTAAAGAGAAATGCAGTCCACAATAATAAATCACATATATGTAAACTCCACGAGGGGAGCGTCCACAGTATAACATCAGAGTAAAAACAAAGTACTGAAAGGAAAAGGACTTAAGCCCGGTACAATAACACCTCACTACATGGTCACTCAACGGAAGCTGAACTAAAACTAAGAGTCACTGTAACTGTCACTGAACCAAGAGCACCCAAGCTTGACTGGTCCATCTCCACCGACCCCATAACCTGCTGGTGCTGCATCTCTGGGCGCTTCCTCCTTTTCGACCTGCAGTCCCCGCCTCGCAATCCACGTCTGCGTCTACGTCTTCGGCCTCCTGACTGCTAAGCTGGTGGGATCCCACCCATCAAGGGGCATTTGACCCGAGTATGTCCCGGCTGGTGACAATGGTAACATGGTCGCGGGGTCAACTCCGTCAGAAGCTGCAAAACCCGAGACCCTTCCATATGGTACACCTAAAATGTTGTGGTCCGAAAACCGTTAGTCTATAAGACTAAGCCCTATCATCCCCCACCCCTTCCCCCATGCTCTAAGGCACCGAGCGGAGAGGAAGAAAGGGAAGGACATGAAGGTGGAGAGTAGTCAAAAACAAATGACGGTGGTCCTAACTTGCAGTTGTGTAATCGGGGAGCAATTAATCATAAGTGTTGTAATAGGTCAGACAAGAAGGAAAATAAGTAAGGTAATTTAAACCTTCACTTATGTGAGTACACATAAGCCAAGGGATCTTTTGCAAGGCTCCCATCGTATAAAGTGTCCCATACCACTTATACGTTGGGGTGTCGGTTATCAAACAGCAGCATATATATATATATATTGAAATTAACCTTTGATTTATAAACTTGCCCACACAAGCTTATAGACCAAGGGGTCGTTTTGCAAGTCCTAAAGTATAAGCGTCCCATTCCACTTATGCTTTAGGTGTCAAGGGTTATTATGATCAATTATGATATGCATCTATATGGTGGGTAATGTTATGGCATGCAGTGCAACTCACACACACGACTTTGTGTACACAAACCTTTAGTTCCCCCTTTCTGGAGATAACTCCCAGGTTACTCCCGTAGTGGCAAACGGAAGCGGTGGGTTGGGCCTCGCCCACCTCAAAACCAGTAAAAGCACTACCGGTCTGACCTATCGTACGCTCACGCCTGGTGCACGAGGCGGACTCCTGCGTACTTTGCCGACTGGTCCGCCGGACTTAACCTTTGGCAAGGTGCTACCCACCTTGCCGAGTCAACGATACCGGTGTCGGTGCAATCGATCTCCCCGATACCGAAGACCCACCACCTTTTCCTTCCTATCTATGCACATGCAACGATTATAGTATAAGCAGTAAAAAGGTAAAAGCTCCCGGACAAGTCCGTCCGTATCCACTACCAACCAAGCCCAAAGGCTCCCCGGACAAACCCGTCCGTAAGGTCTATCAACCGAGCCAAAAGCTCCCCGGACAAACCCGTCCGGCTTGATTCCAAATCCCCATCCCTTAAACACATCGGGATGGCCTAACCATTTCCGACCCTAACTACTGAGTGTGTGCAAATGTGAATCCTTTCTAAACTGATTACTCTTTCTTTTGTTTTGAGATTTACGTTAGCCTAGGAATGCCTCCGGATTATACCCCGTGAAGGGTTCTCAATAGGCACTAGGGACTACGATGGTATGAAGACCAAAATTCCCTTTCGCAAGGCACTTATTTTTGGTTGGTTGATTTCCCTTACCCATTCCTTTCATATTACAGTATACTATCCTAGGGTGATTTTTGACTCTTCGCTCCTACGGGAACGACGATCTTTCGTCGGACCCGCGCACCTTCTAACACTTACTGACTCGATTCTCACCAGACCTTGAAAACTCCTTAGGTGATCCATTCTCTTCTATGAATCCACCAACATGACCTATCCTTAAGTCAACACAACCTAACCCTGTTTACACATTACCTCATGGTTATTATCTACCGACCAACCTGTACTATATGATGTTCATGAAAACTCGACTCCTACTTTTCATCCAAATACCTCAGATTATTTATCGGGGGTCTATCCTAACAGGATTTGCCTAAATCCAAAGCATTAAATATTTTCCTAATAAATCAGATAATTTATTTATTTATTCTTAAGGGCCTAATATCATCATTTTGAACATGAGGTATGTCATTTTAGTTGATTCAAAACATCAAAGTTCTATGGTAAATACTAGTAGGCCTAAGTATCTATTTTTCCAAGGTTTGATAATTTACAATGATGTCCAAGGGGCCTAAATATAATTTAGTAATAAATCATCTAGTTATTGTTTATTGAAGCATCTATATAAAATATTCCTCCAAAAATCTTGAAATAATTACAGGGTGCTGGTATGATATTACAAACAACATTTACAGAATTCCATATTTTTCTTGCTGGAAATTAAATTATAATAAATCATTTACTAATTAACAATCTAACCGGCTTTGTGAATCAAGTACTATAACAGCAACCCTAAAAATTCTTAAATAATTCTCAGTGCTATACAAGAGCCTAAAAACCTTAAATTCCAGATCTCATAATTTTCCAGCAATTTAACAAGCCCTAATTTATTTTTACAATCTAAAGCCCATATTAAAAGATTGTGAATGAACCTCTACAAATTCTCAACATAAAGTTCTATAAAAATTCAGGAATCAATGTTCTAATCAGCAAGATCTAAATCCAGAATTTTAACTGATTTAATTAAATTAAAGCCACCAAACAATTGAAAACAACAAATCGGCTAATAATCATTTAACACATGAAGTATAACTTTTATTAATCATAAAATTCCAGGAAAATTACCATGTGTCTAGAACACTCTAAAACTCACTCTACCCAAGTTTCATAGCTTTTAGATGAGTTAAATTACTGTTTTGACCCTAAAGGCCCTTCTACCCTAAAACTAGGGTTTAGGATTTGAGGTACCTAGCTACCTTAAAATTCTCTAAGATTATAACCAGAGGGTTAAATATTCATTAACCACCTCTCCACCAAATATCAAGGCCATACAAGAGCATTTGCCCCTATGTCCTTCACAAACCCCCAAAAGTCCTCACTTTGGGTTTGTACCTGGGCCCTAGGGTAAATCCACCCTAACACATCTCCTTTGCTCCCCAAAGGTTCTTAGGATCATCCTAACCCATTGGTCACAACTTCAACCTCTGTTGAGGTGAGTTGACCACCCAATTGCCACAAGTCCCCCTTTTTCCCAAACTACCCTTCCCTAGGTCCAACTTAGGGCTTAATGGTTCCTGTTCAAAACTCAACCAAATGAGTTGAAATTTGAACCAGACCTAGATATATACACCAGGGACACCTCACCAAAACTTGGGAGGGTATGGAGGTCATTTGACCCTTCAATTTCCTAACCCTAGCTTTTATAGATCTAGATCAAAAACCTAGGTTAAAATACTCCAAATGACACCAAATTTTTATTGTAGATAGGTATAGATATAAGTAAGCTCCTGTCCAAAATTCAAAGCATTATGACAAGAATTGAAGAGTGGGGATTTAATTTTGTGATTTGTCACTATTCTAGAGAGCCCTCACTAAAATGGTTGTTGGGGTCAGCCCACTAATCCAAATTGGTTGAAACAACTTTTGAATTAAACTAGACATCAAGGGCTACAACTTTGATGTTGGTCATAGTTTCTGTAGGAGGGCCTAAGTATTTTTAATAATTATTTTAAAAACCGGCCAGTAAATTAGAATAAAAGGAATTAATAATATGCATGGCACTATTCATCTTCCTCAAAGCCCGAAACCAGGCCGAAAATGGAGGTGTTTGCGGGCCGTTTTCCGGCGGCTAGGGGCGGCGACTCCACCGACCATTGACTCCTTTACCCTCACGGTGGTGGGGGGAGCAGTTGGCCGGCGGTTGGGGCGGCCGGAGGTGGCGGCGGCGCCTCACCCGAGAGCTCCAAAAGCCATTAAAAATGGTGTTTTTTCTGGATTTTCACTCCACCCAACCGGCTTGACTGAGCCCGACCTCTACCCTAACAAGTCTAGGATCTAAACACAAGAGAAGGAGAGGGGGAGGACCTGAGTTCGGGCATGGATGCGGGTTGAGCGGCGCGACGTCATGGTGGCGGCGGTGGCGGCGTTTCTCCTCCTTGGTGGCTCCGGCAAGGCTCTCTCCTCCTTCTCTGATTTCGAAATGGGTCTCCCCTCTCTCCTAAGTGAGCATATAAAGAGGAGAGGGGAGAGGGGGCGGTTTTCATCAAGGGGCAAGTGCCTCTTCATGAAAAGGTTGGGAGGAGAGAGAGAGGGGTGGAGCCACCCCTTGGTGGCCGGGAAATGGTTGGGGGGGAGAGATGTCAGCCACTAGGTGGCTGTGGGCCCCTCTTTGGCTGACCCCATGCCTCCTCACACTTCAAAACACCCACTCACCTCTCCACCACCTTTTCTCTCTCCTAAATATATCAAAATTCTCACTTCTTTCTCTCTCCTAGTCACCCTCACGATTTCTTCTCCCTAAAAGCCTAAAGGCAGCCCATAATTAATATTAATACTTCATAATTCAAAAGAGAATGGAGGCTCTCCCTTTCACCAAAAAAATAATCCTCTTTTCTCACTTTCTCTCTCCTATATTACTCTTCTAAAAATTGACCTAACCCTCTCTCCTAGTCACCATGTTGACTAGCCTAGGGTTTAGGCTATAGGCAGCCATATTATCCCTTACTATTACCTCATGAGCCTACATGAGGGCTTGAGCTTGAGTTAACCTAATTGAACTAGGTTTGACTTGATTTGGGCTTAGGGTTGACTTGGTCAACTTGACCTTTTGGGTCACCATCAAAGGACTCCTAGTGACCCATTGACCTCCTCTAAGGCCTAGGTATGGTTAAGTAGGGTAGGTTTGACATAATGAGGGTGAATTGTCTCAAAGGAAGGTCACCTTGGCCTAACTAGGGCTTGAGTTGACTTGGGTCAACTTAGCCACCAGATTTGCCCCCAATGGGTCTTGGTGACCCATTGATCTCATAATAGGTCTAGGAATGCCTTGGAGTCAGATTGAACTCACCAGGCCACCAAAAATTAGGGTTATAAGATTTTACTATTTGCAGCCCAAGTGAGCCTCAACTAGTCATTTGGTCTCCTAGGCTCACTAAGGACTTGCCAAGACTGAGTCATGCTCAAAGCCACACCTAGGGGGGGTCTGATTTGAAAAAGGGATGTTACAAATGCCAATAAACAAAACAAAAATTTCGTCCCCGAAATTAAAGTTAAGTCTATGGAAGCTTTTCTACCGAGTTATCTTAAGCTTGTAACATCCATGTTGGTTGAATTGCTTAGCCAAAGTTAATACGCAAGGGCTAGCCCCAATAAACAAAAGACTAGCCTCTAACTTTAGAAGATTCTACTAGTAAGACAAAAAGAAAACAAATAAAATCTCTTGAGGAGTTAGGAGATGCACCTGAATAAATAACTCTGGGTACTTCTCCCGCATCAGGTCCTCGGGTTCCCAAGTATGCTCCTCTTGCCCATGATTCCTCCACAAGACTTTGACTAGCAGGATCTTCTTGCGGCGCAAGACCCGTATCCCCTGGTCGTCTATCCATATCGTCTCCACCTGAACGGACCGATCGGTAGCTACCGGCCCATCAGTGGTGGTAATCTGTAGCTCCGGGCGTAGTAGAGCCCTCCTGAGAGAAGATACGTGGAACACATCATGTAGGCTGGACAGCTCCTGCGATAGCTCCAGTCTGTAAGCTAATGGACCGATCCGCTCCAGGATCCTGAAAGGCCCCATGTATCTCGGACTGAGCTTCTTCCGCCGACCACGTACTCGTGAAACCCCGTGCATCGGCCGGATCTTCAAGAACACCCGGTCCCCAACCTGAAACTCCACCTGATGGTGTCGGGCGTCATAGTACTTAGCTTGTCTGCTCTGGGCCTCTAATATCCTGTCTCTGATCAGCCTTACCTGAGCCTGCCTAAGTAAGCCTGCAATGATCTCCACTCCCTGGAAGTGAACCGGCCATCCCGATCCGACACAATCGTCTTGGGCACCCCGTGATAACGAACAGCTACTCACAATTCTTATGAAACACCCACGAGAGTTTTCTTTCGGGTCTGGGTGACCCCAACTACCTCGTTCAGTCTTATCTTCATCCGATGATACAACATAGCGATTTAGTCTTATCTTCATCCGAATAACGTCGAACTATATTAAATTCTATCTCACTATGTTTGTTACGCCACATTCCCTAAATTAGGTCTAAGGAAACCCAAGTCAATCCTATTTGCCCAATAAACAAAAGACAAGCCCCCAATAAACAAAAGATAAGCCCCTATCTTCCTTGGGCTAAGTATCTTTGATATTACCATGTTATATCCGTCATAGCTGGGTGCACAATCCCTAGGGCATCAATCTTCGACTTGGGGTTCCAACCTGAAACCTGTTGATATATACCTTAAACTCTCTGAGTCACATTTACGACAACCTTATCCGGGTCAAAATGTTCCCAATCCCAAATATGTATCTTCTGAACTTGAATTCATATCCAACCCTCGGTGTTTGTCTTTGTGGTTGTCTTCGAGAAATCTTGTTACATGTACGAGGGTTAAGACTACTTATCTTCTACCATTCTGCTAATGGCTTATTGGTCTCAACTCTCCTTAAAGCAGTCTACTGATTTGAGTAATCCTTGATAGAGACCATAAGGTCACCAGAGTTTATCTATTAGGTTGTCGTTAAACTCTTCCTTTTATTCTGTTTGGGTACATCCTTACCTTAAACAAGTTCATACCCAGGGTCTATTTCGAACTAGGGAATGTTATAAGTCGTCATGGTTGGTCATGTGTCCTAATGGGTTGAGTCTAACTCATTGACCTAGGAATTATAAGATGAGGTCTTTGCAGCCGGAGGTACTCTCTGTTGGGGGAAGGGTTTGCCTCAAGCTACAAAGAAGAATTCCATTTGTTAAAGAAGTGGACAATTTATATGTGATCACCACATGGGCACACCACTGCTTCCGCTGCTTAGTTTGTCCCCAAACTAAACTCGTGCGGGGGTGACCCACGGTTTGTGGACTGCTACTTTTTCGATCGTGATTACCGCCTCTGATACCACTTTGTAAAACCCCATTTTTTTTTTTGATTCCAATTCCCGGGGTCTTATGCCCAGAACCACCGCTTTGCGGTGACACCTTCGCACCCGGGAAGGTAGTCACTACAACGCGCCGATTCTGCCGGCCTTTTCGATCACAATCAAGTAGCAAGTAGAACAGTAAAGAGAAATGCAGTCCACAATAATAAATCACATATATGTAAACTCCACGAGGGGAGCGTCCACAGTATAACATCAGAGTAAAAACAAAGTACTGAAAGGAAAAGGACTTAAGCCCGGTACAATAACACCTCACTACATGGTCACTCAACGGAAGCTGAACTAAAACTAAGAGTCACTGTAACTGTCACTGAACCAAGAGCACCCAAGCTTGACTGGTCCATCTCCACCGACCCCATAACCTGCTGGTGCTGCATCTCTGGGCGCTTCCTCCTTTTCGACCTGCAGTCCCCGCCTCGCAATCCACGTCTGCGTCTACGTCTTCGGCCTCCTGACTGCTGAGCTGGTGGGATCCCACCCATCAAGGGGCATTTGACCCGAGTATGTCCCGGCTGGTGATAATGGTAACATGGTCGCGGGGTCAACTCCGTCAGAAGCTGCAAAACCCGAGACCCTTCCATATGGTACACCTAAAATGTTGTGGTCCGAAAACCGTTAGTCTATAAGACTAAGCCCTATCATCCCCCACCCCTTCCCCCATGCTCTAAGGCACCGAGCGGAGAGGAAGAAAGGGAAGGACATGAAGGTGGAGAGTAGTCAAAAACAAATGACGGTGGTCCTAACTTGCAGTTGTGTAATCGGGGAGCAATTAATCATAAGTGTTGTAATAGGTCAGACAAGAAGGAAAATAAGTAAGGTAATTTAAACCTTCACTTATGTGAGTACACATAAGCCAAGGGATCTTTTGCAAGGCTCCCATCGTATAAAGTGTCCCATACCACTTATACGTTGGGGTGTCGGTTATCAAACAGCAGCATATATATATATATATTGAAATTAACCTTTGATTTATAAACTTGCCCACACAAGCTTATAGACCAAGGGGTCGTTTTGCAAGTCCTAAAGTATAAGCGTCCCATTCCACTTATGCTTTAGGTGTCAAGGGTTATTATGATCAATTATGATATGCATCTATATGGTGGGTAATGTTATGGCATGCAGTGTAACTCACACACACGACTTTGTGTACACAAACCTTTAGTTCCCCCTTTCTGGAGATAACTCCCAGGTTACTCCCGTAGTGGCAAACGGAAGCGGTGGGTTGGGCCTCGCCCACCTCAAAACCAGTAAAAGCACTACCGGTCTGACCTATCGTACGCTCACGCCTGGTGCACGAGGCGGACTCCTGCGTACTTTGCCGACTGGTCCGCCGGACTTAACCTTTGGCAAGGTGCTACCCACCTTGCCGAGTCAACGATATCGGTGTCGGTGCAATCGATCTCCCCGATACCGAAGACCCACCACCTTTTCCTTCCTATCTATGCACATGCAACGATTATAGTATAAGCAGTAAAAAGGTAAAAGCTCCCGGACAAGTCCGTCCGTATCCACTACCAACCAAGCCCAAAGGCTCCCCGGACAAACCCGTCCGTAAGGTCTATCAACCGAGCCAAAAGCTCCCCGGACAAACCCGTCCGGCTTGATTCCAAATCCCCATCCCTTAAACACATCGGGATGGCCTAACCATTTCCGACCCTAACTACTGAGTGTGTGCAAATGTGAATCCTTTCTAAACTGATTACTCTTTCTTTTGTTTTGAGATTTACGTTAGCCCAGGAATGCCTCCGGATTATACCCCGTGAAGGGTTCTCAATAGGCACTAGGACTACGATGGTATGAAGACCAAAATTCCCTTTCGCAAGGCACTTATTTTTGGTTGGTTGATTTCCCTTACCCATTCCTTTCATATTACAGTATACTATCCTAGGGTGATTTTTGACTCTTCGCTCCTACGGGAACGACGATCTTTCGTCGGACCCGCGCACCTTCTAACACTTACTGACTCGATTCTCACCAGACCTTGAAAACTCCTTAGGTGATCCATTCTCTTCTATGAATCCACCAACATGACCTATCCTTAAGTCAACACAACCTAACCCTGTTTACACATTACCTCATGGTTATTATCTACCGACCAACCTGTACTATATGATGTTCATGAAAACTCGACTCCTACTTTTCATCCAAATACCTCAGATTATTTATCGGGGGTCTATCCTAACAGGATTTGCCTAAATCCAAAGCATTAAATATTTTCCTAATAAATCAGATAATTTATTTATTTATTCTTAAGGGCCTAATATCATCATTTTGAACATGAGGTATGTCATTTTAGTTGATTCAAAACATCAAAGTTCTATGGTAAATACTAGTAGGCCTAAGTATCTATTTTTCCAAGGTTTGATAATTTACAATGATGTCCAAGGGGCCTAAATATAATTTAGTAATAAATCATCTAGTTATTGTTTATTGAAGCATCTATATAAAATATTCCTCCAAAAATCTTGAAATAATTACAGGGTGCTGGTATGATATTACAAACAACATTTACAGAATTCCATATTTTTCTTGCTGGAAATTAAATTATAATAAATCATTTACTAATTAACAATCTAACCGGCTTTGTGAATCAAGTACTATAACAGCAACCCTAAAAATTCTTAAATAATTCTCAGTGCTATACAAGAGCCTAAAAACCTTAAATTCCAGATCTCATAATTTTCCAGCAATTTAACAAGCCCTAATTTATTTTTACAATCTAAAGCCCATATTAAAAGATTGTGAATGAACCTCTACAAATTCTCAACATAAAGTTCTATAAAAATTCAGGAATCAATGTTCTAATCAGCAAGATCTAAATCCAGAATTTTAACTGATTTAATTAAATTAAAGCCACCAAACAATTGAAAACAACAAATCGGCTAATAATCATTTAACACATGAAGTATAACTTTTATTAATCATAAAATTCCAGGAAAATTACCATGTGTCTAGAACACTCTAAAACTCACTCTACCCAAGTTTCATAGCTTTTAGATGAGTTAAATTACTGTTTTGACCCTAAAGGCCCTTCTACCCTAAAACTAGGGTTTAGGATTTGAGGTACCTAGCTACCTTAAAATTCTCTAAGATTATAACCAGAGGGTTAAATATTCATTAACCACCTCTCCACCAAATATCAAGGCCATACAAGAGCATTTGCCCCTATGTCCTTCACAAACCCCCAAAAGTCCTCACTTTGGGTTTGTACCTGGGCCCTAGGGTAAATCCACCCTAACACATCTCCTTTGCTCCCCAAAGGTTCTTAGGATCATCCTAACCCATTGGTCACAACTTCAACCTCTGTTGAGGTGAGTTGACCACCCAATTGCCACAAGTCCCCCTTTTTCCCAAACTACCCTTCCCTAGGTCCAACTTAGGGCTTAATGGTTCCTGTTCAAAACTCAACCAAATGAGTTGAAATTTGAACCAGACCTAGATATATACACCAGGGACACCTCACCAAAACTTGGGAGGGTATGGAGGTCATTTGACCCTTCAATTTCCTAACCCTAGCTTTTATAGATCTAGATCAAAAACCTAGGTTAAAATACTCCAAATGACACCAAATTTTTATTGTAGATAGGTATAGATATAAGTAAGCTCCTGTCCAAAATTCAAAGCATTATGACAAGAATTGAAGAGTGGGGATTTAATTTTGTGATTTGTCACTATTCTAGAGAGCCCTCACTAAAATGGTTGTTGGGGTCAGCCCACTAATCCAAATTGGTTGAAACAACTTTTGAATTAAACTAGACATCAAGGGCTACAACTTTGATGTTGGTCATAGTTTCTGTAGGAGGGCCTAAGTATTTTTAATAATTATTTTAAAAACCGGCCAGTAAATTAGAATAAAAGGAATTAATAATATGCATGGCACTATTCATCTTCCTCAAAGCCCGAAACCAGGCCGAAAATGGAGGTGTTTGCGGGCCGTTTTCCGGCGGCTAGGGGCGGCGACTCCACCGACCATTGACTCCTTTACCCTCACGGTGGTGGGGGGAGCAGTTGGCCGGCGGTTGGGGCGGCCGGAGGTGGCGGCGGCGCCTCACCCGAGAGCTCCAAAAGCCATTAAAAATGGTGTTTTTTCTGGATTTTCACTCCACCCAACCGGCTTGACTGAGCCCGACCTCTACCCTAACAAGTCTAGGATCTAAACACAAGAGAAGGAGAGGGGGAGGACCTGAGTTCGGGCATGGATGCGGGTTGAGCGGCGCGACGTCATGGTGGCGGCGGTGGCGGCGTTTCTCCTCCTTGGTGGCTCCGGCAAGGCTCTCTCCTCCTTCTCTGATTTCGAAATGGGTCTCCCCTCTCTCCTAAGTGAGCATATAAAGAGGAGAGGGGAGAGGGGGCGGTTTTCATCAAGGGGCAAGTGCCTCTTCATGAAAAGGTTGGGAGGAGAGAGAGAGGGGTGGAGCCACCCCTTGGTGGCCGGGAAATGGTTGGGGGGGAGAGATGTCAGCCACTAGGTGGCTGTGGGCCCCTCTTTGGCTGACCCCATGCCTCCTCACACTTCAAAACACCCACTCACCTCTCCACCACCTTTTCTCTCTCCTAAATATATCAAAATTCTCACTTCTTTCTCTCTCCTAGTCACCCTCACGATTTCTTCTCCCTAAAAGCCTAAAGGCAGCCCATAATTAATATTAATACTTCATAATTCAAAAGAGAATGGAGGCTCTCCCTTTCACCAAAAAAATAATCCTCTTTTCTCACTTTCTCTCTCCTATATTACTCTTCTAAAAATTGACCTAACCCTCTCTCCTAGTCACCATGTTGACTAGCCTAGGGTTTAGGCTATAGGCAGCCATATTATCCCTTACTATTACCTCATGAGCCTACATGAGGGCTTGAGCTTGAGTTAACCTAATTGAACTAGGTTTGACTTGATTTGGGCTTAGGGTTGACTTGGTCAACTTGACCTTTTGGGTCACCATCAAAGGACTCCTAGTGACCCATTGACCTCCTCTAAGGCCTAGGTATGGTTAAGTAGGGTAGGTTTGACATAATGAGGGTGAATTGTCTCAAAGGAAGGTCACCTTGGCCTAACTAGGGCTTGAGTTGACTTGGGTCAACTTAGCCACCAGATTTGCCCCCAATGGGTCTTGGTGACCCATTGATCTCATAATAGGTCTAGGAATGCCTTGGAGTCAGATTGAACTCACCAGGCCACCAAAAATTAGGGTTATAAGATTTTACTATTTGCAGCCCAAGTGAGCCTCAACTAGTCATTTGGTCTCCTAGGCTCACTAAGGACTTGCCAAGACTGAGTCATGCTCAAAGCCACACCTAGGGGGGGTCTGATTTGAAAAAGGGATGTTACAAATGCCAATAAACAAAACAAAAATTTCGTCCCCGAAATTAAAGTTAAGTCTATGGAAGCTTTTCTACCGAGTTATCTTAAGCTTGTAACATCCATGTTGGTTGAATTGCTTAGCCAAAGTTAATACGCAAGGGCTAGCCCCAATAAACAAAAGACTAGCCTCTAACTTTAGAAGATTCTACTAGTAAGACAAAAAGAAAACAAATAAAATCTCTTGAGGAGTTAGGAGATGCACCTGAATAAATAACTCTGGGTACTTCTCCCGCATCAGGTCCTCGGGTTCCCAAGTATGCTCCTCTTGCCCATGATTCCTCCACAAGACTTTGACTAGCAGGATCTTCTTGCGGCGCAAGACCCGTATCCCCTGGTCGTCTATCCATATCGTCTCCACCTGAACGGACCGATCGGTAGCTACCGGCCCATCAGTGGTGGTAATCTGTAGCTCCGGGCGTAGTAGAGCCCTCCTGAGAGAAGATACGTGGAACACATCATGTAGGCTGGACAGCTCCTGCGATAGCTCCAGTCTGTAAGCTAATGGACCGATCCGCTCCAGGATCCTGAAAGGCCCCATGTATCTCGGACTGAGCTTCTTCCGCCGACCACGTACTCGTGAAACCCCGTGCATCGGCCGGATCTTCAAGAACACCCGGTCCCCAACCTGAAACTCCACCTGATGGTGTCGGGCGTCATAGTACTTAGCTTGTCTGCTCTGGGCCTCTAATATCCTGTCTCTGATCAGCCTTACCTGAGCCTGCCTAAGTAAGCCTGCAATGATCTCCACTCCCTGGAAGTGAACCGGCCATCCCGATCCGACACAATCGTCTTGGGCACCCCGTGATAACGAACAGCTACTCACAATTCTTATGAAACACCCACGAGAGTTTTCTTTCGGGTCTGGGTGACCCCAACTACCTCGTTCAGTCTTATCTTCATCCGATGATACAACATAGCGATTTAGTCTTATCTTCATCCGAATAACGTCGAACTATATTAAATTCTATCTCACTATGTTTGTTACGCCACATTCCCTAAATTAGGTCTAAGGAAACCCAAGTCAATCCTATTTGCCCAATAAACAAAAGACAAGCCCCCAATAAACAAAAGATAAGCCCCTATCTTCCTTGGGCTAAGTATCTTTGATATTACCATGTTATATCCGTCATAGCTGGGTGCACAATCCCTAGGGCATCAATCTTCGACTTGGGGTTCCAACCTGAAACCTGTTGATATATACCTTAAACTCTCTGAGTCACATTTACGACAACCTTATCCGGGTCAAAATGTTCCCAATCCCAAATATGTATCTTCTGAACTTGAATTCATATCCAACCCTCGGTGTTTGTCTTTGTGGTTGTCTTCGAGAAATCTTGTTACATGTACGAGGGTTAAGACTACTTATCTTCTACCATTCTGCTAATGGCTTATTGGTCTCAACTCTCCTTAAAGCAGTCTACTGATTTGAGTAATCCTTGATAGAGACCATAAGGTCACCAGAGTTTATCTATTAGGTTGTCGTTAAACTCTTCCTTTTATTCTGTTTGGGTACATCCTTACCTTAAACAAGTTCATACCCAGGGTCTATTTCGAACTAGGGAATGTTATAAGTCGTCATGGTTGGTCATGTGTCCTAATGGGTTGAGTCTAACTCATTGACCTAGGAATTATAAGATGAGGTCTTTGCAGCCGGAGGTACTCTCTGTTGGGGGAAGGGTTTGCCTCAAGCTACAAAGAAGAATTCCATTTGTTAAAGAAGTGGACAATTTATATGTGATCACCACATGGGCACACCACTGCTTCCGCTGCTTAGTTTGTCCCCAAACTAAACTCGTGCGGGGGTGACCCACGGTTTGTGGACTGCTACTTTTTCGATCGTGATTACCGCCTCTGATACCACTTTGTAAAACCCCATTTTTTTTTTGATTCCAATTCCCGGGGTCTTATGCCCAGAACCACCGCTTTGCGGTGACACCTTCGCACCCGGGAAGGTAGTCACTACAACGCGCCGATTCTGCCGGCCTTTTCGATCACAATCAAGTAGCAAGTAGAACAGTAAAGAGAAATGCAGTCCACAATAATAAATCACATATATGTAAACTCCACGAGGGGAGCGTCCACAGTATAACATCAGAGTAAAAACAAAGTACTGAAAGGAAAAGGACTTAAGCCCGGTACAATAACACCTCACTACATGGTCACTCAACGGAAGCTGAACTAAAACTAAGAGTCACTGTAACTGTCACTGAACCAAGAGCACCCAAGCTTGACTGGTCCATCTCCACCGACCCCATAACCTGCTGGTGCTGCATCTCTGGGCGCTTCCTCCTTTTCGACCTGCAGTCCCCGCCTCGCAATCCACGTCTGCGTCTACGTCTTCGGCCTCCTGACTGCTGAGCTGGTGGGATCCCACCCATCAAGGGGCATTTGACCCGAGTATGTCCCGGCTGGTGATAATGGTAACATGGTCGCGGGGTCAACTCCGTCAGAAGCTGCAAAACCCGAGACCCTTCCATATGGTACACCTAAAATGTTGTGGTCCGAAAACCGTTAGTCTATAAGACTAAGCCCTATCATCCCCCACCCCTTCCCCCATGCTCTAAGGCACCGAGCGGAGAGGAAGAAAGGGAAGGACATGAAGGTGGAGAGTAGTCAAAAACAAATGACGGTGGTCCTAACTTGCAGTTGTGTAATCGGGGAGCAATTAATCATAAGTGTTGTAATAGGTCAGACAAGAAGGAAAATAAGTAAGGTAATTTAAACCTTCACTTATGTGAGTACACATAAGCCAAGGGATCTTTTGCAAGGCTCCCATCGTATAAAGTGTCCCATACCACTTATACGTTGGGGTGTCGGTTATCAAACAGCAGCATATATATATATATATTGAAATTAACCTTTGATTTATAAACTTGCCCACACAAGCTTATAGACCAAGGGGTCGTTTTGCAAGTCCTAAAGTATAAGCGTCCCATTCCACTTATGCTTTAGGTGTCAAGGGTTATTATGATCAATTATGATATGCATCTATATGGTGGGTAATGTTATGGCATGCAGTGCAACTCACACACACGACTTTGTGTACACAAACCTTTAGTTCCCCCTTTCTGGAGATAACTCCCAGGTTACTCCCGTAGTGGCAAACGGAAGCGGTGGGTTGGGCCTCGCCCACCTCAAAACCAGTAAAAGCACTACCGGTCTGACCTATCGTACGCTCACGCCTGGTGCACGAGGCGGACTCCTGCGTACTTTGCCGACTGGTCCGCCGGACTTAACCTTTGGCAAGGTGCTACCCACCTTGCCGAGTCAACGATACCGGTGTCGGTGCAATCGATCTCCCCGATACCGAAGACCCACCACCTTTTCCTTCCTATCTATGCACATGCAACGATTATAGTATAAGCAGTAAAAAGGTAAAAGCTCCCGGACAAGTCCGTCCGTATCCACTACCAACCAAGCCCAAAGGCTCCCCGGACAAACCCGTCCGTAAGGTCTATCAACCGAGCCAAAAGCTCCCCGGACAAACCCGTCCGGCTTGATTCCAAATCCCCATCCCTTAAACACATCGGGATGGCCTAACCATTTCCGACCCTAACTACTGAGTGTGTGCAAATGTGAATCCTTTCTAAACTGATTACTCTTTCTTTTGTTTTGAGATTTACGTTAGCCCAGGAATGCCTCCGGATTATACCCCGTGAAGGGTTCTCAATAGGCACTAGGGACTACGATGGTATGAAGACCAAAATTCCCTTTCGCAAGGCACTTATTTTTGGTTGGTTGATTTCCCTTACCCATTCCTTTCATATTACAGTATACTATCCTAGGGTGATTTTTGACTCTTCGCTCCTACGGGAACGACGATCTTTCGTCGGACCCGCGCACCTTCTAACACTTACTGACTCGATTCTCACCAGACCTTGAAAACTCCTTAGGTGATCCATTCTCTTCTATGAATCCACCAACATGACCTATCCTTAAGTCAACACAACCTAACCCTGTTTACACATTACCTCATGGTTATTATCTACCGACCAACCTGTACTATATGATGTTCATGAAAACTCGACTCCTACTTTTCATCCAAATACCTCAGATTATTTATCGGGGGTCTATCCTAACAGGATTTGCCTAAATCCAAAGCATTAAATATTTTCCTAATAAATCAGATAATTTATTTATTTATTCTTAAGGGCCTAATATCATCATTTTGAACATGAGGTATGTCATTTTAGTTGATTCAAAACATCAAAGTTCTATGGTAAATACTAGTAGGCCTAAGTATCTATTTTTCCAAGGTTTGATAATTTACAATGATGTCCAAGGGGCCTAAATATAATTTAGTAATAAATCATCTAGTTATTGTTTATTGAAGCATCTATATAAAATATTCCTCCAAAAATCTTGAAATAATTACAGGGTGCTGGTATGATATTACAAACAACATTTACAGAATTCCATATTTTTCTTGCTGGAAATTAAATTATAATAAATCATTTACTAATTAACAATCTAACCGGCTTTGTGAATCAAGTACTATAACAGCAACCCTAAAAATTCTTAAATAATTCTCAGTGCTATACAAGAGCCTAAAAACCTTAAATTCCAGATCTCATAATTTTCCAGCAATTTAACAAGCCCTAATTTATTTTTACAATCTAAAGCCCATATTAAAAGATTGTGAATGAACCTCTACAAATTCTCAACATAAAGTTCTATAAAAATTCAGGAATCAATGTTCTAATCAGCAAGATCTAAATCCAGAATTTTAACTGATTTAATTAAATTAAAGCCACCAAACAATTGAAAACAACAAATCGGCTAATAATCATTTAACACATGAAGTATAACTTTTATTAATCATAAAATTCCAGGAAAATTACCATGTGTCTAGAACACTCTAAAACTCACTCTACCCAAGTTTCATAGCTTTTAGATGAGTTAAATTACTGTTTTGACCCTAAAGGCCCTTCTACCCTAAAACTAGGGTTTAGGATTTGAGGTACCTAGCTACCTTAAAATTCTCTAAGATTATAACCAGAGGGTTAAATATTCATTAACCACCTCTCCACCAAATATCAATGCCATACAAGAGCATTTGCCCCTATGTCCTTCACAAACCCCCAAAAGTCCTCACTTTGGGTTTGTACCTGGGCCCTAGGGTAAATCCACCCTAACACATCTCCTTTGCTCCCCAAAGGTTCTTAGGATCATCCTAACCCATTGGTCACAACTTCAACCTCTGTTGAGGTGAGTTGACCACCCAATTGCCACAAGTCCCCCTTTTTCCCAAACTACCCTTCCCTAGGTCCAACTTAGGGCTTAATGGTTCCTGTTCAAAACTCAACCAAATGAGTTGAAATTTGAACCAGACCTAGATATATACACCAGGGACACCTCACCAAAACTTTGGAGGGTATGGAGGTCATTTGACCCTTCAATTTCCTAACCCTAGCTTTTATAGATCTAGATCAAAAACCTAGGTTAAAATACTCCAAATGACACCAAATTTTTATTGTAGATAGGTATAGATATAAGTAAGCTCCTGTCCAAAATTCAAAGCATTATGACAAGAATTGAAGAGTGGGGATTTAATTTTGTGATTTGTCACTATTCTAGAGAGCCCTCACTAAAATGGTTGTTGGGG
This sequence comes from Platanthera zijinensis, assembly GCA_039513925.1. Classification (NCBI taxonomy): domain Eukaryota; kingdom Viridiplantae; phylum Streptophyta; class Magnoliopsida; order Asparagales; family Orchidaceae; genus Platanthera; species Platanthera zijinensis. Next base: position 60,635,313 of record CM077088.1, read on the forward strand.
TCAGCCCACTAATCCAAATTGGTTGAAACAACTTTTGAATTAAACTAGACATCAAGGGCTACAACTTTGATGTTGGTCATAGTTTCTGTAGGAGGGCCTAAGTATTTTTAATAATTATTTTAAAAACCGGCCAGTAAATTAGAATAAAAGGAATTAATAATATGCATGGCACTATTCATCTTCCTCAAAGCCCGAAACCAGGCCGAAAATGGAGGTGTTTGCGGGCCGTTTTCCGGCGGCTAGGGGCGGCGACTCCACCGACCATTGACTCCTTTACCCTCACGGTGGTGGGGGGAGCAGTTGGCCGGCGGTTGGGGCGGCCGGAGGTGGCGGCGGCGCCTCACCCGAGAGCTCCAAAAGCCATTAAAAATGGTGTTTTTTCTGGATTTTCACTCCACCCAACCGGCTTGACTGAGCCCGACCTCTACCCTAACAAGTCTAGGATCTAAACACAAGAGAAGGAGAGGGGGAGGACCTGAGTTCGGGCATGGATGCGGGTTGAGCGGCGCGACGTCATGGTGGCGGCGGTGGCGGCGTTTCTCCTCCTTGGTGGCTCCGGCAAGGCTCTCTCCTCCTTCTCTGATTTCGAAATGGGTCTCCCCTCTCTCCTAAGTGAGCATATAAAGAGGAGAGGGGAGAGGGGGCGGTTTTCATCAAGGGGCAAGTGCCTCTTCATGAAAAGGTTGGGAGGAGAGAGAGAGGGGTGGAGCCACCCCTTGGTGGCCGGGAAATGGTTGGGGGGGAGAGATGTCAGCCACTAGGTGGCTGTGGGCCCCTCTTTGGCTGACCCCATGCCTCCTCACACTTCAAAACACCCACTCACCTCTCCACCACCTTTTCTCTCTCCTAAATATATCAAAATTCTCACTTCTTTCTCTCTCCTAGTCACCCTCACGATTTCTTCTCCCTAAAAGCCTAAAGGCAGCCCATAATTAATATTAATACTTCATAATTCAAAAGAGAATGGAGGCTCTCCCTTTCACCAAAAAAATAATCCTCTTTTCTCACTTTCTCTCTCCTATATTACTCTTCTAAAAATTGACCTAACCCTCTCTCCTAGTCACCATGTTGACTAGCCTAGGGTTTAGGCTATAGGCAGCCATATTATCCCTTACTATTACCTCATGAGCCTACATGAGGGCTTGAGCTTGAGTTAACCTAATTGAACTAGGTTTGACTTGATTTGGGCTTAGGGTTGACTTGGTCAACTTGACCTTTTGGGTCACCATCAAAGGACTCCTAGTGACCCATTGACCTCCTCTAAGGCCTAGGTATGGTTAAGTAGGGTAGGTTTGACATAATGAGGGTGAATTGTCTCAAAGGAAGGTCACCTTGGCCTAACTAGGGCTTGAGTTGACTTGGGTCAACTTAGCCACCAGATTTGCCCCCAATGGGTCTTGGTGACCCATTGATCTCATAATAGGTCTAGGAATGCCTTGGAGTCAGATTGAACTCACCAGGCCACCAAAAATTAGGGTTATAAGATTTTACTATTTGCAGCCCAAGTGAGCCTCAACTAGTCATTTGGTCTCCTAGGCTCACTAAGGACTTGCCAAGACTGAGTCATGCTCAAAGCCACACCTAGGGGGGGTCTGATTTGAAAAAGGGATGTTACACATTACTAGTAGCAAATCACAAAATTCAAAAATGTCTATTTGAAAACCAAGTTATTACTAGCAAACCACTGGAAAATGAGGTTTTGCAGCTGCTTGGCCCTCTTACCCTCTAACTTCTTTATCCCTTCATGTTTCTCTTCAAAGCCTTCTCGATCTGTTCGTTGGAGATCGGCGGGGCGGTCTCGGCTGCGCCGCAACGCAAATTAACTCGTGCTAAAATGAATTTTTATAGCGCGAATCATGTATTTTAGGATTTTGAGTCTCAAATGTATCTCATTTGAAAAAGTGATCAACATCAAAGTTGTAGATCTAATCGAGATCTACAACTTTCATGATGATCACTTTTTGATTTGAAGTTGTTTAGACCCCCGATTTGGACCTCGAAAAAAGTCACACCGAAAATCTGTACGACGACTCGTTGTTGGCGTGACTTTTTTCGGAGCTCAAATTCAGGGTCTAAACAACTTCAAATAAAAAACATGAAGGTTGTAGATCTCGATGAGATCTACGTCTTCTATGTTAATTAATCACTTTTTCAAATGAGGAATATTTAGGGCTCAAAATCCCAAAAACAGAACTCACGTTATTTTTTTCTGTTTTAGCTCGAGTGTATACTCTCCAAACCCATATATAACCGTCACCGCCCAAGGCAAGGACGGCCCCACTGAGCTGGTCAGCATTGTGATTCAGAACTGTCGCATCGTGATTCAGAACTGTCGCATCGTGCCAGACATCAGCCTCTTCCCTGACCGCTTCAAGATTCGCAATTATCTCGACTGGGCATGGAAGAAGTATTCCACCACGGTCGTCATGGAGTCCACCATCGGCGATCTCATTAGGCCTGAGGGGTGGATGGCAAACCTGTTGCTACTGCCGAGGAAAAAAAACAAAAGGGCGGAAGGGCCGCCAAGTAAAAATCTCAAGTAAGCAGAATGAACAAGATTGATTTACTAGTAGTATTTTTTGGGAAGAGAAATAAATGCAAAATTTTGATGAAGATGTTTTTTTCTGGTTTGCTAATAACGGAAATAGGTTTGTTAATAACAGCACCCTATATTAATTGTTGTAATTGAATATATTAAATATTTTAATAAATTTAGAAATAAAATTTGAGCTTATAAATAGCTCTCAAAATATGGGACCAGTACACAATCTTTTTCTCATCTTTTTCCTTACGCTCACATATTTTTGATATTATTTTCGTATGATTCTACGTTTGCTTCATTCAGTGGAAGTTTCAGTGCTCTGTGTTTTTTCGGTGTTCGTGCACATCAGAGTTAGGGATCTAGATGGGTGTTGTACCTTGGAGAAGTGAGCATCAGTTGAAAGCTCTATCAGAGGATGATGCAACTTCTTTAGGGCAGTGATCACACGCATTATCTTCCATTTATTCATGGTTTTCTAAATAGTTATTTTATATAGCATTTTATTTCACGGTTTTCTGGATAGTTATTTTCATTATCAGAAATTCTTTCAAATATTTTATTTTATTATTTTTATTTCTAAAGAAAAATAATTAGAAATATATTTTGAAAATATAAGCAAAATTTCTAACGCTTTCATTTATTCGTTGCGGTCTTTTCATATTTGCAGACCCACTTTTTATTTGTTTTCATGTTATGAGGGAATTCACACCTCACATCCACTCTTGGGTACACTTTTAACATAGCTTATTGCATCAATGCATCATTTATATTATTATCCCTTTTCTTTTATTTATTCATTTTGACTAATAATTAATAAAGAATTAATTCTTTGCTTTAGTCATCTTTTTTTTTTGCTTAATTACTTACATCATTGATTTGTCAAGAAGCTTGATTATCAATTTGTCAAATTACTTGTTATATGAGTTTAGTAATCATATAAGAAGCTCAATACACATAGTAGCATGACAATTTATATGGAAAGCAAGTAATCAAAAAATAAAGTAGTAAGAACTCACCATGGTCTTTCCCTTCCACTTATCCTTGCTTGATTCTTCCATCTTTCCCCTTCTATGAGATTATCCTATACAGAGTATTGTGTATCCAAATTTAAAACATGACTTGCTCATTTTTTCAATTTCTTTCCGCTTACGTGCGAGTTTTAAATCCCTAATGTCCTTAGAAGGGTAGCTATACAATATACATATTAATGTGTGCACGTCGAGACATTTACGACATTCTTTCCCGCATTTTAAATATTGTCTCCACATTTTTCTTGACTGATACAACAATTTCCCAAAAAACAGCCCGTTACCATTCATTGAACGAAAAATATATACACATAAGCTTCTAATTAATTGCACCGATCATCTCTCTTTTGTTCGCGTATTTAGCTTAGGCTAATTGAAGCTATTAAATTAATTTGATGCCTTCAAAATTAAGCCGCAAGTCCGCTGCCTACTATCTCTTAAAGCCTCTAGGTAGGTTCCAATTGACCTAATTCTGCTAAATCAACCCTAATCGTAATAGACGTTGGCTACCCCTTCCACAAGATTACAATTTTTGTGTAAAATACACATACATGATATATACCAACCCTACTCTATCTTTTGTACTACGTAAGCTAAAAAAACCTGTCATTCTACCATAAGAGTTTTTTGCTTTTGAATGAAATTGCGAAATAAAAGAAACATTGACATATAAAGCCAATTCAGAAACTTTATTTAGCTTTTAACATGTAAAGGAAGGTAAAAAATTCAATTAGGGTTTTCGGCCCTAATAAATTTAAGTCATGAATCCACATGAAACTAAAAAGGAATTGAGAGGGAGGGATTACCTTGCTATAGAAAGAAAATCGTGAAAATTGGAGTTGATTTGGGTTGTCGGCGAGCCTTGGTGTTCGTTGGTTGTCGTCCACTTGGAGAGGAAATCCCGTGTGCGTGAGAGTAAACCGAGGAAGGGTAATCATGTGACCCATGCCCTTTTCATGATACAAAAGTGTCGGTCTAGCATGAATCACTTATGGACCGATCATTTTTTGCTTATTCATGGTCAATCCCTTTGATAACCCAACCCGCCCCACCCTTTAGTTAAATCTGCATAATTTTTTGCATTCCCCTACTTAATTTAGACTTGAGATTAACCTAATAAATGCAGACTTGTACGCATAGGCCAACATGATTTTTCAGTGGGGGCGTGTTGGAGATGTGAAGTTTGATTGTACTGTTGATTCATCCACTACTTTTCGCGGATCCAACTTCGCGCTGGGTTTGCTAGGGGGTATAGAGGGCCAGTGCAGGGGTTCGGGGGCGGCGTCCCTGAAGCATTTTTGGACAAAAATATTTATGTAATTTTATTATTGCGATGGTCGTATACTTCAAATTTAAAAGGGCTTCCCTGCAAATCATTGGTCAAATACTCAGATCAATGCATACAACATACTCAATCACCAATATATAGTTCCGTTACAAAATGTGAGCAACATACTTAATTGAAGACAATTCAAGTAAGGACATGAACTATAAAATATGGATTTGAACAATTAAGTCTTGGAAAATCAAATACAAGATCATAATAATTACGAAAACACCAAGCTAAAATCAAAAAATTAACCTATTAATTATTTAAAAAAATTGAGTGCGGGCGGCCGCCCACACTGGGGCTAACATAGGTCCGCCCATGCTCGAACGTATTAATTATGTACTAATTTTTGTATCATCGCCTTTTAAGTCATCATTATTTAAAAATTAAAATTACATAACCCTATAAAATTATGATTACCTATTTAGACTCCGTTTGGGAGGACTTATTTTCACCGGTCAAGCGGTTACGAACGCATGAACCGGGCCTTAAGTAAGGTCTGGTTCATGCGGTCGTAACCGCTTGACCGGTGAAAATAAGTCCCCCCAAACAAAGCCTTAACTTTGTCGACTTTTGTATGGCGGTACGAAAGTGGCCATATAATATGCAGGGTGACACTACGGTTGCAGTATACGAGGAAACCTGTGTCGGACTACTCATATAATAATATATAATGATATATATTTAAAATTAGAAAAATGATACTAAAGTTATAACTAAAGTCAAATTAATCAGAAAAAAACATTATATTACATTTTTACAAGTCATAATAAAATCATAAGTACACAATTGTTAAATAAAGATGATAAGAAGGTGATATTGTTCATCTTCTTCTCTATCCTTCCCTCCAACTTTTTCAACCTTCAATTCTCTCGGCTCATTCTTAACAATCAATTTTTTTTAATATAAATTAGAAAGCAAGTAAGCAAAGCCGCAACACTCTTCTCTCCTTTATCCCAACTGATTGCACCACTCAGGCTTTCTTTGGCGTGACTGCAGCGACTGGAGAAGCAGACAAACAGTAGTGGGAAGCAGTGGTGGAATAATCACCTGATTCTGCAGAGTGGTAGCAAAATCTGTAAATCTGTTTTGAAGAACATCATTTGCAGTGTTGTTTCAAACGCAGAATTTGTTTGACAAAATAGCTATGCGTCTTGAAAATCATTTTTTAAAAAATTAGAGATAAACAACAATTAATTAAAACAAATATAGAAACTTAGTGTACATATTAAGCACTTTGATATTCTATTATAAAATAAAATACACTAATTAATATGTTTTTCACAAACACATAAGTTTGATCCGCCTCGAACATTCACTAACGCTTTCAACCATCGAACGTCAAGTGCATGGTAAGAGTAATGTAATTAATTAGTTTTATATTTTTATAGGTAATATAACTTACAATATTAAACTCCTCAAAGTATTTTACCTGTGAAATTTCATCAGTTGATCTGCTATAAAGTGTTTGATGTTTGACATTTCAGTAACACCCGTTCCTTCAAAAGTACTAGGTGTGATATATCGGATTTGAATCGATTGTTCTTGAACGATTGTTTGGTCGCAGAATCTAGGGCTCTGCATGAACATAGCTTTCATCTCCATCACATACATCAAACTAGGGGTTTGAACACGATGGATGTCTTCTAATGAAGTTATGCTACCACAAAAATAAAAACACATAACAATGCTGTCATAACAATCGAAAGATGCTACTTCTCTCGTTGCAGGGAAAAAAAGAAAGATGTTATACCTAGCCGGAAGAAAGAGGTTAGCCTGAGAGGAGGCAGAAGGCCTCGTACGCGTTGAAGGAAAATGCTCCTCGTTGTGGTCGCCGGAGAGGAAGGAGCGACACTTGGCTCGATCGCCCAAGGCAGCGCTCAGCAGAAACTGAAGGAAGAAGAATAAATCCACTTGACCGACTCTGGAGGAGGAGAAGGTGAGATCCGTCGCTGGAGAAGTGAAGATGGACGCTCGCCAGAGTGGAGAAGGGCGATCGACAACTTCCTCGTCGGAAATGGACGTGCTGGAGGATATCAGGGTCGGCAGGGCGCGGGTTAGGGCAGGAAGAAGTGGAATCGTGAATTTCCGCGATCTGAAGTTGTGAGAAAAAATCACGACTCCAGATCGCTGTTTTTTCGCGATTAAAGGGCGGCGATGACTGCAAAATCGGGCGTGGAATTTCGGTTTGGCGGGGCTTTTCAATAATCCGCGGCACACTATAGCTAAAACGCGGCGCCAAACAAAGCCTCAGGCTTCCTCTTGGTAATTCGTAAACTGTTTGGTTTTTTTAGGTAGTCTTTCTCTCAGTTACCCAATCTCTCTCTCTCTCCACCTCTCTCTCCATCCATCTCTCTCTAGAAACTTGTTGGATTGTCGACCCACCAAAGAGGCGGGATGTTAAGAAGTACAAAAGTTTTGCGGTTGGATGGTCAACGATGACACTCCATCATACGTAGGCGCAAATTGAGAAATATCATAAAGCGGGGGCCAAACATCATCTTCCTCCTAATTTTTTTTGACCATCTCTATCTTATTGGAGATGTTTCTCCTTCATCCAGCCACCATTTTAACATGTAAGTAATCAAAATTCATTGTCTCGACAAGCGAAATCCAAATCCAATAATACTTTTGCAAAATTCTTGGCGGGAGGGACCGGCCCTTCGCCAACCCCCCTAGATCTTCCCCAGTGGCAGATCTGAGAATGTTAATAAAGGGGGGCCGGACATCAACTTCCTCCAACAAAAAATTAATTTGAACATCTCCATCTTACATGAACCGTTTCTCCCTCATCTGATCTCTGTTTTTGACGTATAAGTAGTCAAAATTCACCGCCTTCACGAGAGGAATCTAAATTCACAAACCATTTTACAAAATTTTTGAGGAGGGGGAGCCCCAGCCGCCCCTGTAGACTGCTCCTCATCATAAAGTATGGAGGACACAAAATTACCCTTTAGAGAAGATGAGCCTTATTGCGGAATACGGATTAGAGAATCAATATGCCGAATAATAATTTCCAGCTAATCAGTTTTTATTTAGAGGAGCGGATGCTGTTTGTAGTTTTTATAATATTAGTTTTTTAACTGACTATATAAAATCATATATTGTTGAGCTGAATATAAATAAAGACGGGGTGTTATTTGAAATAAAAGCTTTCTACTTCTAATGTAATGAGCCTACAACAAACAAATCGATTAATCCTTCTCTACCTCTCTATTAATGCCATTCTTTCCGTGAGATTTGCTAAAGAAATTCACTCGGCATCTTCTTGCCTGCGAACCCTCGTTTCTCTTGGCGAGCCGACTCTCTCCGGCAATGGCGGCCGACGATGAACGGCCGATGGAGATGAAGACGACGAATCGTGGCGTTAAGAAGCTCCTCCCTGGGGAGGAGGTCGAGGTGCGCTCTTCTCCCATCTCTGTGTGATTTTAAGGCAGTGTTTTGCTTCCACTAGATAAATATATATACGTTCTCTTCGATTCTATCGAATCTTCGCAGTTGCCCTGATTCGGATGCAGAATTAGGCCTGTTTCTTCTGATATGGGCACGATTGCTTCACAATTGTTTATTTTCCCTTACATTTTGTTTTAGTTCGTTTTATATTGTAATGCATTTGGCACCGTGTCCTTTTGGGGCTAGGGTTCCTCTTCTACCACTAGTGTCTTTGACGTACTAATTGACCTGATATTTTATTGATTTTCTATTTAATAGTTTGCAGTAAATTTGATCTCTTTGTTCTAATTTTCATCAGCTCCTTACCTCTCTGGTCGATGGATCATGTTTATTAGAATTTATTGTATTTTATATTTTTGGGAATTTCTCACTCTTTTGGGTGTTTCATGCACCGTTTTTCTCTTGAAGTCAGCAATGTTGTTTTGATTCTGTCAGAGTGTTTCTAGCTAGTTAAAGCAAATGGTTTTTGATGAGTTATTGTTTATAAATACTACATTATTACCAAATTTGTAAACTTTTTTGTTCCTTCTGATTTCTTCTATTTTGTAGATTTTTTTATTTTCCATTTTTTAGTTATCCTTGACCTGCCCATGCAATGGACTTCAGTCTTCAGTATATGCTTAATTTTGCATATTGTGATGTGGAATGTAATTGAGTGGAGTACTGATGAAGTTTTTTGTCACACAGGGTTTAAATCTTTGTATTTTAAACTCCTCAGCAGATTTTCAAGCGCCATGCAGTAGTGTTTCCTTTGATATATAAGCTTCATACTTACTTTTTTGTTGAGGACTTCTTTCTGTTCTTGCTGTGTTAACTTTTTTCATCTCTCTTGGGAGTTTCTTTGATTTCAAGTGGCTTAAATGCATATCACCTCGATTTTTTTTTGCAAAACCCTTTATTTGTAATACATCATAAAACAAAACAGATATTTGGAATGAATGGGTTTACACTGGGTTCAGAATTTGGTTAAGAAATGTTAAAAATTTAATTTCAATGCATGAATCATTGACTTGGTTGAGTCAAAATTATGTGAAGTGAATGCCACATATAGTACTTCGTTAATGGATGAAACTATGCGGCATGCAATTGTATGCTAAGGGATAGACTATGGGAAAGGGCGGATGGATTGTGGATTTGTTATAGGATTACAAGAGGAGAAGAAATGCTACATGCTCTTATTTTCCATGACTATATTTGCTAAAGAGGCTTAGGTAATATACCCATTATCATTGACCACAGTAATAAATGTTTCTTACCTGTCATTATGTTTGTTTGTTTAATTGCATTTCCAGTAGCTGTTGTGGAAGTAATCTTAGGGTTGCATGCTGTAATGGGGGAGTTTAATTAGGTTCCTTAACATTGTATTTTGATTACTATGATATGGGAGAATGCGCTTCTATTTTATTTGCTCGATATAATTTTACATAATGACATCACTTGATATAAGCAATTGATAGATAGATTGATTGCTCAATTTTCCAAGTTATATGTACTTTGAAAGATTCATCATCCCGTGATTTGGAGTCAACGCACTATTAATATGACCAAACTCTGCATATTTTGGTATTCTTAGGTGTGCTATTTGTTCACTTTTGAAGATAATAATTCTTTAGTTAGAGATATAAACAACGACAACAACACTCAAGCCTTTATCCCAATCATAGTGGGGTCGTCTATATGGATCTTTTGTCGCCATTGCGCCTTATCTTTAGTCATAATATTGCTAATGCCTAAGTACATTATTTCTTTCCTTATAGTTTCATTTCTAGTATTTTTCGGTCTACCCCTCCCCCTTTTAACATGCCCAGTGGCTAAACTCTCATAACGCCTAACAGGTGTCTCTAATGGTCTCCTTTGTATGTGTCCGAACCATCTTAATGGAGCTTCTGACATCTTCTCTGCAATAGGTGCCACTTCTATCTTATCTTTTGATACATTCATTCTTAATTTTATCCAGTCTCGTGTGTCCACACATCCACCTAAGCATTCTCATCTCCGCAACTCCCATTTTTTTCTCATTTACATAATTCACTCCCAACACTCAAAACCGTAGAGCATCAATGATCTAATTGCAGTATAGTAAAATTTGCCTTTTAAGTTTTAATGGTATTTTACAATCACATGTGATCCTAGACGCGTCTCTTCACTTCAATCAACCTGCTTGGATTCTATGTATCACATCTTTATCTACACCTCAATTTTTTGAACTATAGATTTCAGATATTTAAAGCACTCACTGTGCGAAATATTTTGGCCACACAACTTAATAACAGAGTCATCTGTCCTTCTTGCACTACTAAATTTAAGCTCCATATACTCCGTCTTTGCCCTACTCCCCCGAAAACCCTTCTTTTTAAAGTGTTTCACCAGGATTCAAGTTTCATGTTTACACCCTCGCGCATCCCTGATACGACCCAGGACCGTTTCGACACGGTTTATCATCGGCACGGGACAAAGAACCGCGGGACTGAACCATCCGGTTCAGTCCCACCACTCTCTTAATCGAACCAGGCGGGCCCAGCCAGTCCAAAATGCGGCTGGGTATATGGGGGGGGGGGGGGGAGTCGGGTGGACACCCTAGGGCATCGAAGATCATCAGATATGTTCGTTCTTTTCGCATAGGAGTAGCCATAACCTAACATTTGGTATCAGAGGAGTTCTCCTCCATCTCCGGTCATGAAAACCCACGGAACGCGTCTCACTGCTCTGAAGAAGGGCAACAAGGTCTTCGGGATCTCCTGGAAGCACTGAAGGACGAGTTGTCGCATAAAATTAGCGCGGGGGAGGAGCGTTCTCGCGCGGCCTTCTTGGAAGCGACGTCGACCATCGCGAAACAACTCGGACGACTCGAACGAGCGCCGTATCGCGAAAAAGAACCGGCAATGGAGGCGGTGATCGTTCTCAGCGGCTCGGGGGAGCCTTTGGCCGACAGGAAGAAGACGACAGGAGTTCCGCCGCTCGCACCTGACATCGATGGGTTATGCGGGGCTCAGGGTCCCTCCGACTCCGGCCAACGACCCCAGGGGCACCCGCCACACGGTAATGGTGGGCTCGGTGAGGGGTTTGCAGGCTTCGGCGGCCCCTCCCGTGAACCGGGGGCCTTCCACCAGTTACGATAGCCATCGATGGGGTGGAGGGAGAAGTTCAGGAATCAGCGGGGCGCCGAGATGGCCGAGGAGGTGGTCAGTTCTTGCGGCAGCCTCATACAAGTTGGGGGGAAGGAGAAGACAACAATGGTATCAGCTCCGGAGGACGCCGGGGCGTTTGAACTTTGAACACCACACAGAGGGGAAGGGGTGCCATGGGCGGAGGACCACGGGGGACGGGGCCCATCTTGCAGGGTAGAGGAAGACACCGCCCTCCAGATGTAATGGAGAATGGGGGGTCGTGGAATCAAGGTTGGGGACAACATCCAAACTTTCCAGAAGGGCGGCCACCGCAACAACACCGCCCCCAGTGCAACCCCGACCGACGAGGATGGAGTTTCCGAAGTACAAAAATGGAGACCCATTGGAGTGGATCGAGCGGGCTGAGATGTTTTTCGAGTACCATGAGCTTCCCAGGCATTAGTGGGTGCACATCGCCTCTTTTCACCTTGAAGGGGATACCTATCAGTGGTTGAGTTAGTGGAGGAAGTAGAGACCCTACCCACGTGGGAGGAATTCTGCGAGGGGCTCATCGCGAGGTTTGGGCCGATTGAGTACGAGGACTTCGACATGATGCTGAACAAGTTGAGGCAGACGGGGACTGTCAACGAGTATTGGAAGGAGTTCGAACGGTTGGCAAATCAGGTGCAGTGGACCGAGAAGGCACTTCTGGGATGTTTTATGGCTGGACTCATGGAGAAAATTAGCGATGAGGTGCAAACATTTCAGCCCAGGAGCATAGCACAAGCCATCGGGATGGCGCGGTTATAGGAGGAGAAATTAGGGAGACGCAAGGCTACCAAAACATATCGTTGGGGCAATAAAGGAGAACATGGAACGACCATGGGAGCGGCCAAGGAAACCAGCGACCCATATTTTCGGAAAGAGGCCGCGTTGAAGTGACTGTCATGGGAAGCAATGCAGGATCGGCGGGCCAAGGGACTGTGCTACACTTGTGACGAGAAATTCGTCCCCGGTCACAAGTGTAAGGAAATTCGGGGTTACATGCTGCAGGAGGAGGGGCTGGAGGACGAGGAGGATGGCGGATCCGAGGAGCGTGAGGTCCTCGAATTGGAGGAAATTGAGGTCTCTGTGCATGCTTTAGAAGGAGGAGGGCAACCTTCCACGCCGAGGTTGACAGGGAAGGTGTCCGACCAGAGGGTGTCCATACTGATAGACAGTGGGAGTACCCACAGCTTCATCCACTGAAGTGGCCAACAAGTTAGCCATCATACCAACAGAAGATAAATTTTCTGCAGTGCACGTGGGCCGTGAAGAGGGTGCCTCTCACGATACAGGGATTCAGATGTTTGGTGGACCTATACATACTTCCGGTTCGAGGATCCGACGTAGTGTTGGGGGTGCAGTGGTTGAGACAACTTGGGCTAGTCACAAATGATTGGTAAAAAATGACCATGGAGTTCTCACAGGGTGGGAAGACACACCGACTACAGAGTAACACGGGTCCGATAGTGAAGGAAGCAATCGTCTTGTCCTTGCAAAAATAGGTCGAGCAGGACTACCCCATGGCTTGGGTACTGTCCGACGGAGGATCGGGGGAGCAAAAGGAAGGTATTCCGGAGAAGTTGCAGGCGGGCATGCAACTTCTCCAGTGTGCGACCCACTGCAGATCGGGGGTGCAGTGGAAGGGTTTGAGGAGGTCTTCGAGACACCGAGGGGGTTCCCCCACCGCGGGCATGCGATCACCGGATTCCGATCAAGGAGGGCGCGGATCCCACCAATGTGCGACCTTACAGGTACCCTCACATACAGAAGGGGGAGATTGAGAGATGTGTCCGGGAAATGCTGTGGGAAGGGACCATCCGCCATAGCACAAGTCATTTTTCCTCTCCGGTCCTATTGGTGAAAAAAAGGACGGAACTTGGTGATTCTGCATATACTATAGAGCCCTCAACAGTGCCACCATTAAAGACAAATTCCCGATCCCGGTCATCGACGAGCTTTTGGATGAGTTGCACGGAGCTCAATATTTCACGAAGCTGGATTTGTGGTCGGGGTACCATTAGATCCGCATGCAGGAGGGAGATGTGGAAAAGACGGCATTCCGAACACACGAGGGGCACTACGAATTCCGAGTGATGCCTTTTGGGTTGACGAATGCGTCGTCGACCTTTTCAAGCCGTTATAACGAAACTTTCAGGAAATGGTTGCGGAAGTTTGTGCTGGTCTTTTTCGATGACATCTTCATCTATAGTCTGAGTCTGGAGGCGCACGAGGAAAACTTAAGGATTGTGCTGCAGATCCTCATGGAGCAGAAATGATATGTCAAGAGATCAAAATGCTCTTTCGGGCAACAAGAGGTGGAATATCTAGGCCACTTGGTGAATAGAGACAGAGTTCGGCCGGACCCGCAGAAGATCCAGAGCATGATGGAGTGGCCCGCGCCCACCAATATCAAAATGTTGAGAGTATTCCGTGGGCTAACTGGCTACTACCGAAAGTTCGTGAAGGACTATGGGAAGATTGCTAAGCCGTTCACCACATTACTGCAGAAGGGAAAGTTTGTTTGGGGACAGGATGCGGCTTTGGCGTTTCAGATGTTGAAGGAGGCCATGGTGACGACCCCGGTGTTAGCACTACCCAATTTTTCCTTGTTGTTCATAGTGGAAACGGATGCGTCAGGAGCCGGCTTGGGGGCAGTGTTGATGCAGGAGGGGAGGCCGATAACGTACTACAACAAGGCAATACCGGGGAAGGCTTTGGGACTATCAGTTTATGAGAAGGAGATGCTGACAATCCTGCACGCAGTGGGGAACTGGCGGTTGTATCTCATCGGAGGTATTTCAAAATACGGACCGACCATCAAAGCTTAAAGTATTTCTTGGAGCAGCGTGTCTCGTCACTCGAGCAGCAAAAGTGGGTGACCAAGATGTTGGGATATGACTACGAGATTGAGTACAGGAAAGGGAGGGAGAACAAGGTCGTTGACGCGCTTTCGCGCTTGCCTACTAAGAGTTCCATTTTTGCTATTTCGGCGCCGGTCTTGAGCATAGTAGAGAATGTTCATCAGGCGGTGTTAGCCGATACGACGCTGCGACAGATGTTGACGGATATTGCTGAGGCCAGGCTGGTTAACGCGGGCTACCACTTCATCAATGGCCACTTGTACTACAAGGGACGCTTGGTGGTGGCACCAGGATCCCCATTACGGCAGCGACTACTGCATGAGTTTAACGACACGCCCAGCGACGTGCACTCAGGCATACCGCGGACTTATCAGCGTATCAAACAAAATGTGTACTGGAAGGGGTTGAAGGCAGATGTAGCACAGCATGTGAAGAACTGTTCGGAATGCTAAAGGCAGAAGTATGACACCACCGCTCCAGCAGGGTTATTGGTGCCGCTTGACATTCCGGAGCTTACATGAGAGAGTATTGCGATGGATTTAATTGAGGTCTACCCAAATCTCAGGGCAAGTCGGTCATTCTTGTGGTGGTGGATTGCCTTTCTAAGTATGGGCACTTTATCGTACTAGCGCCCCTTGCACTGCCGAAGCCGTGACAGAGGCCTTCGTCAGGGAAGTGGTTAGACTGCATGGGATACCGACTTCCATCATTTCTGATCGCGGCACCGTGCTCACTAGCAGGTTTTGGAGGGAGCTCTTCTGTCTCACAGGGACGTCCTTGCGCATGAGTACAACTTTCCACCCCCAGAAGTATGGGCAGACGGAGTCCCTCAATTGAAGCATGGAGACATATCTGCGGTTCTTCATTGCAGGTAAACCCCACCAGTGGAGTAAGTGGCTCCCCTTTGGCTGAGTACTGGTACAACACGGCCTACCAAACAGCCGCAAGGATGATGCCATTGGAGAGTTTGTATGGCTGAGCACCGCCGACACTACAAAGTTACGAGAAATGGTCGTCGATAGTGCTGGAAGTGGAGTCCGCGTTGCAAAAATGGGAGGACACCTTGAAACAGCTAAAGGAGAATCTTCGGAGGGCACAACACAACATGAAAACACAAGCAGACAAGCACCGGCGAGAGCAACACTTCGAGGAGGGCGAGTGGGTGTACCTCAAGCTCCAACCTTATCGACAGCTGTCAGTAGCGGGAGGGAAGACCGGAAGTTAGCAACCTGATACCATGGGCCCTTTCGGATCTTGAATAGGGTGGGGGCTGTAGCTTACACTCTGGAACTTCTGACGGACTCGCGGATCCATCCCACTTTTCATGTGTCGCTGCTCAAGAGGGCGACACCGGGGGACGCTCCACCAGTTAGCCCCTTACATGAAGTGACAGAGCTCGACGAAGTTCGGTCACAACCAGAGTGAGTTCTGGAAGCAAGGGTCAAGACGACACAAGAAAAACCCATCGTACGACTGCTAATTCATTGGAAGGGCATGGCTGAATTCGATCGGACTTGGGTGGATTATGATGAGCTCAAAGAGACATCTAGAGTTTCAGCTTGAGGATAAGCAATTTTTTGAAGACGGCGAGAATGATACGACCCAGAGCCGTTTCGACACGGTTTATCATCGGCACAGGGCAAAGAACCACGGGACTGAACCATCCGGTTCAGCCCCACCACTCTCTTAATCGAACGGGTGGGCCCAGCGGTCCAAATGCGGTTGGGTATATGGGGGGAGTCGGGAGGACTCCCTAGGGCATCAAAGATCATCAGGTATGTTTGCTCTTTTCGCATAGGAGTAGCCGTTACCTACAGTCTCACTAACCAAAACATTATCTGCAAACAATAAACCAAGGAGTCTCACTAACCAAAACAATATCTGCAAACAATAAACCAAGGTATTACTTGTTGGATATGTTTGGTGAGCTCATATAAGACAAGGGTAAAGAGACAGGGGCATAAAGGTGATCCTTGACATAAGCCAACAATGATAGAGAAATCATGTATTAATCTTCTAGATGTTCTCACCCACGTAACTGAATTTGTATACATATCTTTGATTACGTCAATGTATGATACATTTACATTTTTTCCCGTCTCTTTATAAAACCTGTTTTGGAATCCTATCGTATGCCTTCTCAAGATCGATAAACAGCATATGCAAATCTTATTTTTTTTCTCGATAGTTGTAATGAGTCTCCTTAAGAGGTGTATATCTTCCATGGTCGACCACCCTGACATGAATTCAAATTGATTCTCCGAGATGCCAGTGTCTCGTCTTACTCTTCTCTGTATTACTCGTTCCTATAGTTTCATGTTATGACTCATTAATTTAATTTATCTATAATTGACATAAATTTGTATCTCTTTTGTTTTTATATAAGATACCAAAATACTCTCTCTCTATTGGCTCGACATTCTCTTTTTCTTCAGTATTTTATTGAAGAAACATGTAAACCACTAAATTCCTTCCTTCTCTAGACATTTTTATACTTTGATGAATATCTCGTTTGACCCACCTTTCCATTTTTCATATTCTTTAGAGTATCATGTACCTCTGATGCCTGAATTTTATAATAAAAAGTTATGTTTTTATACTCCTCTGATTTACTTTAACTCTTCTAGAATTTAACTCAGTTCATTGTCTTTTTTTCATTATAGAGTTGATAATTTTTTTTTCATCGCTCTTTAATAGCCACATCATCCATCAAAACCATATCTGTTTCATCTTGTATGCATTTAATTTGGCTTAAATCCTTTTCTTACACTCTCTAGCTCGAGTAACTTTATATATATCACGCACTCTCTTTGTTATCTAGTTGCATGTAAAATTCTTAGTAAGCTTGATTTTTTTGCTTTACTTACCGCCTTTTAGCTTCTTTCTTGACGACTTGATGCCTTGCCAAATTTTCATCATCACTACAACGTCGAGTGCTTTATAGGTAGCCTTCTTCGCTGTCACTTTGTTTTGCACTTTTCCTTTCCACTACTAAGATTCTTTATGTAGGGTCGCACACACTATCTTTGACTCTCAAGTATGTTCTTTCCACTTATCTTTTAATATTAAGACATAACTTTTCATGTGACACTAAGATCAACATAAGGATCATCAACTAATTGTTCCATTACAGCTTTCTTGAAAACAACCTATTTTCCCGTCTTCAATTTCACCGATTTCTTGTTGTTCCCTTCATATTGTGCTTCTTATTCCTCCTCATTTCCTTCTATGTATTCCTCCTCCTCCTTCTTTCATTGTTGATCTTAATCGCTGTTTGGAGCTGGTTTAGTTGTGTTGCTTTAGAGCATATTTTCTCCACCATTGGGATTTTTCAAGGACTGGTATTTTCTTGAAATTTTTTCTCATATTAGATCTTTTAATCATTATTTAATGGTTCTAGCATTTTAGAAATCTAATTCTACTTGAATAGTCTATACCTATATTTGAAATAGTTATGGGGAAATGCTCAAATGCCTACTTTCGTGGTAATAATTTTGAAATTCTGAGGGTCCTTTGGTTCTTAGTCTGAGGGAGTGCTATAGTATTATTGTTTGGTTTTATTACATTGCAAATCTGAACAATTGAATGCAAAATGAAGTTTAACTAATTTGATAACTTTTTACTAAATTTATTTAGAAGTTTAATCTCTGTCGGTAATTATTTTTGAAATGATTTTAAGAATTCTAAGGTGCATCTATTTTGGTATCATAAACTCAGGTTTGATGTAGGTTGTATGATTTCGGCTGAATTTCAAATTTTGTACGGATATGCTTGTTTTCTTCTTTAGTAGAACTTAAAAAAGTAGAACATATTAGGACATCTGTTGCAAATTGGGCACATCCTTAGCCTTATAGTTGCTTATAGTTGCATCACGTCCATTATAATCACTTCATTGCTAACCAAGACATTCAGAACAGGAATGCACACCTAAACAAGATACAATGTGGCAAGAAGCCTTTATTAGCAAAAAAATCATATTAGGAGCCATCCAACCTTAGGTCAGTTGCTCATGATCAGCCTCACCATATTACGCATAAATAAAGTTTAAAGTAATTGTTACTAAGGACTGGCTTGGCTCCGCAGAAATCCCGCTGATTAAATCCGCATGGAGGCCACTGTGACCGCAGTGCCCTCAGCGTGGTGGATTTCCATGAAATTTCTATGAAAATCCTTGGGCGCGTAGATCCCTGCTGCGGGTCGTGGCCAGACCAAACGTTGTGGTGGTTATAATCGGGCAGATCCGCGGCCCAAATGCGCCCTAAATGGCATAACAAAATTCTTCAACAAAAAATGCTGTTTAGCTTCCATACTGTCACGCCTATCATCTGCCATACATGCCAACCGATGTTTTAAAACACTGTGAGTGACGCGTAGAGTTTGCGGGTCTGTTGGTTTTTTTTTAGGAAACCCTAAATGCGTGCAATGAAATATGGATTTGCAAAAATAATTTGAGCGGACATTGCGCAGATTTTTTTTTTGAAATTAAGCAACGTTGTTTTTTGTAAAGTACAAAAAAAACTATTTTGTTGAAAATTAATTTTCTTAAAATAACGGTTCAATTCTGAATCTGGAGAAGGAAGTTTGCAATTTTCGTTCTGTTCCTCTTGTCGTAGCAAAACGGAAATCGAGAACTCCAAATACACTTTTGTTGGAATTTTCGACGTAGCGTTTGGTGACAAAATTCAGGCAAAAACACAGCAATGAATCTAAAATCCTAAGATAAAATACAAGCACACGCAAAGGAGGAGAATGAAATAAGTTACCCACGGAAAGAGCCGTCTTTCCGTATTCGAAATCGATGGCGATCACGCGAGGAACTCCTTGTCACCTTCGATCTCCCGCTCCGAGGTCGGCTGCTATTGCACACGGGCACCACGGAGAAATTTCGCTCACACTCACACGAAAGTGGTTCCACGGATCTCAACACTCATCTGTTTGGGGAAGCCACAAAACAAAACGTCACAATCGTTCAGCTGCACTCAATAGCAACAGATCTTCTCAAACAAAAAAATCAATTACAGCAGTTTCCTCCAAGCATCCCACCACAACTAAACTCCTAACATCATAGGAAATCTCACGACAACCACAACTTCTTAACGGGAAATCACAGAACACAAGCCACACACTTCAGCCGCCAAACTAAATGATACCTATTCTTAGAAATTTCAGCAGCAATATATCTCCAACCACTACTCACAGAAGCAATTAACCTAAACAAACATTTTCATTCTTCGCAAAAGCAAACAGTGGTGTCAGTTTCTTCACCCCTACAGAACTACATGACTCGATGGGCATGGAAACATCAACTTTAAACTCCTCATACAACAACAACAAGACTAAAAAAAATTACAGCACAACTCTAAACAAAATAAAAAACTCACAACAGTCTCACAAAATTCACAGATCTGGAAGCACAAGGGAGGCAATCGATTCATTCATCAACAACTCCATTTTCCTGTATTTTTCTTCTATGGGGCAGCAGCTACATGCGGACATGGGGCCGAGGCTTGCTGGAGCTGGACGTGGGCCGACGGTTGGAGCTTCGAAGGATGCGGCGTGGCATCGCGGGCCTGGACATGGGGAAAGTGGCGGTGGAAAGCCCACGTGTTGAGCCCTAGCCCGTGCATTCGCCATTATCGGGAGAAACTGTGCGACATGCAACTTTGATCGGGGAGGAAGAAATTGGGGCCTGCTGGGGAAGAACTGAACCGGCCAGTACGAGGCTTCTAATGAATCACTCTCTGTATATATATTTATATCTTTTTATATATATATATATACACACACACACACGAGTGACATGCACGGGCCTTTGGGCCGGGGGGCATTCGGCGGGGGTGCGACATTTGGCGGGGATGCGACATTTGTTGTGGGTGCGACATTTGTCGTGGGGGAGACATTTGTCGTGGTTGCGACATTTGTCGTCCGGGCGACATTTGTCGTGTAATCGAAATGTGTCGTCGGGCCGACATTTGTCGTGTGAGCGACATTTGTTGTGGGGTGCGACAATTGTCGTGGAGGAGACATTTGTGGTGGGAGGGACATTTGTCGTGGGAGCGATATTTGTCATGGGGTGACGACGTTTGTCGTGGGGGCAACATTCGTCGTGGGGCCTCCATTTGTCGTGGGGAGGCATTCAGTGGGGGAGCGATATTTATCGTTGGGGCAACATTTCCCGTGGGGGCGACATTTATCGTGTGGGGGGGAGACATTTGTCGTGGGGGCAACATTTGTCGTTAGGATGACATTTATCGTGGGTACGACATTTATTGTTGGGGCGACATTTATCGTGAGAGCGACATTTTTCGTGGGGCGACATTTGTCGTGGGGCGACATTTGTCGTAGGGGGCGACATTGGTCGTGAGCGGCATCATTCGTCCCGGGCGGCATCATTCGTCGAGGGCAGTGTCATTCATATGGGGCGGCGACATTTGTCGTGGATGACAACATTTATTGTGGAGGCGACATTGGTCGTGGTGGAAATATTTGTCATGAGGGAGACATTTGTCGTGGGGGCTCTCAACACTGATACATAATGAATATGATTTTAAATTGCAGTAAATCCTAACTATTAGCAGTTAGGGGGATGAGTGAAAACTCCTGAATACCAAATGAAAACACCTTAATACCAAATGCATATCCCAAGTAGTCATACAAATGACTACTTGGAATGTGGACAACGGACTAAAAGCAACCAACCATTAAAATCTTTAAATTGATTTGAAAATTTTATTTTAAAGATAAAAGAAACCTTTTAAATACATTCAAACTATTAAAATATGATCTTTGATAAAATTCAGGATTCAGCTCACAATTTATTCATGGAAGTATTCAGGAAAATTAAACAGTAAAGCATGCTGGTTAACAAATAATGTCAATGACTTCAAAAGACTCAAAGCAAGCATAATGGATAACGCTAGTGATAAATCAAGAGAATAAATATCGATAGAAATGCATGCTTGGCTGTAAATCATAAGAATCAAGATACCGACTTAATATATATCAAATTGTATACCTGACCCAGTTCAGCAAGCCTGTAGTTATATGCATTTTTTACTGAAATTATGCATGATCACATCCTTCAAGTTGTTGATGCTTGCTCTACAACTGTAGGAGATATGAAAGAATAAAAGAAATGCTTTATCATAACAAATCATTAATGAGGGCTCCAAAAGAAGGGGCTTCGTTTTGTAGATG
>CM077088.1:61257375-61712375 GCA_039513925.1 Platanthera zijinensis
AGTGTAAATTACGTGTCCCTGTCTCACACTTATAAAGTAATATTCTTTATGTGCCCTTATCTCACACGTTCATATTACCGGATGATGTCAGAAGATTATTCTCCTCATCTCCCGATTGAGTTAACTCTTCGTATAGCCCATTAATTTGATGTGCTTTCTTCTTTATGTGCCCTTTCTTCATATTACCGGATGATGTCAGAAGATTATTCTCCTCATCTCCCGGTTTGGTCTGGAATAGGAATTCATCTAGGAACAACTGCCTCTATGTGCAATTCCATATACCTTTCTGGGTCAAAGAATTTCCTGGATGAATTCCTTTCTAGTTCTTGCTTTCTTTGCTCAGAAAGTGTTGAGATATTGGAGGTGTCTTTCCCTTGCTCTCTGGCTTTCCTCATCTGATCTAAAGCAGCTAGATCCTTCATCCTGGCAGTCCAAGAGACTGGATTGTTCTCTGGATCTACAAATGGAATAGGATTGTGCTCTTTGTGGTATCCCTATCCTTTCTTTATATAAGTCAGGTGCCTAGGAGGTTTGTCATAGTCAAACCATCCACTATACAATGAAAAAAAGAACACTAAGAGGCAACAAAGGAAAGTGGCCAAAACTGATAGGGAAGACCGCTGGAACAGGCCGCTATACTGTAACTGCGGGAACCACCAGACCGCAGTTGTGGCTAACAGAAAATAAAACTAAACAGGTCAAGGAAGAGGTGGTCCCTTTCAATAGTCTTTAGAAAGAGTTTTGGTGTAATAAAATTTTATTTGATCCGAAGGCATACCTATGTAAAATTATCTTTTTGGTGTAATAAAATTTTCCTTTATTTAGCCTTTTTTACCGAAATAAAAATTTCTAAAACATCTTTATAAATATTCAAACTTTTTTATTGTCCTATTTAGGTTTTGAATGACCATGATTATTAATTTGGAGATATTTTGTTTTGTTTTGATGATTTTCCAAATATATACCTTTTAAAAATTATTACATATCACACCATACATATAAAGAATAAAAAGGTCTAAAACAACTTTATAAATTCTCAAACTTTTCAATGTCCTGTTTAGGTCTTGAATTACCTTGGTTATTAATTTGAAGAAATTTTTATTTGATTTGATAATTTTCCAAAATAGTACCTCTAAATAATTATCTTGGCAGCCTTCGGATCGCCTCAGATTCGCACTTTGACATCTCCCCGACAGTACATCAGGCATTAATGATATGACGAGGGAACCGCCTTGAAGTAATTGATCAGGGGTCGTCCGAAGATGGCGTTGTAACAGCTGGGTGCGTCGACGATGACGAACCTGCATCGGATCGAAATACCACCAAGGGTGACAAGCAGATCCACTCCTCCCTCCACCTCTTTCCGCACCTTGGATCCTGGTTGCTTCCACCTGCAGCCCGAAGAAGGTTCTTTTGAAAATGATATTCACCGAACTCCCGTTGTCTGTCAGGATTTGGTCGACGGTGAAGTCCTCGATGGCAGTTTGGATGACCAGGGCATCATGAAAGGGGTTCTCATCTCTCACTAGCTTTTGAAAATTAGTAGAGAAACCCTCTCTAGCCTTTGGCTTCGTTTGGTTTGGTGTTTTGCTGCCTCCGTTTGGAGCAAACGCTGCCGGACGACGGGTAAACAAACGGGCGCCAGCGATAATTGCTCCGTTTGCACCCGCCGGACAGAGAATAAAGCTAAACAGGTCAAGGAAGAACGTGGAGTTTAAGTAGCCTTACTTCAAACCCGGTAGGAGTAGCCCGGGTCAAGTGATGGAGCAGGCCTTTGGTCTGGAGCACACGACGAACTGAATGGACCCATTCTACAAATTTCCTTTTGCCAGAGAGAGATATAGTGGTAATCCTGAGTTCATTTCGAGGTTCCATAGCAGAGGAAGTAGCTCGAGATGGTAGAGATAACAAGTGCTACCCTGCGATGAGGTGTTTGATGCCACCCGTTTCCCCTGTAAGACAAGGCGACCCTAGCTGTACCTTTGACCAAGCTGACTCAGAAGAACGTGGCTTTTGTTTGGAGCGAGAAGTGCGAAGAAGCCTTCCTGGAGTTAAAGAGGAGATTGTGCATACAGATAGATTAGACGTTCATATTGGAAACCACAGTATCATTCATAACAAGTGCTTGAAGTTTTATCTTGACTTGTTGAACCAAAAAGAACACTAAGAATTCACATAGTCCTTTGACTAATAGAAAATAAAACTAAACAGGTCAAGGAAGAGGTGGTCCCAGCCACCAGTAGTCAGTGTCAACCATGTTCTCCTCGCCAAGAGAAGATGTATCGTCTTTGGGTTGAAGTCGCGACAGCGGTGTTCGGCATCCTGGATGACCACAGGTCGAGGTGCAGAGACCCGTGAAGGTGTTGAGAACTTGGCAGGAGGTTGTTCAACTGCTTGGAGATGAGACCCGTGAAGGTGTTGAGAACTTGGCAGGAGGTTGTTAAATAAAACTTGGCAGGAGGTTGTTCAACTGCTTGGAGATGAGAACCCGTGGAGCATGCATAAACCGACTGACCACTCCAACTGTAAATGAGATGATTCCCTCTTGCGGGTTTCCATGCTCAGCGAGGGAAGGTCTAAGGTTTAAATAAAAAGTAGACAGGAACTCGAGCGTGAGTTCCCTAAAGCTAAACAGGTCAAGGAAGAGGTGGTCCCAGCCACCAGTGGTCGTCAGAACAAAGGCAGATGACATGATCAGAGATGAAAAAACTCACCGCGACGAGGAGATCGGGACCGGCGCGGCTAAAGAGCACGACCAGAAGCATCTCGCCTCCCTGAAGCCCATCGTTCCCATTCGTAAGACACTTCCATAAATTTATCAAACTATTCAACTTCACTGCCCCATAAAAACTTTCCGCCCACGCCAAATTTCACGGGGGTCGACGCCGGCGGCGGCAAGACCCTAACACGTTCCTACAATTGTCTTGGAGGATTAATCATGTGTTTGTCCTTCACTTACTTTGAATACTTGTCTTAAATTGATTAATTATTTTTATTTGACTTGTTAGCGAATTGTCATTTCATTTATTCCCTAATATATGAGCACACCATGAGTCATATGAAAAACAAAATAACTTGCAAATAATAGGAAATAATAACTCATCGTTACTTTCTCCTTGCCTTTTTCCTTGCGCGGTTCAGTTCCTCCTACTTTCTCTTTGTCCTTCTCCTTGCACGGCTGAGTTCCAACCACCTACTTCAAACGAAGGACTGCACGCCCTCAAACTCGTTGACATAATAATACATTAGATGAGCGCATTGATCGTAGTAATAAAAGATGTGGTATTTGTAAAAAATTTGGGACATAAACAGGCAACATGTCCCACAACTCCAGATAATAGAATGTAATAATTTATTTGTTTATAAAATTTTATTTCATTTTATTTACAAAACAACTAAATAAATATCTGTAATTTGTTTTAATTTTTTTCACGCATTTGGAGGAATGCGCTAGCTTGAAACACAATCTAAAAAAATATGAGAAACAAAATCTACGCCTGGGCCCAAGCTGTCTGTTGAGTTGGCAAAAGGGGCAAGTTTGGGAATGTTTTTTGAAAAAAACTATTTTTATACTTAGAGTTTATTTTAGGTACACAACCTCACTTGGCTACTTGCAAGAGCCAACAACACCTCGAGAAATTCGAGTACGATGAGCATCAAAACTCATATTGCTATTTGGTTAGTAGGGCCTCATTACACAAATAGTAGTGCAATGAGCATCAAAAATCTATATTACACAAATACAGTCGTATATTTACCGTTGAGATTACGATCATATGATAATATATTTTCGCAAACAACTTGTACCGTTGAGATCATGACCATACAGCCGAATTTGCTTCCGCATGGTGATCTTTTTTTATCACCATGCGAGTTTCATGCGTAAATATTCCTCAACCAAATAGAGTAAGTTGTTGGTTCGTTGCTCGCACCAACATCACCGTGTGCGAAAGTTCAATCCTGTCATATATTTTCGATAGCATAAATTTTCACGCATGATTGATCTAAAATATAATCATATTGTCAATACACAAATATGAATATATATTTCCGCTAACAACTTGCACCATTGAAACCAAAATCATACATCCGAATTTGCTTCCGCACGGTGATCTTTTTTGTCACCGTGCGAGTAACGTACATAAATATTCCAAATGGGTGCCGGCCTATAACTTTCAACGAGGAGATTGGAGCTGCCTGTGAGAGATAGGCGTCTCTCTCTCTCTCTCGCGCTCGTGCACTCGGAGAAGAGATATTCGCCGGCGTTGAGATAGGGTGTTGCCGCCGGGCTTGGTGAAGTTTGTCGCCGGCTTGTAGTGGATGTTCTTTGTAGTAGAGAGACATGGTGTCGACGGCGTGCGTGAGTGCAATTAGCCTCGGCGGTGCTTTCTCTCCAGTGGAGGCATTGTTCTCCGGTGGCGGCATTGTTCTCTGGTGGTGGTTGCGGTTGAACGTCGGAATTCAACGTTGAAGGTTTCGGAACCTTGTGCGTTTTACAACAAGTGGTATCAGAGTCAAGTTCCGAGTATGTGACTGTTTGGACGTTCCGATTTTAGGTTTGTGTCAACGATAGGTGACTACATTGGCTCACTTTTTATCTTCCCAGATCTGATCTGTGAATTAATCAGATTACCTAGAGGTACTGCAGACAGCTATGATAGCGAAGAACACGGTATTGGTTAGATGTTCGGTGGAAAAATTTGACTGTAGCGTGAACTTTTGTCTATGGGAGATTCAGGTCAAAGATATGTTGGTTGAGCAGGGGTTGATCCAACTGCTGTGGGGGCGTGATTCTTTGTCCGCTTTGGTGAAGGACCCTGAGTGGACAGAGATGGATGAGCATGCCACTAGCACTATCAGGATGTGTGTCGACGACAAGGTGATGTTCAACATCGCTATTGAAGAGTCCGTTGTCACACTGTGGGAGAAGCTGAAGGGACTCTTTATGAGCAAGTCATTGACCACGAGGCTGTTACTGAAGAAGAGACTGTAGGTCCTGAAGATACAGGAATGTGACAACCTGCAGGAACACTTTAATGTGTTCAATGTACTTCTCAGTCAACTTAATGTGGTTGGTGCGAAGGTGGAAGAAGAAGACAAAGCTTTATTGCTTCTTACATCACTCCGCGCATCATATAAGCACATGCAGACCACTCTGTTGTATGTGAAGGATACAATAGACGTGGAGCAGATTACATTTGCATTACTATCCAGTCAGATGTTGTCGGACCCCGCTCCTGAGGGTGAGCATGCTTTGGGACGACGGGAGGCAGTTCGAGAAGAGATCTTAGAGTGCACAGTCCAGATCTGTATCGAGGAAGGCAGTGACATGCTACCATTATAGACAGACTGACCATATCAGGAGACATTGTCCGCAACGTGCACAGATTTCTGGGGACGTCCAGGGTGCGATAGATGATAGTGATGTGTCTCTTCTCATCACTTAGAGCTCATGTGACTCTAATAGCTGGATATTGGATTCAGGTGATTCACAACACATTTGCTCAGATACATCAATGAATAATTCACTAGAGGTGACGGGTGGATAGGTCTTTCTGGGTGACGGCTCAACATGTGAAGTCACGGGATAGGGACAGTGGACATCAGGATGCATGATGGAGCAGTGTGTATCTTGAGCGGGTACACCCGATACGCAAGCTGCGCAAGAATATAATATCGCTGGGCAGGCTAGACTCCAGAGGATGCAGTTTTGCGGTGAGAGGTGGAGTTCTGACGGTGACGTGAGGGCGCACCGTACTCATGCGAACTATGCAGTGCGGTAGTCTGTACCAGCTGATGGGGACCATGATGCGAGCTGGTGCGCCTATGATTTTTGCTGCCGACAGTGTGGATGGTCGTGGTGGTGCAGGGATCACCCTTCTGGTAGTCTGACTAGGCAAGTCAGATTTAGCGATCCAGTTGCGTCGACATTTAGAGTTTGAGCCCGAGCAGAGATTAGTCAACTGGAGCAGATCGGCTGACATCTCAGTCTTGAGGTGGTACTTCGTGCAGACTGGTGCTTCGTGCAGATTTTGTTACATGCAGTGATATCATGTGCAGTTGGTGCTTTGTGTAGGGAGTGTTTCGTGCAGGTGGTGCCTTCGGATCCCGAACCAAGGTGATGCTTGTTGGTAGATCCGGATCCCGATTTGAAATTTATTTCTTTCCCATTATAAGGAGCTTGTTAATCAAATAGAGCAAGGAAAATAATATTTTTTTTCCCCGAATTTGGTTTCTTCGTGAGTGCCAAGAAGGGAAGTAATGATTTTTCCTTGCTTTATTTCAAATCCATGAAACAATAAAACCCACGGTGGTGGCATGGTGCCGACGGCACGCGTGAGTGCGGTTAGTCTCGACAGTATTATCTCTCTGGTGGTGGCGTTGTTCTCCGATGGCGACGATGTTCTCTTGTGGAGATTGCGGTTGAACGCCAGAATTCGACGTTGAAGGTTCCTGTGAACCTTGTGCGTCCGCGAGGCGGATTGCAGTCCGATCAAATTTCTCTCATGTATTTGAATTTATATGATTGTTTTTCTATGTTCATTCCGGCCTTTACAACACAAATTTGCGGAGTTAAGGATAGGATAAAATGATGATTTGAAATAGTCTATTGACAAAATTGTTAAATAATTCCCCATATTTTGAATCCTTTGTTAAATTTCTCGCGGATAAAGGGGACGAGGCGACTTACCATTTTGAAAGAGTGACCGGCAGAGGAAGTTGGAGAAGCTCCGGCTAGAAGGAACTCGAAAGGGGGAGGACGACGTTTCAAGTGGAAAGAAGATGTTATTGGGAGAGAACCTAAACCTAAAGTTTTAATTCAGAAATAAAATAAAAATGCAGTAATAAAATTTAAAATTATTACCATATATCATTTCTGCTCGCCCGAATATCAAATGTTATTGGAATACACTTCTGCTCGCCCCAATATCATTTCTGCTCGCCTGCATATTATTTTCGGCTTGCCTGGATATCATTTCTGCTCGCCTAGATATTGCTTTTGCTCGCCTAAATATCATTTCTGCTCAGTCGATCTGATATCTTGGCAAACTTAAGTGTTCACATGGATATAGTTTTTATATCTTAGCAAACAAAAATGTCAGCTTGAATATCAAAAGCCTGATATCTTGACAAACAAAAGTGATCGCTTGCTATGATCCAACGAAACTTCTGCAATCGAACAAATTTAAGATGTTAGGAGCGATCATAAGCGGAAAAATAAACGTAATTTCGACCTATTTTTTCCGATGGACTATTTCGCCGGCGCACAGCCGCGGGGAAGACCAAAATTCCATTTCTACTATGATCAGTAGAAATTGAACAAGCTAACATTTTATGGCACATACACAGGGAAATACTACAAAGAGAAAAACAATGATGACTGTCATAGATACTCCTTCAGGCTTTCCCCGCTGAGAGCTTCCATGCTCCGGAGGATCTCCTGCGCCAGTGTCTTCACGGGAAGTTCGACGTCTTCCAGTAGCTCGCCCAAGAAAGGAATCGTCTCGGGCAGGAAAGCCAAGTACTCTTCCCTCAAGTGTTCCACCAGGTATTTAATCACCTTCAGCCCAACAATCTTCGGCCGAACCAGCTCGCTCCTCGTCTGCATTAGAACCTACAAGAAAAGCATGTATTTCAGTTCACGTCCCAAGCGAGGAGCAAACTGGAGAACTGGATGCAATCAATTGCGTGAAAGTTCGTTTTGGAGTGAAATTATGCTAGGAATGGGAAGCAGATGGGAGAGAACCAACTGCACTGTATTTGAACATTATCGCGCATTTCGCCAATCTCGAGTGAGAGCAAGTGCTGGTTTGGCGGAGCATATTCCTGCAGATGAAATCTGCGCCGGCGCGGATGCCTCGGCGAGGCTTATTCCCCGCGCGACCGCGACCCCGCCAAACGAGCGGTCTGCACGACCGCGTGGGATCCTCCCTGCCAAACAAGCCCTAAGACTCTATTTGGTGCCGACCCCACCTAAGGAAATCCATCCACTTTTATGTTCAAAAACAGTTTTTTTTTCTCGGTGGCGGTTATAACCACTGTCATATCAAACATACATTCAAACATACATTATATGATGGTGGTATTTTGTCTACAAACCTACCGGAGCGCCAAACGGAGCCTAAAACAGCCTCTATTGTGTCCAACCATATTATCACGGCATACAAAAATCCTAACAAATATAAGATAAAAAGGGATGTTACCGTGTACCTCATGGTTAAGAGGTTTCCAAAGAACATCTGACTTTACGGTAACCGCCATTTGACCCAAACATAAGACCAAGTAGTGGTCAACCTCTTCGACAGTGGGTGAATCTAGAAAGTCATTAGATGTGACTGGTGGTTCCACAATAAGCTGAGAAATAATGGGTTTCAAAAGAACCTGCAAGGAATATATATATTATACATATACTCAAGATCTACTATGCATTAAAGGATATTACTATCACATTTATTTACAATCTCTCCCATGAAAAAAAAAACTTCAAATGGTGTATATGTAGTCAGCATATTGTAGACTCTCTCTCTCACACACAGACAATTCTCTCTCTCTCCAATAAAAAGAACTTCAAATGGTATAGTGTAATCAACATATTGTACAAAACATGACATTTACCTCCCATGAAATACACATTTCATAACATCCAAACACAAAAATACCCCCCTCGGAAAACATTTCCAAGGGGGGTATTTTGGGCAGGGATGTCATGAAATGTAAACTTCAGGGGAGGTAAATGTTATGTTTTGTAACATTGAGGGAGGTTTTTGTAATTTCAATAATAAGGGGTGCAAGATGTAATTATGCTATCTTACAGGGGAAGTTTTGGCAATTATTCCTATATATATATATATATATAAGGGAATATAGGTATTTGGAGACACACCATAGAATGAATATTGGTCATTGGATCATGAGAGAGAACATGGAGGGATTTGGAGAGAGAGAGAAGAGGGAGAGGGAGAGAGAGAGGGGCGTGAGAGAGAAGGAGAGAGAGAGGGTGTAGTGATAAAGAGAGGAGAGATGAGTAATAAATTATTTTTATAAATTAAAATTTGCAAAATTTTATAAAATAAAAATAGGAATAATAATTCATATTTTTTTGCGGTCATTTTAAGTACTCATATGTATATGTTTTGAAAAAAATAAGATTTCGGGTGCGTGCGCAGCCCGCTCATAGGCGGGCGCAACCCGCAGTGACGCATCGAGCACGGACAAAGCCCGTCTGGATGCGGCTGAAGGCCGTCCGAGAGGTTCGAGCACGGGCGTAGCCCGTGCGAAGAAGCTCGTGTATATATACATATATATATATATATATATGTGTGTGTGTGTGTGTGTGTGTGTGTGTGTAGGGTTATGTTATGAGTTATGATGTGACGTGTTATGGGTTGTTGTGAATCTCGAGCACCGAGCTGTGTTGTTGAAGGCAGGTAAATGACAATGTTCTAACTCCCCATCTTCTTTGTGAGATCTTGGTGGCTCTCTCCTCCGACGAGCAACCCCGCTTAGGCAGCCGCGGTCACGGCTCCACAGTATCTCTGATAACTCGCCGCTCATCCTCGCGATCACCTCCGAAATAGACCCATAACAACATGGTATCAGAGCTTCCTCGGTCCTCTTCAAGCGCATCGATGATCTGTCGATCACCCCGACACACGATCATGCAAGCAGCTGTCAGGCACAATCACTTCTCCGCAATGCCCCGCCTCCCCTGACCGTCCACAGGCCGCCTCTGCACGTCCTCGCACACCCTGACATTGTGATTGTACCACGCTATACAAGATTGGAATTTCCAACCTATGATGGGAAAAGTGATCCATTGAGCTGGCTCACCAAGTGTGAGCAATTCTTCGGCCACCAGCAAACTCCGGCAACAGATCAGATCCAATTAGCATCTTTCCATATGCTTGACTCTGTTGTTTTATGGGCTTCTCAACTTCTCACCGATCGGCCGAATCTGATTTGGGACGATTTCAAACGGCTCTGCAACTTGCGTTTCGGACCTCCTAACCGCAGTAACGCCCTCGACGCACTCACATCTCTACAACAAACGGGTACCGCGGACGAGTACCTGGAACAATTTCAGCTTCTCTTAGCGCATGTCCCTCTTGCTCCGGATATGCAGGTCAACATTTTCACCACTGGACTTCGCGAGAAACTGCGACTGGATGTTGAGTTTGAGGCCCCTATGGACTTAGTGACTGCTATGAGTCTGGCCCGACTCTACGATCGTCGCCTCCAGCTGGCCCAGGAAGACTATCCACCTGCCGCCAACATTATTCAACAGGGCCGTATCGAGGGCCCCCAGCCCCACCGGTCCGCCGATTATCTCAGGCTGAGATGCAGCACTGACGCGCTCAGGGATTATGTTTCAATTGCGAGGAGCAGTATACTCGCGAACAAAAATGCAACCCGCTTTTCTACCTGCACATTGAGGATTCTGACGACGAGGGCATCAGATAAAGCTTGAGGACAAGCTTTTTTTGGGGAAGGGTGAGATGTTATGTGTTATGAGATATGATGTGACGTGTTATAGGTTGTTGTGAGTCTCGAGCACCGAGCAACTTATTATCATTATTATTATTGTCTTTATGTTATGTTAGGGGAGTGTTAGGTGAGTGTTAAAGTCATGATTATGTTGTAGCCTATATAAAGGCTTTGGGTGCGTTGTTGAAGTCAAGCAAATGACAAAGTTCTAACTCCCCATTTTCTTTGTGATATCTTGGTGGCTCTCTCCTATGACGAGCAACCCCGCTTAGGCAGCCGCGGTCACGGCTCCACAGTATCTCCGATAACTCGCCGCTCATCCTCGCGATCACCTCTGAGATAGGCCCATAACAGGTTATTGACATTTGAAATTACAAAAACCTCCCCTCAATGTTTACATTTCATAACATTTATGCACAAAAATATACACTTGGAGTAAATCTTCAAGGGGGGTCTTTTTGTGCATGGATGTTATGAAATATAAGCATTGAAGGGGGGTAAATGTAATTTCGAAAGTTAGAGGGGTGCAAACTGTAATTATACAAACTTCGAGGGGAGTTCCTCGTAAATAACCCTATATAAATACATATATATATATATATATTATATATTAAGCAATATATGTATTTGGAGGCACACCACAGATCAAAAACCAGCCATTGGATCATGAGAGAGTGTGGGGGGGACACTGATTTCTGCATGTTTGGAGGCCTGCTGCAATGAATTTGGGTTGGTGTAGCCTCTTATGTTCTTTTTATTCCTCCAGAGTCCTCCCTCTTAGTAAATCATTCCCCAAATCCCTCGCGGTGCTCTGATAATGCGCTCGCCGGGAGCCATAGACAAAGATACTCTCCTTCAAAAAACAGGTTTCTATCAACGCACGAATCTTCTTCTATGAAGGTAGTGAGGAAGAGCGCATTTGAGAAACAATTGCCGGTTTTCCTTCCTCAAAATTATAGGGCGTCGGGCGTCCATCAATGTATCACGTCAATTTTTTGTACACCAGAAGGTTTTTCTCATACAAAAAAATTATTTGTGAGTTTCTTTAGCAATGAGTTCCTAAAGAATTCGTCTATTTTTAGTACTGTAAAGAAAGATCCAAACCTTGTATATACTTCTTGAATACCAAAAAACAAGTATGAGTACAAATATATAGGAGAGAGGAGAGTAAGATCTAGCTATACAAATAATGTGGGACTAAACACAAAATCCTACATGGGCCAAGTTAATAGGTCAATACATTATTTTTCCTAGTATTCTCTAACAAGTACTATATGTAGGAATAATTTCATTAGTATATGTTGGGTACTGTCTATTTCTGATTGTTTCATTTCTGATTTATTAGAATCTCACTATGACCCATGTTAACTTATATCATAAATCTACAATAATTATTTTAGCATGTATTCGATTAATGGTGTTTTTGAAACCTCTTGTCTATACATTTGGGCTTTATTTCATGATGCTGGTAATTACCGAAGAGGACAATGAAAACGGGGTTAAGGGGTTGAGTCACTTAAACTCTCATTTGAACTCTCAAATGTGAGGTTGACACTAAACGATAAAACCTAAGATGTTTTTTTTGTTTATTTAAGTATCTACATATTAATGCTTTCATTCGCCAAACTTCAATCGAATGTTCTTCCAAATTGTCAGGTTTATTTTTCTGCCAACTTTCTTTTCAAATTACTTAACGCTTTTTTGACCTACGAATCATCTATTTTATTCATCATGGCTTAACTATATATTAGTTTTAAACTTTTAATTAACTTGATTTGTTTTTTTTCCATTTACAGCTCCATGTTTGCGTGTATTTGGAGGTTTATTGGGATTACAAAAGGCGCTTTTTGCAGGGTATTTTTGTTAGTTTACTCATTTGACAATATTCATTTAATTTCTATGAATAACCAGCTTGTTCCTTCCTTGACATTACATTTAATTTCTATGAATAACCAGTATTGTTTGTTTGCGCATTTTATGAATGTACTACTTCATCTTAACTTTTTCGTAAAGGGATGTGAGTTGCGAGATTAACATATGACTATGATATTGTTTGTGTCTTTAAAGAATAAGTGAAGTCGATCTTAGTTTGGGGGTAGGGGGATTACTCTTCTATTGTGACAAGGGGTATCGAAAGTGCTACCACGGCCAGAGGTCAGGGTGATCGACGAATGTTTATACCCGATATATGTTGCAGCCCGATGAATGTTCTAACTCACTGAATGTTGTCGCCCGATGAATATTCTCAGCCACCCAATGTTGTCGCCATCCCAATGTTGTCAAGTCTGAAGTACTATCACGCGGGGAAATGAGGGCCCTCTTTGGGCACTGTTGCGATCGAGGTACTTTGGCGGTTGTTGTAGGGGCGGAGCCCCATGCCTGTCACTCGTGTGTGTGCATATATATATATCAAAACAGCCAGATTTGCAAAACATATTGGTTAATTATATGATTATAAACAAAATTAGCCACCTCATCAGCAATCAAATAAATCTGGTACCTGAAAGTTGGAGGTATCGAGGAATTTGATCTCAGCTGTATCATAAAGGAAGCAATGATAAAGGGCCTTTAGAATAAGCGCTCTCAGATGCCACAACTTTATAGACAAGATAGATGTAGAATTTACAAGAGAGCATGAATCCTTGCCCTTCGTCTTCTTTCTTTTTCGCGGGAGAGAACATGAATCTACTAATTGATCTTCGGTTAAATAGCGAGTACAGCTCTCAAGAAAAAACTTGAAGTAAGGCACAAAAAGAGTCCTGCATTTGGATTATCAGCAAGAAAGTTAAGTCAAACATCAGTATGCGCCTCTTTGAACCACATTTAAACTAGATTATTTACCGAAACCTTTAGTACAACTTTAATAATTACAGAGACATGTCATCCATTTTCAAAAGTTAAGAAAACTTTCCAAAAAAAGTTTTAAGCTATAAACTGGAGGCAATATTTTAAGCTGCAAACCCAGAGGGAGATTTTTGTAATTTTAAAAAATAGAGGGGGTGACATAATTTTTTTTATATAAGTACAATTTCGAGCTTTAGCAGAAGGCATAAACCAGAGTTCAATGTATAAAAAAATAGTAGAAATAAGGAGGAGAAATAATAACTTCAATAATCTTAATTCTTCCACATAGGGGGTATTTATACTATTACATCGGAATACGACTTGGTGACATGTCATCGATCTGTGTGCACCAATAATTCCTAAATAGGGTTCGCTCTATTTAGGATACAAATATTACGTAGTTAATACAAATATCTTATATATTTAATACTAATATCTCATATCTCTCAACTCTCCCCCTCAAGTCGGATGGAAGATGTCGGTCATGCCCAGTTTTCTGATGTAATCAGTAAATATGTCACTTCCCAAACTTTTAGTGAACACAATTGCTAGTTGATCTTTTGATTGGACGAAAGGAGTGACCACTGTTTTCTTATCCAAGTGATCTTTGATAAAGTGTCGATCCACCTCGACATGCTTTGTCCTGTCATGTTGAACAGGGTTGTGGGCTATGCTGATAGCCGTCTTATTGTCGCAGAATAGGGAGAATGGGGATGTATCAGTAAACCCCAAGTCATGTAGAATAGTATGAAGCCACAGACCTTCACACATCCCTTGTGACATCGCACGATACTCTGCTTCGGCTCTCGATCCCACTAAATTATGCTTTTTACTGCGCCATGTCACCAGGTTTCCTCCAACAAAGGAACAATAACCCATAGTGGACTTTCGATCATCACGACATCCTGCCCAATCAGCATCAGTAAAGACCTCTATCCTCAAGTGGTCATTCTTGGTGAACAGGAGTCCACGGCCAGGAGTTTTCTTTAAGTATTGTAACACCCGGTAAGCTGCCTCTTGGTGTCTAACACGAGGAGCATGCATGTATCTGCTCAAAATGCCCACAACATATGTAATGTCTGAACGAGTATGAGATAGATATATTAGTTTTCCAACTAATCTCTGATAGCGGGTGACATCAGCACGGTCACTGTCACCATCTTCACAGATACCATGATTTTCTTCCATTGGGGTGTTCGCAGGAACACATCCAAGCATACATGTCTCCTGTAGCAGATCTATGACATACTTTCACTGAGATATAAAGATACCTTGATTGGATCTTGTCACCTCTATCCCCAGAAAATATCGTAACCTTCCCAAGTCTTTTACCTCAAATTCCGCAGTCAAGAGAGACTTGAGATTTGCAATTTCTTCTGCATCATTACCGGTGATGACAGTATCATCCACATATACAATAAGAACCACAACACTCTGATCTCGTCTTCGAATGAACATAGTGTGATCTGCTTGCGCCTGCTTATAACCAAACTTAAGATTAGCCTTGAGTAATCTGCCGAACCATGCTCTTGGGGACTATTTCAAGCCATATAAGGATCTCAGTAACCGGCAGACCATGCCTTTAGCATCAACCCAGGAGGAAATGTCATATAGACTTCTTCCTCGAGGTCACCATGGAGGAACGCGTTCTTGACATCCAATTGAAGGACCTCCCAACTCTGATCACTGCGACGGACAATAGTACCCGAATAGAGTCCATCTTGGCCACAACAACAAATGTCTCCTGGTAGTCCACACCCTGAGTCTGAGCGTACGCCTGAGCAACTAGCCGTGCCTTGTACCGTTTGACCTTCCCTTCTTGATTTTGCTTGACGGAAAACACCCATCTTGAACCAATAGCTCTCTTGCCATGGGGAAGAGGAGAAACATCCCAAGTGTGATTTTTGTCCAAGGCAGTCATCTCCTCTTTCATAGCCTGAGCCCAAATTGGAATGCGCAAGGCTTCCTTCCATGTCCTGGGAATAGAAACTGCCGAAAGAGAAGCAACAAAAGCCTGGTGGCCAGGAGAGAGATGGTGGTACTCAACGTGATTAGAAATAGGATAATTAGTACATGCAGACTTACGCAACTGAGCAAGTGGGATATGCAAGTCTGCATCATCAGGATCTGCGGTGGAAGCGGGCGCCGGTAGAGGCGGAGCTTTGGTAGCCTGTAAACGGGAAAAGCGTCGGTGATACACGTGGGGGAACGAAGATATTGGAACTTCAGGTAGAGGGATAAGAGGTCCCTGTTCCTGGGACAGAGAAGGTTGTGGTGGAAGGAGTTGTAGTGGCTGTGATAGAGGAGGTGGAACCGGAGGGATAGGAAGGGGAAGATCCACATGACTAGGAAGATCCACATGACTCTCCCCCTGACAAACAGCATGAGTCGATGTCATGAAATATGATTCGCCTTCCCGAAAAGTAACATCCATAGTGTAGTATAGATGACCGGAGGGAGGATGATAACACTGATACCCTTTAGTAGTGGAAGAGTATCCGAGGAACGCACACCGATGAGTCTGTGGGTCTAGTTTGTCTCGGTGAGGCGAATGGACATGAACGAAGCAAACACAACCGAAGACACGAGGGGAAAGGTGAGAAGTATAGACAGTAGTCATGGTAGACAGCCGTGCTATAGGAGTAGCATAGCCAAGGATACGTGAGGGAAGCCGATTGAGCAGCAGTAAGAACTGCATCAGCCCAATAGGGCTTGGGAAGGTGCATAGTGCCTAGAAGGCAGCGGGCAACATCCAATAGGTGCCGATTTTTACGTTCGACGACACCGTTTTGGGTAGAAGTGTGGACACACGTGGTCTGGTCGATAATACCATGATCAGCAAGGTATGAGTCAAATGCTCCTCGATCGTCATATTCGCCTCCATTATCACTACGCAAGACTCGGATGACCCCCTTAAATTGAGTCTGAACCATTTTGTGAAAAAGCTGAAAACAGGCAAGGACCTCACTTTTTTCTTCAACAAGTAAACTCAAG
Source organism: Platanthera zijinensis (assembly GCA_039513925.1). Classification (NCBI taxonomy): domain Eukaryota; kingdom Viridiplantae; phylum Streptophyta; class Magnoliopsida; order Asparagales; family Orchidaceae; genus Platanthera; species Platanthera zijinensis. The sequence goes on from CM077088.1 coordinate 61,273,699, forward strand.
TCGTGCGAGAAAAGCAATCAATGAAGGTGACAAACCACCGAAAACCAAAGGTAGGTACAACAAGGGATGGTCCCCAAACATCAGAGTGAATGATATCAAAAGGAGTACAACATGGAGATGACAAATGTGATGTACGATGTCACACATGTTTAAACCTGTCACATTCATCACAAACAAAGTGTTTCAAAAACGGGGAAAAAGCAGGAAAAAGTTTCAGAAGATGGATATGAGAAGGGTGTCCAAGTCGGCGATGCCAGCGGCGAACATCTTCAGCTGTAACAGTAGAACAGGAGAGGGCCTGAGATGAGTGCATGTCCAAGTAATATAGACCACCGCGGTTCCCACCACTGTCAATGCTCCGCTTCGTACCCAGTTCCTGGAAAACACACGAATCAGGAAAAAAATTACCGAGCAATTGAGAGAGCGGGTAAGGATGGAAAGCAAATTGCGTGGAAAAGATGGAACATGAAGGACAGATGACAAAGAAATAGAAGAGGAACATGAGATATGTCCTTTGCCAGCAATGGGGGACAACATGTCATTAGCGGAAATAACCTTGTCCTTACCAGACAAGGGAGTGTAAGAAAGGAAACCTGAGGAGGAACCGGTCATGTGATGGGTGGCACCAGAATCAATTACCCACTCAGAGGAGGAGGTTGTAGTAGTAGGAGCACTTGGCATGGAAATAGAGGCAATGGAAGCAGATGCACCAGGTGGTTGATCAGGCTGAGAGTGCAGTAGACGGCGGAAAGCGTCCAACTCCTGAGCAGTAAGCTGACTGGGGGCAGTAGTAGAGGTCTCATCATAAACATCTGTAGAGTAAGCAACATCATGATGTCTGAGATTTCCCTGCTGATGACCACCACGACCTGGCCCTCGGCCACGGCCACGGTCACAAGGGGCAAGGTGAGGGTGAAGTCTGTAACAGAACTCTCTAGTATGACCTTTGCGGCCACAATAATCACAGGACGGACCAGAGTTGCTGGGGCTGATATTCGGACCTCGGCTAGCGCCAGTCAAAGCAGAGCGTTCAGGAGGAAGATTAGCGCCATGGTGAAGACTAGCAGTAAGGGACTTCCGACGGTCATCATCGCCTAGAACCATGCTGAAGGCCTCACAAAGAGATGGGAGAAGAGAGCGGTGAAGGATATGAGTCCGCATCATGTCGAACTCCATATTCAGCCCCATCAAGAAGACATGAAGGCGAAATTGATCCTCCCGCTGCTGTAGCTGAATAGCATCTGCAGTGCACGCATGGGTGAAGTGCGAGAAATAGTCCAGCTCCTGATATAGACGCTCGAACTCCGAGAAAAAAGACGAGACAGCCATAGACCCTTATCGCAGCTCCAAAATGTGGCGAGTGAGTTCATACACCTGAGTCGAGCTGCCCACTTGTGAGTATGTCTCACGGGAGCAGGTCCAGATGTCAAAGGCAAAGTCCATCAACATGTAACTCTGATAGACCTTCAGAGACAGAGTGTAGGAGCCACGAAACAACCAAGGAGTTTTCAGAATCCCATTTCTTCTAGGAGGGATCCGTTTTTTGGGGTTTCCGTACGGGTACCATCAATGTAACCAAACAACTGATGGCTATGAATGACATGTTGCGCCGCCCGGGACCATTCAAGGTAGTTTGTGTCGTACAACGGGACCGTGGTGATCTTCAGAGATCCGGAGTGGCCATGAGCCCGCGGAGGGTCGCTCATTTGAGGCGGAATCACATCAGGTGACGTCACGGAAGAGTCCTCCATGTTGGAACAGTAACCCGGCGCAAAGAACCGCTTGGATTGGCAGAGGGGCGACCTGGATCGGCTGGAATCGGCAGGACTGGAAGCCGGCGGCGGCCAGCGGTGCAGAAGGGTCGTTGGAAGGGTACCTAGCCGTGCATAGGCACCTTCGTCATGCAGAAATCGGCAAAGGGAAGGTCGAATCGACCGACTGCGTCACAGAGGGGCGGCGACGACACCCCTCTCAGCAGCCAGCGGCAGAGCCGCCCGCCATCCTTGACGGGAGGGGCGACGGTTGTGCGAGATGTGCCAAAGGTGGGCGGAGAAGAGGGCGACGGATGAGCGGGATGCGGGAGCGACGGAGTTGGGAACAAGCGGGACGGCGGAGTCGGGAACGAACGGGATTTTAGGGTTCTCCCTCTGATACCAAGTAAAAATAAGGAGGAGAAATAATAACTTCAATAATCTTATTCTTCCACATATGGGGTATTTATACTATTACATCGGAATACGACTTGGTGACACATCATCGATCTGTGTGCACCAATGATTCCTAAATAGGGTTCCACATAGGGGGCAAAATGTTGGAATTATCGGGCCAATGTCAGTCTATTAAAGTCTTTAGGTGTATTTGTGTTTAGTTCCACATCGGCTATCGGTGTTGTCGAGTCATGTTGTAATCCTATTTAAAGCCCCTATGTGGATGAATGAATAAAAACACCTACTTCTTTTATATTCTCCAACATGGTATCAGAGCTAGGTTCTAAACAGCCGTAATTTTATTTCCTGATCGACATTTTTTGGTTCATCTCTTCCGCGAGTCGCTGGCAGCAAACCGCGTCTTCTCCCGTCGAGTATCTACGCTCCCGTCGAAGGAATCAGCGTCTGTTTCCGTCAACGGGAGCGGCTCTGGGTTCGTGAGTGGCTGGCTTCCTCTTTCGCTGAGATCAGACACCTATTTTGTGGTGCTTCCATTGTCGTCGACTTCTTCGTCCGGCAAATCCCAAACAGATTTCTCGCTCTAGCGCCACTACACTTTGTTGTTGAAGACGATATATCTGCTGCTCTCGTCGACGATCCCGCCTGGTCTTGCTGCTCCGGCCGTTGACAAATCTGGCTTGCCGCCTCTTCTTCCCTGCTTGGTGGTTCCTCAGGTTTGTCGTTGGTCCAGCTATTGCTTCTGAATCCGGCGGCTGCTTCTACTGGCCGACTGTTTCTAGCTTCTACAGATCCAGTCTGGCTGCTTCTCCAGGTGGCTTCCAGCCATGGATTCTGACAGTATGTTCTCAGTCTTTTCTTCCCGACGCAGCTCATGTCCATCTCAACGGCGATTGCTTTCGGCTAGTACTCTTCTTTGATCCTTCCGCAAGCTGGACAAAGGCTCAAGATATGTGTTCAAGCTTCTCTCAGTAGATTTCTGCCGCCTTCCAACGACTTCCCCTCATGTGTCTGTGCTCCAGCCACTGCAGCTCCTTCCGGGGGTGCTGATATCTCGCCGATGTTGAAGTTTTCTGTGCTATTTGCTGTTTTTTTTGTGTGTGTGTGACTTAAGTTGTTTGTCTTATCTTAGTGTTATGCTTATATGCAGGTGTTATCCACGTGAGGGGGAGTGTTGGGATGAAGCGACTCAGATGATCTTTCCCGATTTTTCGCTTTCGTTCCACACGGCCTCTAGGCTTATGCCCTATATTGTTATGTGTCTCCCCACATTTCTTTTGATTGATCGTGTGTTGGGACACGACTGATGTTGGTTGTTTTAATCTCAGAAGGTTATGTCGCGTGGGACTGTCGCGCGGGTCTGTGTCGTGAGGGACCGCCCTTTGTGCGGATCATCTCCGACAGATTATCCCCGACGGATTATCCCCGATTGCCCGGCTGATGATTTGTTCCACATCTTTCGTCCTCCTTCGCATGTTGTGTGTGTAGGTGATGTTGGTTGACCGGTTTCCAGCGAGTCCACGTCGTATGTGGGTCTTGCGTCGTCTGTGGGTCAGCGTCGTGCGCGGGTATGTCCCCGGCTTGATTCCCTGATTTGGAATTCCCCCTGGTGGCTTGTCTGATGTTTGTCCCGCATCGCCTACCTTCATTGCCGTTATTTGATGTGTCCAAGCCGAAGGGACGCCCCCCCCCCCAGCTTGAGGGAGAGTGTTGGAATTATTGGATCAATGTCGGTCTATTAGAGTCTTTAGGTGTATTTGTGTTTAGCTAGGAAGCACCGGTACGGGTACCGGATACGATACGCACCCGGTACGGCGGCACGACAAAATTTTAAAAACAAGGATACGGGTACGTCATGATACGTTATAACAATATAATATATATTTATATATCACAAGTGCAATAAATAGTTCTCAAAACATCGAAACATTAAACATAAATCATAACTTTAAGTACAAGTTCACAAATCAATGCAACATAACATGAAGTTTTCAAACATTAAGCATTCGTAAATATTAAAAAATTTAAAATCTTATATGTTTAACCAAAAGAGATAAAATTAAACTTAAGTTACTTATAAGTTTTTTTTTCTTCTTCATTGTTGGAGATCAACATCTTCAATCTCTGGTTAGTCTAAAGACAAGTTAGCCGTTTTGTTAATAACTTGCGTTGAATCAACACGTTCAATACACGTATTTGTAACACAAAGGTAACGATACCAGAAACATACTCAGTATAGATACACAACTTAATTGGACGGACCAACGCTTCTTAGCATAGAGCCAATATTTGTTTACTCTAGAAAAACAGACTCCTATCACAGTATGCAGAATGATGTGCTAAGTTCAAGTGTGTCCACATGGGTGTATCCATCAAGTATCGGGTACGTACCGGTACCGGATACGTATCCGGTACAGGTACGCTGCCTTTGGGGAAGTATATGTGCTTCATAGGTGTTTAGTTCCACACCGGCTATCGGTGTTGTTGAGTCATGTTGTAATCTTATTTAAAGCTCCTATGTGGATGAATGAATAACAACTCTTATTTCTTTTCTATTCTCCAACACAAAATACCCTTACAGGAAAATGTAATTGCATGTAATTGATCCTACGTATTCTATTTATCCTTACAAGTGTTGATCCTAGGGATGCCAGAAATCCTTAGATGAAAGAGACCAATAGTGTGGTATTATGCTACCACCTGCTTGGGTTTTTGGTTGTAGATGTCATAAGGTTTTGTGTAGCCAATAGCATGGTAATCGTATAGGAAGCCCAAAAATATTAGTGCATGTGAGCATGTGGTGGATAAATCTCATTTTGCATTCTTTGCAACATGGCTAGAAATGACTGTGGCTAATGATGCCGGTATAGTTTAGCTAGAGGTTTAGTTAGACACAGAAGACTCGTTATACTGCAAGGGGAATTTGATGTCTATGCTTACCTAAACTAGAAGGCTAGCCTAATGTCAACAAACTCAGATTTGCTCTCTCGTGTATAGGAGTTAGAGTTGATGGATGCTCAATAGAACTTGAATTGAGCGTCTATGGAATGCGGCCATCAAATCTACCCAGCTTCACGGGTCATGGAAGGTTAAGTTGTATTGATACGAGTGATAGTGTGTGTAAGACTTAGTATTTAATGTCATATGAGCATTTTAGTAAACAATAAAAAGGGCAGTCCAGTGCACAAAGGCACCCCATGCAACGACGGTCCGGAGAAGAGTCTCACCACAAGGGTGAACAATGGTTAGTAAAATTCTTAGAGAAATAATACATGTGATGTGGTTTCTTTCGCACTTGCCACTCTTCTTGTTGTACCTTCATTTACACTGCGCATGTTATTATTTATATAATGTATATCAAGGTCACAGATGTCGGATGTCGGAGACACGGGTTTAGGTTTTTCATGTCGATTTTAATATGTCGGAGGATATATCAGGGATATTTCATATGTTGAGTTTTAATAATTACTAAATGTAATAACTTTTATAATTTATATATATTAATATCTTGATAATTTAACATTTATTGAACATGTTAATCTACCATAGTATAAATATTTTATATTATATAATTAATAATAGTATAGTGTATGGAAGAAAGCAAGAGGAAGATAAAGAACCTTAATTCTAAAATCCAAAGGCCAGGCCGAATCGACGGCAATGACAGATGAGCGCAAGGGAAAAATCTGTGAAAGAACACAAAGCAATCTACCAACGAAACAATTTTAGTTTATTGTTGTTGATTATACCATAGACACTAAATAAAATTAATTGAAATAAGTCAGCCGATATAATGTCGGGATATATCGGTCGATATATTGACGAATATATTTGTTGATAGAGGTAATATCGGATGATAGATTTCAAAAGGATATTTTGCAAAAAAAAACTATTGGAAACACGTCAGTTTGTCCATGAAACCTTTATCCCAGCCAATATGTCGTCCATGTCGGAAGATATCCACAATGTCTTCGCCATGCAAGTTCTGTGGCAGATAGGGTAGAAACCCTCAAGAACCCTATAGGGTGATTGGGAGGATGAAGTTGTTATAGTGTCAGCATTGGCTAAGCCCTAATATGAAACACAAGGAGTTATGGATTCACACTGGGTGTGAACCTATCAAAGTCGAGCGCAATCCACCAAGGAGTATTTGTATTTTACCTTGCATTGATTAATCCCCATTGCAAACTCTCTCCCTGACTCCCTCTCTTTTCCCCAATCTCAGGTTTTAAAGGTTTAGTGACTCATGCACGCAACCCTCCCTAGCGCAGACCACCTCCCTTCTCCTTGATCAAGCTTCTTTGCCACCATATCTCCACTGGGATCCAAGAAAGGGGAATCAAATCCCTTGCGGGGCTTCTCCCTTCTCCACCCTAACACCCGATCTCAAGTCGGGGCACACAACAACTTGGTATCAGAGCGACTCCTCGCCGACGACGACACCGACAAAATCTTTTCCCCTCTGTAACCAGTTGGTTGTCCCATGCTTTGCAAACCAACTGCGCGTCTGCGAGACACACCTGGGCCTGAGTCTCTCATGTCCCGTTCCCAACGCCTTCGCCACTTGCAATTCCGACCTCTTTGCCTCAGCTTCTCCCATCCCCGCAGCAGTGTGTACCAACGAAAAAAGGAGGCATGACCATGACACGGCTGATGGAAATGTTCCATTCGATGGTGGCATCCCCCTATTAGCGGATCAAATCCATTCAGTCACTATTGCGCGTGGTGTCCGTCTCCTCCAATGATGCTCCTCCGGACGTACAACGCTCTGCACAACCCAGCCCTAGAACCGCGGGTGGTGAGCCCCGCCCAACAGGTGCCCATCTTTACAGTAAGCCATCGCTAGCGCCTCTATCTCAATGTGGAGGTCCAAGCCATTCCAGATTTCACGACCACGATGAGTCTTGTGTGGGTCTATGAGAAGCGTCTACTCTTAGACCGGACACAAGGCGGGCACAGGGATACGACGGGATTGTTCAGAGGAAGCAACACCATAAGGCAGGCATCCGCCGACTCTTCTAAGGGGGGTGATTTGAGCCGCCCTCCCTTTCGTCGTCTCCTCCATCTCCGAGATGGCTGAACGCTGCTCCAAAGGCCATTGTTTCAATTGTGACAATCCCTTAGGGTTGGGCCACCAATGCAAACATATTTTATAGGTGGAAGTGGACAACCCTTTCAATGATGATGATGAGGATGCAGACACAGGGGTTCCAGAAATTTCCCTTCACACCATTTTCGGGTCTCGGAAGGGTCATAAGATTCAGATGTATGTTACCCTCGGGGGAAAAAACTTCCTTGCACTCATGGACTCTGGCATAACTCACAACTTCATTAGCCAAACCGCTGCCACAAGCCTACACCTTCCAGTCACAGCTCGTAGCAATGTTCATGTGTCTATGACCAACGACTAACAAATGGTGTTTGGGCATCTGTCATCGGATCCCTACTGTTGTGGAGGGCCATCACACCCACATCAACCTCCTCGTGGACCTTCAAGGGTTCAAGGTGGTGTTTGGCGTTCGCTAGCTGCGGACTATGGGAACCCTGGTGTAGGATTTCGACCGTATCATGATGTGTCGGCCATGGCTCTCAACTGATCAAGTGGCACGGCCACTCCCCGATGACATGGATCTCTTCATTCCTGGTATAGGGAGAGTCCATGTGGCTACTAACTTGGCCCCGAGAGGCAATTCTCCCGTCTAACGGCTCCTTCAGGATTTTGGCAACACATTTACACCACCAGCTAAATTTCCCTCGATCCACAACCAAGACCACCGTATGTCTTCTGTCGGGCACCACACCTATGGTCGTCCGACCATATCGTTATCCCTTCCTCTAGAAGGACGAGATTGAGTGTCAATGCATCATTATGCTTCAGTAGGGGATCATTCGTCGTAGCGTCTTTTCATTGGTCCTTTTGGTGCACAAAAAGATGACATGTAGCGCTTTTGCATGGATTACATGGAGCTTAATACAAAAATAATCAAAGATAAATTTTTTATCCTAGTGGTCGAGGAACTTCTTGATGAGCTGCATGGAGCCCGCTTCTTCTCCAAGTTGGACATGTAGTTGGGCTATCATCAAGTCCGCATGATGGCCGACGATGTGGAGAAGACTTTTGGAACATGCATTCCGCATCTCTTTGGTTTGAATATAACAAATCTCATTATGTATTTGATAAAGTTTGTTTTGTGTTTATAGTGTTTAGGTATAACAGGTATGACAAACTGAAGCAATTAAATTGAACGGACCGACGCTTTGGATAACATTCCTATCTATGAATCCTATCGCGGCATGGTAGCACCTACCGCCAAAGTTAGCGTTCAATTTGTGGATGAGCACCAAAATTCATTTCAACTGAAAACATTGGCGGGAGCAAAGAGGCAAATATGTTAAGAAGATAGCACGGCGTACTAGCATATCCCGCGGCACGGTAGGTGTTGTCTAAAATGAAGAATGCCAAAAATGAAGAAATACGTCTACCATGTATGCTTGATCTGCAAGCTAATATTTTCCTTAAAGGATACCACGGCGGTAGGACTTATCGCCGGTGGTAGATCGCAGACTCTATTTAAAGGCCGGATTCGCTCATTCCAAATCATCGAATATAACGACGAGAACACCAACAATCCAAATTATTTCCAGAGCCTCGTCTCTTTATTCCAGAGATCTCCTTTGGGAAAACACAAAGATCAAAAGGAGAACTTGAAGGAGAAGCGCATCAACGGTCATTCTACGTAAAGGACGAACGCATAACCAACGACGATTTCTCTCGTGCCTTCAACTTCACATTTAGAGTTCTTCATAGGAGTTTTTATTCAGAAATCATATTTCTTATCTTTTATCTTCTTTTTTCTTATGTAACCACGTTTTGTAGTTAAATTCTCTGCGTGTGTTGGCGACTAGGTCATGCGCGACTTAGGGAGAAATTTGTCGCGGAAGTTGACCACTAGATCTAGGGAGTACGTTTAGGGCCGAAAATTCGCCGCGGGTGTTGGCGACTACATCTAGGGATTAAATCTAGGGGCGGCTTGAGCCCTATCTGAGGACAAATAGGCTAGGGTCAACCAGTCCTTAGGGAGAAAAGTCTGTATAGAAAACAAAAGGATTATTACATTCACCGCTTTAATTTCTAGCGTCATAGAAATCAACCTTTGTAATCAATTTATTTATGAAATATAATCATACTTCTCTTTTTATCAAATTGATTTCAATTTCTATTCTCCAAAATATTTTGGAAAAATATTTTTATTCAAAGATTTTGGAAAAATATTTTTATTCAAAGATTTTAAAGTAAAATTTAAATTTCTTAAAACCCTTATTCACCCCCCTAAGGCCGCCAGTAGATCCAACAAAGAAATCGTTCAGGCCCCATCCCGGCCACTTCGAATTCTTAATTATGTCATTCAGGCTCATGAATGCCCCTTCACTGTCCAAGCCTTAAGAAATGATGTATTCTAACCTCTTCCTTGAAAGTTCGTGCTTGTGTTTTTTATGACAATTTAGTGTATAATAACAGTTTTCAATCCTATGAGATGCATAGTTATGTTTGCTGTATGAAAAATATGTGAACCAGTTAATAGCAGCTTTAGTTGCTATTGCTTTGAAATCCATATTTTTTGGTTATTTCCTGCATTATTGACTAGTTAGTAGCCGAGCATTTAAAGCACATTAACATAGTACTCTAGTTGATTCACTGTCATCACCTAGTTCTCAAGTTCACAAAGTGCTCTTTCGACACGGGTAATGTGACTTAGTTGGGACGCGTGGTGCATGCACAGGATGTCCCGGCTAATCCAGAGAAAATCTAAGGCTACAGTGTCAACCAATTTCAAGAACACCAGTACAAGGTAACCTTTACAGAAATGAAAGGCAACTAATTAACAAAAAGTCGAACAAAATTAATAAACCTTGACTAAAAAACTACAAGAATTTTACGCAAAAGTAGGCACAAAACTGTTTCAACATCTTGTCTACTCAACTAAAGCGAAGGACATATATGACTTACCTGTGCTGCTGAATAAGTTTATTCACCAATCCGTAAAAGGAAATATATCGGTCTATGCTTATGCATTTAGTTGACTGATCTTCAATCTCTGATTCTGCCCATTCAAGACTCTGAAAGAACAAAGGCTTAAACATAGTCTCGGTTAGTTTCATTGTCAAAACAACCATGGCCTGGAGAATACTTTGCTCAACAAAGTTCATGTCTTTGACTGAATCTGTGCCTTGACGGCAAATATCAAGCGAATCTAAGCAATTCTCATATATATTCACATGAAAAGAGTTGATAGATGACCTATCCATTACACCAATCAAGTTTTGCAGCATTTCAAAAACCACAGAGAAGCTGTAATCTCCACATCGAAGAGCAGTTTTCTTCAATGTAAGTAAAGCTGGAAGAATAAGGCGAACCTACGAAGGACAAATTTGCAGTTAGATATACTTACATTTAAACATAAAAGATGAAATATATAGGTACACTGAGCACACACCGGAACTTTCTGAGTCAGAAGTTTCCGCACAGCAGAAGCTCTTGTTTTTATCTTTGCCTCTACATCCGAAACATATTCAGGATGAAGTATAACAATATCTAAGATGTCATCAAGATACGGATTCAGAAATCCACCAAGATTTGTTATAACTGTCTCTAATGCAGAAAGAGTAGACAGCAAAAAAGGCACCTTAAAACCCTCAAGTTCATGTGTACTCTCTTTAGACTTTCTGTGAGGACATTTGGAAACTTGATGAACTTTTTCAGAAAGACATGTCATAATACTAGGAAGTTGATTTAGAGCTTGAGGGCCGAGGACTCCGATCAAGGCAGACATAGTACGAATAGAGGCGGAAGAAAGAGCAAAATCAGAAGAACCACTTTCCACTACAACAAATTGAAGGCACGAAGCAAAAACTGGGTCATCACAAGGCAATTCTTTAGCCAGAGTTTCGATTGAAGAAACAGCAGCCAGTTTCACCCGAATGTGTTTTGAAGAGCTTGAGATTAGCTCATTAATTTTAGAACATAGCTCAATGAAAGATGGCACAACATCACCAGTAAATTTTAGTAAGAAAACAGAACTTGTCTTCATTCTTTTGGTTCTCTCCCTGTCATTTTGACCAGATGCATGATCTTTAACCGATTCACATAACAAACCAAGCGTCTGCACAGATATAAAGTCAGATTATGTGAAAAATCATGGGTTCACGTTTGTAAGATTACGAATAAAATTTAAAATGAACAGTTACTAAAAATTTCCCTCTAACTTTATATAATTGCAGGCGCCTCCCTGCCACAAAATTACCAAACCCTTCCCTCTACGTGTATTTTGTAATTTGTTAGCATACATGTACAAAAACACAGAAGATAACTCCATGTTTTTTTTGGAAAATGTATGTTAACAATATAAACTTAGAGGAAAGGTTTCAGAAGACAACTCGATGTTTTTTTTGGAAAATGTATGTTAACAATATAAACTTTGAGGAAAGGTTTTAGAAATTTTTAAAGATAGACGGGAGGTCCCCATAATTATGCTAATTTAAGGGCAAGATCCCATTAAATGATTCAATTTTAAAACACAAAAATGAAGGAAAACATAAAAGGAAAGAGGTTAAGAATGGATCATACAGTTCCATAGAGATTACCTTTGCTAATATATTCTCATCATCACCGTCCAGCAATTGGCCAATGCTTCTAAAAAAAATATCCGGTTTCATCCATGTTGTTAGGGTTTTGAGAATTTGGTGGATGTACTTCTTTACTTCTTTCGTAACTTTACTGGAAAAGCCAAGTTGTGTGCACCTAACACCGATAAGTTGCAAGTGCAACACAACTTGCTCCATAAGTGCCCCAAGTGTAGCCTGCCAAAATAATTCAATTGAAAGCATTTTTTGTTGGAGTGGACAAAATTAACATAGAAAGAAGTTACAATGTAGGAGTCACATAATAGTGGGTTTTTTTTTTAAAGTACATCCCAGTTTACTTTCATCTCCACCCCCCCCCCCTGCCCACTTCAAAACATTTGCATTTGTGATTTGAATTGTATTGCGTATAGGAATAAATGATGCAACAAGTTGTTCTCTAGCTCATGAATTCAAGTTAATGCACAATATTTCTATTCATTATAAGAAAATGGTCGGCAATTTGAAATGAAGAAAAAATAAATTTAAACTTGATCGTTAAATTCATCTGTTATCTAGGATTTAATTACATAGGCAAATGAACAATAAAGTGAACTATTTCCCCTTCCCTATTCTAACTCCAAAGCAAACACCAGGCCTTAGTTTGGATTAAAGAAAGTACAACATGTTACTGGACCATTAGCGGAGACACTGACACCGGTACCAGGCGCGACACCGGACCCGCATTGGGGCGCACAGACCAACGACGCAACACCGGCACGGGGACAAGCGCATGATCTCTATTATTCCCCATATCTTTTATCTCGTTAAATTTGTCGCGTAGTTTGATCCCGCGTGTTTAAGCCCAAGTGAGGGGCATGCAAACTTTTATTTTTCATGTTTTTATTTTTGGTGCGACTCTCACTATTTATACCCATGTGGGGGTACCAGACAGTAAGCAAGAAGACATTTTTATTTTTCCCATCCTCTCTCTCATCCCGATTTCCCTCTCTCTTCTCCCCCTCCCTCACCGAGCTACTCGAACGGGCCCGGGACAGTCTCTTACCGCCAATGTGGACAGCTCATAACAGCCTTATTTTCTATCAGAACTGGGTCTATCTGCTGCCCACTCCCCCCACATTCCCTCCATCTTGGCGAATACTCACAAACGTGCTCATGAAGGCGTCCACAAGACTCTCCACCACATCCACGCCGAATTTTATTGGAAAGGCCTCCGCCATCAAGTCCAAGATTTTATCGCCACTTGCGTCGTTTGTCAACAACAAAAATCAGCTAACCTACTACCTGTCGAGCTCCTTCAACCATTACCAGTCCCAGCTCAAATCTATGCCGACATTTCTGTGGACTTTGTGGAAGGACTTCCACGCAACAAAGGCAAGTTCGTGTTGATGGTGATGGTGGGCAGATTTTCAAAGGGGCGCATTTTATTCCCCTAGCTCGACCCCTAATCGCGGAATGTGTGGCCAATCTCTTCTTGACCGACGTCTTCCGCTTGCATGGCCTATCAGAAAGCATAGTGTCTGATCGTGACAAAGTCTTCAACAGTCATTTTTGGAAAGAGTTGCTCACCTTGAGCGGGACCAAATTGGCATTCTCCTCCGCATATCACCCCCAATCGGATGGACAAACAGAGGTCGTCAACCGCACTGTGAAAATGTACCTACGCTGTTTAACGGGCGAGCACCCCAAGAATTGGGTAAAATGGCTACCGTGGATTGAATACTGTTACAATACCTCTTATCATTCGTCTCTCCAGACCACCGTTCCACTTGAGTTATGGTCGCGACCCACCCAAGCTGCTCACATACGGACACGGTCTCGCCACGCTAGCTCCGGTGGAATAGGAGCTTCTTGATCATGACCGACTTCTAGCCACTGCCCACGACCACCTCCTCCAAGCCCAACACCGCATGGAGACCGCATACAGCCACGACCATCGAGATGTCTCCTTCGCAGTCGACGAATGGGTATGGCTCAAGCGCCGCCCCTACCGCCAGGCCACACTGGGGCCGCCCGCGTCCTCCAACAAGTTAGTACCCCGGTTTTACGGCTCATTCCACATCGCCCAACGCATTGGCGAGGTCGCCTACGAGCTCCACCTACCATAAGAGACACGCATCCATGATGTTTTCCACGTATCTCAACTCAAGAGGTTCTACGGCGAGCCACCATCATCACCGATCGTGGCTATCCCCTCTCATCTTGAGGACAAGCTGTCTTCCGATGAGGAAGGAGATGTTACGGAACCATTAGCGGAGACGCTAGCACCAGTAGCAAGCGTGACACCAGATCCGAATAGGGGCACACCTACCAACGAAGCAACATCGGCACGGAGACAAGCGCACGATCTCTATTTTTCCCCATATCTTTTATCTCGTTAAATTTGCCACGTATTTCGATCCCACGTGTTTAAGTCCAAGTGGGTGGCATTATTTTTCATGTTTTTATTTTTGGTGTGACTCTCTCTATTTATACCCATGTGGGGGTACCGGACAAAGCAAGAAGAAATTCTTACTTTTCTCATCCTCTCTCTCTCATCCCGATTTACCTCCTCTCTCTTCTCACCCCAGTTCCCGAACCCAGTCCGCAGCCGCCCTACAGACCCACCAGCCACACGTCACCGCTCCCCCGCCGAACCCGTCAAACTGGAGGATCCTCCTCCCTCTCGCCGGAACACTCGCTCTCAATCTGCGGCACGTAACACAACACAACAACAACAACAACAACACTCAAACATTTATCCCACTATAGTGGGGTCGGATATATGAATCCTTTGTCGCTATGCCCTATCTTTAGTCAAAATCTCACTAATGCCTAAGTATCCTAAGAGCTTCATTCCAGGTTTTTATTGGTCTACCCCTCCCCGGTTTAATATGCTTATATTCCTAGTGATTAAAGTCTCACAACGCCTAACAAGCACCTCTAATGGTCCCCTTTGTGCGCATCCAAATCATCTTAGTCGAGCTTTTCACATCTTCTCTGCAATTGGTTCCACTCTTGTCTTATCCCTAATACATTCATTCCAAATTTTATCTAGCATCGTGTGTCCACACATCCACCTAAGCATTCTGATCTCCGCAACACCCTTTTTTTAGCTCATGTACACAATTCACCGCCCAACACTTAGAACCATAGAGCATCACAGGTCTAATTGCAGTATGGTAAAACTTGCCTTTAAGTTTTAATGGTACTTTACGATCACATAAGATCCCTGACGCGCCTCTCCACTTCAACCAACCTGATTGGATTCTATGTATCACATCTTTATCAACACCTCCATCATTTTGAACTATCAATCCAAGATATTTAAAGGATTCACTATAGAAAATATCATGATCACCCAACTTAATAACGAAGTCATATGTCCTTCTTGCACTGCTAAATTTAAGCTCTATATACTCCATCTTTGCCATGCTCAATCGAAAACCCTTCTTTTCTAAAGTGTCTCGCCAAGATTCAAGTTTCACGTTTACACCCTCGCGCGTCTCGTCGACCAAAACGATATCATCAAAAAACAATAAACACCAAGGTATTGCTTATTGGATATGTATGGTGAGCTCATCTAAGATAAGGGTAAAGAGATAATGGCTTAAAGCTCAACCTTGATGTAAGCAAGCATTGAAAGGGAATTCTTGTGTTAATCATTCAAATGTCCTAACCCTCGTCACTGAATTTGTATATATATCTTTGATTATGTCAATATATAATATATTTACACCTTTCTTTTCTAAAACTTTTCATAAGATCTCTCTTGGAACTCTATCATAAGCCTTCTCAAGATCGAAAAACATCATATGCAAATCTTGTTTTCTTTCTAGATAGTTGTCAATGAGTCTCTTCAAGAGATGTATAACATATATGGTCGACCCCCCTGACATAAATCCAAATTGATTCTCCAAGATATTAATCTCTCGTCCTACTCTTCTTTTTATTACTCGTTCTCATAGTTTTAAGGTATGACTCATTGATTTAATTCTCATGTAATTAACACAATTTTGTATATTTTCTTTGTTCTTATACAAATCAGTGTTGTGGATATCGGCCGACATGTCGGCCGACATGAAGGTTTGGGAGCAAAAACGACACAAAACCGGCACAAATTCTCTTTATGGCGTTTTGAAAATATCGGTCCGACATGTCGGTTTTAACCGACATGTCGGCACCAAATAACGCCCATATCGGGCGTTATTTTAAAGTTTAATTTTTTTATTAAAAAAAGTATTTTATTATTTATTAATAATAAAATGAGCTCAGGGTCGGGCATCTGTTTTAACTCCCCCGACCTCGCTCATTTCATTACATATAGCTTTTAATATTTAAAAGTTCAATAGGTTGTAGAATAGGTAGTACTGTGATATGTATAAAAATTAAAAAATAACATTTAATTACATATATAATTAATTAAATATTAAAATACGATATATGTAATATCCCCGATATATCCTTCGATATATAAAAAACCGACATGAAAACTCAAACCGACGTGTCCCCGACATCCGACATCTGCAACATTGATACAAATGTATTAATATACTTTCTCATAATTGGTCTGTCATCTTTTTTGACTTCAGTGTCTTATTAAAAAAACATATAAGCAACAAAATTCCTTCTCTCCTTAGACATTTCCATACTTCTATGGGTATATCGTCTATCTCAACAACCTTTCCATTTTTCATCTTCTCTGATATTAACATTATGTTCATATACTCCTCTGATTTATTTAACTCTTTCAAGTTCAGTTCATTGTTTTTGTTTCATTATAAAATTGATAAAAGTATATTTTTCATCGCTCTTTAATAGACACATCATTGGTCAAAACTGTATCTGTTTCATCATGTGTGCATTTATCTTGACTAAAATCTTTTGTCTTCCTCTCTCTAACTCTGTTCTTCATCTTTGGAATCTAGTCGCTTATAAAATACTTCATATGCGTGACTTCTTGCTTTACTTACTGCATGATTAGCTTCCTTCTTAGCGACTTTATACTTTGTCAAGTCTTCTATCACTCTTACAAGCGTAGAGTGTTTTATAGCTGACCCTTTTTGCCTATACTGTCTTGTACTTTCTCTTTCCACCATCAAGATTCTTTATTTGGGGCGCATAATCTATTGATTCTCCAAGCACGCTTTTTCCACTTATCCTTGAATGTGAAGACATAACTTCTCATGAGACACTAGGATCAACATAAGAGCA
This sequence comes from Platanthera zijinensis, assembly GCA_039513925.1. Lineage (NCBI taxonomy): Eukaryota > Viridiplantae > Streptophyta > Magnoliopsida > Asparagales > Orchidaceae > Platanthera > Platanthera zijinensis. The sequence continues at coordinate 61,290,696 of CM077088.1, forward strand.
ATCAACTAGTTGGTTCATAACTGTCGTCTTGAAACCAACTAGTTTTTCCATCTTCAAGTTCCACCATCGAGCTTTTGGAAATATTTTTGTAATTGTCTTAAATTTGTTATATTTAATTTGCACGTCCAACACAACTAACCTATGTTGTATTATCAAACTTTCTCCTTGTATGACTTTGTCATCTTTACATATCATTTTATCTATTTTGCAAGTCATAAAATAATCAATTTGTGACTTATTTTGCAAGTCATACAGTAATTAATTGGTCTTCCCTATTCATGAAAAATGTATTTGTCAAACGGATTAAAAAAAGTAGACGACAAGAAATAAAATTCCAAAAATTAATACAATGAACCTATTAACCAATTGATTAACTCTTTTATGACTTTTATAAATCAAATTTGTGGCGTCAAAATAGGTTTAAAAACAAATTTTAAAGGTAAAAATTGAATTTTCTCAACTGATAAATATGTGAATACAGATTTATCTCAAGAAAAGCTCAATAATATGATGCGTTTGATGCAAAAAAAAAAAATTTAAAGTTATACCTGACAATAACTTGCATCTCGCCCGGATTCAAGCTCGAAAACAAACTCAGTATCTCTTAATTTTGCAAAGATGAATTGCAAGGCCAGAAATAGCTCAAGGAAATATTCTTGCCCTTTGCTGCTAATTTCAACCTCTTTCAACAGCTTTAACAAAGAAGGAAGCCAAATTTTGCTAGAATACTGATTACAAAGCTGCAATGCAAATGTGTATTCCCACTCTTTATGAACCGTGGATGATGTTGACAATAGTTGACAAAAAACAATTTCAGAAAAAAAAGAGGACTCTTTAAGGCGTAATGTCAATGAATGGAAAAGATGATAGTATAGTATGCCCAAGTTATCCTTCTCTCCGAACGTCCTGGAAAAAAACTTAGCGGAATAAACTTTATGTAAAAGAAACAAAATTGCGCGACATAAAAAAAATTCACAATCACCTGAGAAGATACACCATAATAGTCATCTTCCGGTGCTCGGAAATAGCAGGCAAACCTTTTATAAAAATCTGTATTGAGCATAATTAGAAGTTATCCATATTTCCACGAATAGAAAACAAATAAAATTAGTAAAGTTCAAAAACCTCGAACAGTTCTCCAACGCTGTTTGTTTTAGCTAACCAACAAGGGACAAGCACAGATATCAAGTTCTCCAAAACGTTCTGGGAGTGATGGTCACTCTGGTAGGAATACAAAAAGAAATTCAATTAAGAAATATTATTATGAACTGCAGCTTAGTAGAAGATGTTAAAATAAAGTATTTATACAACCAAGAGTGTATGCACAACAAGTTAAAAACCACAAGATTGTGGTGTCTGAAGAAGTATAAATAGTTCAATACATATATTAATACATGAGCTATAATTAAAAAAAATTCTAGAAGACGTTAAAATATAGTAAACCCTAATCAAGCTACTATTTATATAATAATGGTATCAGAAGCATAGATTTTAATGTATAAAACGTCCAACATTGTTATAAACATGCTCATTTCATAGAAAGTCTAGTTTTTGTAGGTACATGCTTAAATACAACACCTTAAACTTCCATGAGCTACACACAGTAATGCATAAAAAATCTCACGGCTCTCAGAAATGTTGTCTTGATCTCATAACCATAACTACTTTGACAGGTAAGAAAATAGGCCTCCGCATACTTAATTCTCACAAAATAAATAAAGGTTAATATTAAAAAAATTAGAGTAAAATAAATTATACCATCCTCCACACATCTTATACACATTTAACAATATAAAGAGTATTGACGTGTTTATGTTTTTTATATTGGTATTTATGTGTGAGTGGGTTTTGTCCCACATTGCGGGTTAACTTTAGATGTATGTGGTTCTGCTATATATACCCCCTATAGTGGAAGAATAAAATTATGTGTTGGAACCTGAGACCGGACGGTTAGCCTTTCTAGTAGCAGCGGTCTAATTGTTCGGTTGGTCTGGCAGTTTGGGCCAGCGGCCTGGTGGCTATCCGCACTGCGGTCTGGTGGCTATCCGCAGCAGCGGCCTGATGACTATCCGCAGCAGTGACCTGATGACTATCCGCAGCAGTGGCCTGGTGGCTACCTGCACTGCGGTCAGGTGGTTATCCGCAGTTGCGGCCTGGTGGCTATCCCCAGCAGCGACCAGGAGGTTAGCCGCAGATGTGGTCTGATAGTTAGCCGCAGTAGCGGTCTGGAGGTTAGTCGTAGCAGCGGTCTGGTCGTTAGCCACAGCAGCGGTCTAGAAGTTACCCGCAGCAGCGGTCTGGAGGTTAGTTGCAGCAGCGGTCTGGTCGTTAGCAGCAGCTGCGGTCTGGAGGTTAGCCGCAGCAGCGGTCTGGTGGTTAGCCGCAGCAGCGGTCTGATGGTTAGTCGCAGCAGCGGTCAGGAGGTTAGCCGCAGCAGGTGTTTGGAGGCTTCTCAGGAGGTTGTATATGTTGTATAGTTTGGCGGTTTGACAAAGTCAAACCGCTCAGCCCGCGCGGCTTGTATTTAGTCCTACATCTTTTGTTGTATTCTCTCATCTCCCCCTTTTTTCTATAAATAAGAGGGCATACCTATGTATTGTTTATCTTTTTAGAGCAATAAAATTTTCCTTTATTTAGCTCTTTTTTACTTTGTATCAGAGTTAATCGATTCTTTGCTCCATTTTGCTCGCGGTTTGCTTTTCTAACCGCTTCCGGTTTTCTTCTGTTCGCGCGACTTCTGCCCGCCCTGCCCTCCCTTTGCTTTCTTTTCTGTTTGTGTGGCTTCGCTGGTGTTCGCGCGTTTTCTTTCTCTTGTGCTCCTGCGGGTTGGTTTTCTTCTCGCGCGGGTTGTTATCTCTACTCGCGCAGTCTCTCTCTTTTTCTCTTGTTCGCGCAGTTTGTTCGGTTAAACCGTGCGGTTTGTTGTTGTTTTCTATGGACACTCCATCTTCTTCTTCCACTCTGTCTGTTCCTCTCTCTCTTTCTTCTACTTCTACCTCTGGTAATTTGGGCACCGTTTCCAAGCTTACAGGTCCAAATTACCCTGATTGGAGTGTCTTTTATTTTTCTGTTGCGCTCTCAACGTAAGCGTCATCATTTGACTGATGATCCCCCTCTTTTTGGCTCTGCTTCTTTTGATGATTGGGATGTTATTGATGTTTTGGTTCGAACTTGGTTGGTCAACAGTTTGTTTGAGGAGTGCCTTCCTGTCATTCGACATGAACAGACGGTCAAGGCTGCTTAAAATCATCTTGTTGTTTTGTACTCCAAGGGAGTACAACCTTTGCGCATTTATACTTTATATGCGGATCTTTTTGCTCGACCCGTCATGACTCCTGTTGCTGCTTATCTGGAGGTTCAAACTCTTGGAGCTGAACTTCTTCATCATCGACCTTTTCCTGATGATCTCGCTGAGTAACATAAATACTTTCAGGAGCTTCTTGTTATTTGTTACTTACTTCGCCTACCTGACTCGTATGATATGATTCAACAACAAATTCTTGGAGAGGCGGATACTCATACTTTGGATGCTACTGCTGCTCGTATTTCCACTGTTACAACTCTTCTTCAGCGTCCTTTGCTTCGATCTCCATCTCCTGATATTGTTCCTCATCCAGCTCGTCATGACAACTCTGGGTGTCGAGGGATTCATACTGGTGGCCGTGGTTACTCTAAGTTTCTTTGCTCTCATTGTGACAAAGTTGGTCACTTGGTTGATCGTTGTTGGGACAAACATCCTCACCTTCGTCCTGCTTCTGTTGATTCCTCCAAGAAGTCTACTTCTTCTCTTGCTACTTCTGGTGCTGCTCAGTTGGCTACTACGGGTAGGTGGCTCATTGATTCTGGTGCTACTAATCATATGACGGGAAATTCTCATCTTTTCTCTTATCTTGACAAGAGTAACCGGTTACCTCTCGTTCTTATTGATGATGGTTCTCCATCTCCAGTTTGTGGATCTGGCACGGTGCATGTTACTCATTCTTTTCAGCCTCAGGACACTCTTTATGTCCCGAAATTTCAGTGCAATCTTCTTTCTGTCACTGCTCTTTGCAAATAGTTGAATTGTGAAACTATTTTTACTGTATCTACTTGTGTTTTTCAGATTCCTCAATCTAAGGAGACGATAGCTACTGCGACTGAAAGCGGCGGCTTGTTCTACCTTGATACTTCTGCTTTTTCTGCCTCATCTTCTTTACTTCAGTGACATCTTCGGCTTGGACATCCTCCTCCTCGGATTCTTTATCAGCTTCTGCCTGATTTACCTCGGGGCGAATCTTCTCTCAATTGTGAGGCTTGTCAATTTGGCAAACATCACAGGTCTATTTTTCCTACTAAGCATGGACGTAGTTTTTCTTGTCCTTTTGAACTTGTTCATTCAGATATATGGGGTTCTACTCCCCTTCAGACTATTGCTAGAAATAGCTTGTATTTTGTTACCTTTATTGATGACTTTTCTCGTTGTACTTTGTTATATTTATTACACAAACTCTCTGAATTTTTTTCTATTTTTACTGCATTTTATAATGAAATTCGTACACAGTTTGATACTCCTATTAAAATTCTTCGTACTGATAATACTTACAAATATCTTAGTATTATTCCTAAGTATTATCAGTACGAAGAATTCACGTCATTGCACGTCTTAAGAGAATGAAGTTACTGAATGTAAGAATCGTCATCTTTTAGATGTGGCTCGTACTCTTCTTATTCATATGCATGTTCCTAAGTCTTATTGGATTCATGATGTTCTTCTCTCTTATTTTCTCATTAATCGAGTTCTGTCTTCGGTTCTCAATGACAAGACGCCTTTTTCTATCATGTATCTTGATGCGACTATGTTTCATTTACCTCGTCATATCTTTGGATGCACAGTGTTTGTCCACTCTCCTTCTTTTGGTCGTGACAAACTCTCTCCTCGTTCTGTTAAGTGCATCTTTCTGGGTTATTGTCCGACGCAGAAAGGATATAAATGTTATGATCATGTTCTCCGGAGACAGTATGTTTTTGCAGATGTCACTTTCTTTAAGGATGCTCCATTCTTTTCTCCTTCCTCTATTCTCCCTTCTTGTGATGATTCTGGTTATTTTCCTCTTGTGTCGGCACCTCTTCCAGAACCTGCACTTCCTTATTCTCCATCTATTTTTGATTCTCCTATTGTCTCTGATTCTTCTACGAGCCGCTGCCAACAGCTCCTGGGCCAATAGTCTCTCCTTCGGATGGAACTGATACAGTAGACAGGACAGACCTTGAGCTTCTGATTGCTCTTCGGAAAGATGTTCGTTCATGCACACAACATCCTCTTCGGGATGTGGTCTCTTATGCGCAGCTGTCTCCTCTGTCTAAGAGATTTGCTCTTGCTCTATCGACGAATGTTCTTCCTGCCTCCTATAGTGATGTTCTGGTTATTCCACATTGGAAAGCTGCTATGGATGAGATAAAAACTCTTACTGAACGGGGAACTCAGACTCTTGTTCCGACCCCTCCAGGAGCTGATATGGTTGGCTATCACTGGGTCTTTGTCATCAAATTTCTCCCTGATGGTACTATTGATCGGAACAAAGCTCGGCTTATTGTCAAAGGGTTTACACAAACCTATGGTGTGGATTTCTTTGGCAAGTTCTCTCATGTTGCTCGGATTATTACAGTCCGTGTTCTTTTTTGTGACAGTAAACAAGGGTTGGGAGATGTCCCAGTTGGATGTAAAGAACGATTTTCTTTATGATGATTTACATAAGACAATCTATATGGAGCAACATCTTGGGTATGTTGCTCAGGGGGAGTCCCAGGTGTGTAAATTGAGGAAGGCTATCTACGGCCTTAAGCATAGCTCAAGGGTCTGGTTTGACAAATTCAACGAAGTTATTTATGTTATTGCATTTGTTCAGAGGATTACAGATCACTGTTTGTTCATTCGCAAAAGCTCGGCTGGCCTTGTTGTTCTTGCAGTCTATGTGGATAACATTCTTCTTACAGGGGATGATAGAAAAGGTATTGACATGACAAAGAAGCATCTTCTTCAGCATTTTGTTACCAAAGATATGAGGTCTCCTAAATACTTTTTGGGGATTGAGATATCTCAAAAACCTGGTTCTATTGGCTTATTGTCAAAGGGTTTACACAACCCTATGGTATGTCTTGGATCTCTTGAAAGAGACAGGTCTTCTTGGAGCTAAACTTGTTCGGCCTCCTATGGCTGTTGGAGATGACAAATGCTGGAGTGAGACTTCTCCTCTTCTTGAAGATGTCACCAGATACAGACGTCTTGTTGGTAAACTCATTTATCTGACAGTCACAAGACCAGATATTTATTATGCAGTAGGGAGAGTGAGTCAATTTGTGCAAGCCCCCAGAGAGTGTCATCTGCAATCAGTTCTAAAGATCCTAGAGTATGTAAAAGGTGCTCCAGGAAAAGGACACTTGTTTCAGAGAAGGGAACATTTGAAGGTTGAGGCTTATTCTGATGCTAGCTACGCAGATGATAAAAAAGATAGGAAGTCTACATCTGATTTTTGTACCTTCGTTGGAGGTAATCTAGACAGCTGGAAGAGCAAGAAACATGTTGTAGTTGCTAGGTCAAGTGCAGAAGCTGAATATAGAAGCATGACACTGACTGCTTGTGAGCTGAAGTGGCTACAAACACTCTTGTTGGATCTAAGAGAGGTTTATGATCATCCCATACCGATGTTCTGTGACAATAAGACGGTTATATAAATTTCGAGAAATCAAGTCTTTCATGAGAGAACGAAGTATATTGAAATGGATTGTCATTTTATCAGAGGAGAGATATTGAAAAATCAAATATGTACTCCATTTATTACCTCTGATAAAGAGCTAGCTGATTTCTTCACAAAGTCAGTTACCTCGTTCTCGGAAGTTTGTAGCAAGTTGAGCATGATTGACATAAATGCTCCAGCTTGAGGGAGAGTGTTGGAACCTGTGACCGGGCGATTAGCCTTTCTAGTAGCAGCAGTCTGATTGTTTGGTTGGTCTGGCAGTTTGGGCCAGCGGCCTGGTGGCTATCTGCACTACGGTCTAGTGGCTATCCGCAACAGCGGCCTGATTATCCGCAGCAGTGGCCTTGTAGGCTACCCGCACTGTGGTCTGGTGGCTATCTACAGTTATGGCCTGGTGGATATCCGCAGCAGCGGCCCGGAGGTTAACCGCAGCTGCAGTCTGGTGGTTAGCCGCAGCAGCGGTCTGGAGGTTAGCCACAACTGCGGTCTGGTCGTTAGCCGCAGCAGCGGTCTGGAGGTTAGCCGTAGCAGCGTTCTGGAGGTTATCCGCAGCAACGGTCTGGAGGTTAGACGCAGCAGCGGTCTGGTAGTCAGCCGCAGCAACGGTATAGAGGTTAGCCGTAGCAGCGGTCTGGTCGTTAGCCACAACAGCGGTCTGGTGGTTAGCCGCAGTAGCAGTCTAATGGTTAGCCGCAGCAGGTGTTCAGAGGCTTCTCAGGAGGTTATATATATTGTATAGTTTGGCGGTTTGACTTAGTCAAACCGCTCAGCCCGCACGGCTTGTATTTAGTCTCACATCGCTTGTTGTATTCTCTCATCTCCCCCTTTTTCTATAAATAAGGGGGCATACCTATGTATTGTTTATCTTTTTGGAATAATAAAATTTTCCTTTATTTATCTCTTTTTACTTTATGATTCTAATTCTCTCATTCAATTTGGTATCAAAGGGAACCGGTTCGAGCCTCTTCCGCCGATCCTCCGACCTGAAGCCCTAATCCCGCTCGCATCACTCGCCTCTCCCGCGGACGATCCCGCACCGCCTCCCACGCAGCCTCCCGTGACCGATCCCGCGCCGCCTCCCTCTCCTCTCCTGCGACATCGCATCCCGCGCACGGATGTTAGGCCTCCTGCGCCATCACCGCCTCTCACCGACCCTCTGCCCGCCAACCTCCGGCGCCACTCCTGCTGTCATTTCTATGCGTTCCCTTCCGCCTGATTTGCTTGGTGTTTCCCTCCCCGTTTCCCCTTTCTTTTCTTCTTATGACCTAGATCTGTAATTTACGGTCTTTTTTTTTGGGGGGGGGGGATGGGATTCTCATCTTGTGCTTAAGGGTTTCTTGGCTTTCCTGCCTCGGAGTTTTTCTCTTTTTGGGGGCGTTTTCTTGTCTCCATCCCATGGATTCCTCCCTTCTTGGTTCGAGTGATGGTTTTGCCCAACGCATTACTACCACTCTTCTCAATGAAAAGAACTTTATCGTGTGGTCCAACTCCGTGCGTGTCCATCTTGCCGGACATGACAAGCTCGATTGGCTTGAACCGAACGGTGTTCGCCAGCATTCTGATGAAAAGGTTATTCGTTAATGGCGCACGAAAAATTTCAAGATTCTCGAGTAGCTTTAATGCTCCATAGAGCCTCGCATTTACGAGCAGTTTAAGCATTTAGATTTTGTGTCATCTCTTTGGGTTGTCTTAACGCGTACCTACGGCCACACACGCGTTGATACTTCTACCCCTAAAGGTCGCGGGGGTGGCCGCTGGAGCCCGTTTTCTTCTGTTCAGTGTCAGCACTGCCTCCGGACTGGTCATGAGAAGGTCAGATGTTGGCTGCTCTCTCCTCACCTACGCCAGCAGTCCTCTTCCACGCGTACCGCCGCCGCTACTTCTTCAGACTTTGGGGGCCAGCCTGACTACAATGCCACTTATGGGGCCCCTTCCGGCGACTGGACTCAACTTATGGCTCAGGTGCAGCAGCTTCGGGCTCAGCTACAGCAACAGTCGCAGTTTCAGCCACCACACCAGCCTCTTCCTGCTCAGTCGTTGCCCGCCTCCTCGTTGTTCTCGTCGACTTCAACGTCTACGTCAGGTATCCCGACGGCCTTTCACGTCACTCAAGAGGGGTCTTCCTCTCTCTGGGTGATTGACTCTATGACCACTGATCACATGACTCGCGAGACACGCTTGTTCTCTTTGGGTCCATCGGCAGGTTCGTCTTGTTGATGGCTCTGTGACCCCCATCCTTCACCGGGGCACAGTTCCCTTGCCCCTCTCTTTCTCTTTAGGTTCAATTCTTCAGGTTCTCGAGCTTGTTTTAAATCTTCTTTTTGTTAGTCAATTGACTCATTCGATGCACTGCCCAGTGATATTTTTTCCGTCTGGATGTGTTTTTCAGGACCTGACCTTGAGGACTTTTGTCTACGGCCGTGAGCGCGACGTACTTTATCAGCCAGAGCTCCCACCTCATTCGCCACGTCTCTCACCACCGTCCATCGATGTCACTGCTACCTCACCTGCTCTTTGGCATGCCAGATTGGGGCATGCAAGTCTTCAGATTGTGTCGTCTCTTTTTCTGAGTGTCTTGTTTGAACACTCCTTTCAGTGTGATGTGTGTCAGCTTAGCAAACACACACGCACTTCCTATCATGTATCTCTTTCTCGTAGTTATGCACCATTTGATATTATTCACTCGGATGTTTGAGGGTCTGCCCCGGTTGTTTCTTATGATGATTTTTGATATTTTGTTACTTTAATAGATGATTTTACTCGTTGTTGTTGGGTCTATCTTATGCGTGTCAAATCTGATGTCTTTGATTTATATACCCAGTTTACTAGTATGGTTAAGACTCAGTTTTCTCTCGTGTTCGGGTCCTTTGCTCCAACAACGGGGGAGAATATACCTCTTCCTCTTTAACTGCTTTCTTTGCTAGCCAAGGAACCCTTCATCAATTCTCAAGTCCCTATACACCAAAACAGAACGGCGTGGCGGAACGCAAAAATCGTCATCTCTTGAATGTGACCCGGTCTCTTCTTCGTGGATCTCACGTTCCCAAGTTGTTTTGGAGTGCTGCCCTTCTTACGGGGACCTTCTTGGTCAACCGTCTACCTTGTCATCCTTTAGCGGGTCGGGTACCCCTTAGTCTTCTATCTCCCAGCCTCCTTATGTTTCCCGTCCCTCTCCGGGTGTTTGGGTGTGTGTGCTCTGTCCAGGACCGTCGTCCGACTCGGACAAAGCTTGATGACAAAGCAATCTGGTGCCTATTTTTGGGATATTCCTCCTCTTCCAAGGGCTATCGGCTTAGTTATTAAAGACGCAAGGCGCACCAAGGCGCTAAGGGGTCTTGGAGCCTAGGCGCAAGGCTCAAGGCGCAGGCGCGCGCCTGACGAAGGAAAGACGCAACCACATTCATTTTAAATAATCACCATCAAACATAATTTCAGCTTCTTGATCAAATTCTTCATCTAGTCCACTAATTAATCATTCATTACTATCGTTTATATCTCTTAAAAAATAGAATCAATGTGGTCACTTATATCATATCTAAGTCTCAACGCACAATTATCTTTCACAAACACCAAGTCAATAAAAAATTATTGAGTTCTTGCAGTATTATTATTCTTATTTTTTGAAGAAAAAAATTTAAAACAAAAAATTCACTCAAATGCGCCTTTAATATTCTAAAGGCGCGAGTAAGGCGCACAGAGGCGCAAACCTATCAGCTTGGTGAGCCTAGAGCCTTAGGCGCGCCTGAGGCGCGCCTTTAACAACATAGGCTATCGGTGTTTTGACCCCTCTTCTCACAGGACTTTTCACTCCCTAGATGTTACGATCTTTGAGGATGTCCCCTTCTATGGTACCTCCCCTGTCCATGTTGCTCCTTCTGCTCCGCCACAGCCGGCTCCAGTTGCCCTTACTCCGCTGCACGACTCTCTTCCGTTGCAGACCTACACTCGTGGCACACGCAGGCCCTCCCATGTCCACCCCATTCTTCGGGACCCACTGGTTACGCCCAGCTCACAGGACCTTGTGCCACATCCTCTGGCAGGTGATGCTCTTCCCTCCTCTGACTTACCCATTGCACTTCGCAAGGGTAAGCGTTCTTGTGTTATCAACCATCCTGTGGCAAGCTATGTGTCCTACCAGCGTCTTTCTCAGGGTTACCAGGCTTTCCTGAATGCTACCGACCAGATCAGAGTTCCGAGTTCGATGACTGAGACATTCCAGTGCCCCGAGTGGGTGGCGGCCATGGAGGCTGAGATGTCCGCATTACAAAAGACTGGCCCCTTGTTGAAACCGAGAAATCGGTCTCTGTGGAATTCGACCCTTGGGGAAGGGGTGATCGCACACTTACTTCTCTCCCCACGAGCCCGACGGACTAGGAAAAAAGGATTGGGGACAGACCCAAGGCTCCAGCACGGAGGTCCCACCACACACCCGGAAGATCTTAGAGTGTTTCCCCTCCTTAGTCAAGTGCTGAAGCTAAGGTACCTCAGAAAGCGCTAGAAGACCGGGCACAAGTAAGCGTGTCTTTCTGAGGTACCCCTTGGGTCCTATTTATAGGAAAAGACGGCCTGTAAATATCCAACCTTCACTGTTTTTGAGGACTATGGGACGACCAAAGGGGATAACATGGTAAAAATACACCACGGCTGAGGGGCGAGCTGGCCCTGAGATAGCATCCACTCGGCAGGGGCCTGGCTCGCCTCGCCTTGGGCCTGGGCGAGTTGGGTCTAAAGCCTCTGCTCGCGAGTGACGGACGGACTAGCACTCGCCCGTCCCTTGGCTCTGGGCGAGCACATACTCGGTCGGCTCCGCTCGCCTGATGGGTTGATTTCCTTTCGTCGGGCTTAGCTCCACGAACTCCGAGCTCGGCCCGACGATTGCCGAGACCGTACTCGGCATACTGTACTCGACATACTCCTTTGAACTCGCCTGGGGCTCTGGGGCGGTCTGAGCCGGCCGGTTTGGCTCCTGTTGACCCACTCGCTGGATACGGGGTTGTACACAATCCCCGCTCTTTGCGAGGTTGGCACAAGCTCGGAAAGAAACATCCAACCCCAAAGGATCCTGCGAGTGCGACAGGGGCCAAAAGGAATCTTCTGGTGGGGCCTACCGACGGCTATATATACATACCCTGCCTACCGGGCTGACCTCCCCCCTTCCCCTTCTTTGAGCCCTGTCGAGATGCCGCTCCCTAAAGAGGTCCTGGAACAACTCGCGAAATCCCGTGAGAAGACCGCTCTTCGTGTCGCGGCCCTGACCGATCTGAACGCCCCGGCTCGCCGCTTCGCCGAATTCGGCTCGGTCAAGAGGGCGAGGTCTTTTCCTCCCGAGGCTGAGCACATTTTCGTTGACTTGAAGAATACCCTGGCTAACGGCTCTGGCTCCTCCAACCGTCCTGCTCTGGACCCTGACGGCGGGGACTTTGTGGACCTCACCACCGAGCAGGACCATGGTGGCGAGGTCTCAGCGTCGAGGGTCGAGAGTCTTCCTGTCGATGCGCCCGAGCCATCCTCTGTCCCACGCCCGCAGGACTCACTTCCTGCCGCTGAGGCCACGGAGCTGGACTCGCGGAAGCTGGGGTCGCCGGCTCGCATCTCTCCGCGACAGCCCTCCCCTGCTCCCGCGATTACTGGAGAAGGCGCCGAGCACGCACTCGCGCACGATCCCCACCGAGATTCTGAAGGTAAGGCCCTGATCTCAAATGGCATCTGAATTCGATGATGCTCGCGTCTCCTGATGATTGCTTCTGACTTACTCGCACAGGCCTTCCTAGCCGGTTTGGTACTGAGGATCCTGCCGAACGGGTCTGCTACTCGCCTCTTCCATCGTCGCGCGCCTTAGATATCTTCCTGGACTCTGAAATGGATAGCCCCGAGCGGTCGAGGCGAAGCCAACTGGTCCTCAAGAAGTTAGTGCGCGAGCTCCACGAGCTGAAGAAGGATAATTTCAGGTTGCAGGAGGAGTGCGCGCAGCTCGCGGGCGAGGCGAGGGTCAGTTCGGCATATGTGGCGACGTCTTCCTCCATCCTCTTAGACGAGATCGACGAAAACTTGCGAGTGGCGAACGGGAACTTGGGGCAGCTTCGGCAGCTCTTCGCGCAGCGGCCGACGACATCGGGCCGGCGAGAGCGGGGCGATTAAGAACGGCTCCCTTGCGAGCCGACCGGTACTCGCCCCTGCTGCCTCCTGGCCCGTGCGTGTGCTTTTAGTTTTTCTTGTTTTTGGACAATCTGTTTCTTTTCTGCTAATAAGCTGTATAACTTCTCGTATGCGAGCGTATTTTATTCCTCTTGAACAAGTAACGGCGCGTCTTTTCGAATTCCTCGCCCCAGGCTCGCCGAGGTCGGCGAGCAGAGAGTGGCGAGACGGGGTAAGCGAGCGGGACTGGTCGGTCGGCTCCGATCCTCCTCTCCTTTTTCTATAAATAGGGATCCCCACCTACCCCCTGGCTACGCCTTTATTGCCTTCTTATCCTTTCTCCTTCTTGCTTTCCTTGCTCCCTGCTCGCGCGTCTCGCTTCCCTTGGCGAGTATGGGAAAAGGAAATCCCGATTCCGATGGTCGCATCAAGTGCGCCCAGAACTTCGCCGATCATTGCTTTTTCGAGGGCAATACCACGGCGGCCGAGCTCGCCGAATTCGTGGCGGACTACGTCCCTGCCGGCTTCGTGGCCCGCCTCCCGGCGGAGCAGGAGGCCATAAACTCATTTTTCGAGGAGGAGCTCGCCTTCCCCATCTCGCACTTCGAGGTGGGGTTGCGCCTGCCGCTCTGGCCTGAGGTCCGCCAGGTCCTCAAGTATTATGGCGTCGTACCTGCGCAGCTCAATCCCAACGCCATCGTGATGATCGTCGGATTCGCCTGCTACCTCCGCCGAGAGCGAATCGAGTTCAATCTGACTGTCTTCCGCAAGCTTTTTTCTTATAAGGCCAACGCCGATGGGGTCACCTTCTTCGGCGGCTCTTCCATAAAAATCCGAGAGGTCGCCAATAAGAACCACAACTAGATGTCGAGGATTGTCTTCATTCGGGGCGACCTCGGCAACATTCCTTTCTCGCCTCAGCAGAAGAGCGAGGAGGTGTACCGCCCTCCGACCGTGTCCGGCAACGATGCCGATCTTCACAAGTTCTTCCTGTACAAGGACTTTGAAGTCGCCTACCTCCGCCGCGGCCTCGGATCCCTGCCGCCCTTCCTCCCCGGCGAAGGTATGCCTCGCCTACTTTCTTTTCGCCTCGCTCGGCATGGTCGGTCAAAAAACCTCTCTTTTGACTAAGTCTTTTTTTTGCAGGGGAGCGACTGATCCCAGCGAACCCTCCTTTCGCTGATCCGGGAATATTCTCGGACCCCCTCGAGCGAGTTCGAGCTGCGGCCGAGGCGTGCAGAGAAGAGAAGGCGAGAGGCAAGCCTTCCAGCAAGAAACGGCTGGAACTAGGGGGGCCGAGCTCGCTCCCCCGTCCCTCGGCCCCTAAGCAGAAAAAGGCGAGGGTGGTCTCGCGAGAATAGCCGCAGCTACCCTCGTCGCCCGTCAAATTTATGAGCTCGCCGGAGGTATTTTCCGATGAAGCCCCGGCGAGCCCGCTGAAGGAGGCGTCGACCCCCCGCGGGAAGAAGCGCAAGCCCTCCTCCCCTCCCTCCGTGGAGGAGGTTCCCCGCGACCCAGGCTGTCCAAAGGACCACCCCCACTTCGGCAAGGGGGAAGGAGCAAGGACGCGGCAGGCAAGCCGATGCTGAGCTGGGATGAGGGGGCTCACCGAGTTTCTGTCTCTACTCGCGCCCCCTCCTGGGGAGCTCGCCGGCCTCCTACGGGCCATGCGTTCGCCCTCGGCTTCGGCCTGTACGGTCGGGATGGCGCCGAGGCCTACAAGGGCATGACTCCTCGGCAAATAGGCCACGAGGGTCTGCAGGCCCATCTGCGAGCCTTCGAACTCCATCATATGATGGTTCGTCGCGGTTTTCAGCTCAGCCAGCTCCTGCAGAAGGCCGAGCAGGAGCGCGACCTGGCGACTGAGAGAGCTGCCGACGCGGAGAGGCGGTTCGGGATTGCCGAGAACTTACTCAACAAAACCTCGGGCGGGCTGGTAAGAATTGACTAACTCTCGCTTTAACTTAGAAAAAACATTTAACCGGAAAACTGACCTGCTTATCTTTCAGGATGTCGAGGCCGCCGGAGCGCTACAGGCCCGTGCTAGTGAGCTGGAGGGCGAGGTCGCCCAGCTGCAGGCCCGCCTCGCTGGTCAGGAGGCCAACTCGCGCGAGCAGGAGACCCATGTTACCGAGCGGGAAGCTCTCGCTGCTCGGTCGGCGACCGAGGTGGAGGTGCTGAAGGAGCAGAATCGGGGGCTCCAGAGCGAGGTCCGTCGATTGACGGAAACCCTTCTCCCCCCGGGCGGCAGCGAGCCCCCCTTTCCTTATAGGCGGCCTCGGTTTTTTGGCGAGGAGGAAGTCATGGAGCGACTGCAAGTCAACTCGATCGAGTCTGTCGAATGCCTCCTGGGCGCCATGAGGGGATCGGGGATCCTGGCGGAGGGCTGCGAGGAAGTGGCGGTCCGGGATCTTCTGCCGAGTCTGTTTCCGTCGTCTCAATCTAGCGGGAAAGAGGATAGCTTCGGCTCCCTTTTTGACGAGGCGAAGGACAAAGAGCAGCGGCTCGGAGGCGAGGAGGATCATCCCTCGGGGGAGGAGGGGGAGAGCTGACCGGATCTCCTCCCCCACTTTCTGCATTCTTGTAATCTCCCCCCCCCCCCCGTTTGTAACCTCGCCGAGGCGAGCCCTCTTTTTGTAACTATAATGATAATTGGATCGCTTTATGAAAATTTTCTATCTTCTTTTTACATTCGACGCTAGAATGCACGTGAGTTAGGATCGGGGCTCGCTAGGGGGCCTCGAGCGTCGGCCACGATCAGAGTCGCAAATGCCCCGCTTGCCTGCGAGTCGCACATTACTCCCCTCCGTTGAAAATTCACAAGTAAAATATGTCTGGGGTCAGGCAGCCACCGGTGCTCGCCAAGGATGCCGAGAAGAAACCTTTGCCGAGCGGACCCTTGCGAGAACGGACTCGCCTAGGATGTGCGCCCTTCTCTCGACCAGCGACGACGTCCAAAATTCTTTAGCAGTTGCCTCTCCCGGGTGCTACCACCGGGCCAGTCAGCTAGATGGGAGCCTGAGGGCAGGTGTTGAACATCCTCCGGGCTCAGCCCCAGGGTCATAACGACGTCCATCGAGACCCCTGCCCTGCCAGCTTGGAGGGAGCCTGTCAGCGGGAGAATCGAGACCTAACCCCAGGGCGAGAAGACTTAGAACATTTGCCTCTCCCGGGTGCTACCACCAGGCCAGTCAGCTAGATGGGAGCCTGAGGGCGGGTGTTGAACATCCTCCAGGCTCAGCCCCAGGGTCATAACGACGTCCATCGAGACCCCTGCTCTGCCAGCTTGGAGGGAGCCTGACAGCGGGAGAATCGAGACCTAACCCCAGAGCGAGAAGACTTAGAACATTTGCCTCTCCCGGGTGCTACCACCAGGCCAGTCAGCTAGATGGGAGCCTGAGGGCGGGTGTTGAACATCCTCCAGGCTCAGCCCCAGGGTCATAACGACGTCCATCGAGACCCCTGCCCTGCCAGCTTGGAGGGAGCCTGACAGCGAGAGAATCGATACCTAACCCCAGAGCGAGAAGACTTAGAACATTTGCCTCTCCCGGGTGCTACCACCAGGCCAGTCAACTAGATGGGAGCCTGAGGGCGAGTGTTGAACATCCTCCGGGCTCAGCCCCAGGGTCATAACGACATCCATCGAAACCCCTTGCCCTGCCAGCTTGGAGGGAGCCTGACAGCGGGAGAACCGAAACCTAACCCACGAGCGAGAAGACTTAGAACATTTCTTGAGGGCTTATGTTATTATACTATGCAAGTTCCGTAAAATCTCATGTCATTGTTGTAAGTATTCAAGCAGAAAGGTTAAAATGAGTGGAACAAATTGTATTAAAAAAAAGGGAAGCACATACAAAGATTCAGGGATAGAAGCGTTTCAGGTCGTCGCCGCTCCAAGTGTGGCTCAGGGTCTCACCCTCCACATTTTGGAGGCGGTACCCTCCCGATCTTAATGTCTCTTCTACAATGTACGGCCCCTCCCAGTTTGGATGGAGCTTGCCCACGGCAACCGATCTTCCTGCCGCGTATACCTTCTTTAGGACCAGGTCACCTTTCACAAACTGCTTGATCCGAACATGCTTGTCAAAATACTTAGTCATCCTCCGCTTGACTTCCTCTTGCCGAACAGCTGATAGATCGCGCAATTCTTCTATCAAGTCCAAGGAGAGCCGTTATTCTTCCTCGTTCTCAGCTCTCCACTCCTCCCTTCCGGCTTCCGCTTCAGCGACCCTGGGAGTTCGTACCTCGAGCTCGATGGGGAGCACCGCCTCGCACCCGTGAGAGAGCTTGAAGGGCGTCTCCCCCGTGACGGTGTTGGGGGTAGTCCTCAGGGCCCAAAGGGCGGAGGGGAGCTGTTCCACCCAGCTCCCCTTCAAATTTTCAACTTTCTTCTTTAGGAGGTTCACGATGACCTTGTTGGCCGCCTCCACCTGCCCGTTGCTTCTCGGGTGATGGACAGAGGCAAACCTAAGGTCAATTCTGAGCTCTTCGCAGAATTTGATGAATTCATTACTGGCAAACTGTGGTCCGTTGTCGGTGACGATGGCTAGGGGCATCCCGTGCCTACAGATGATCTCCCCCCACACAAAATTCCGGATGATCTGCGAAGTCACCTTGGCCAACGCCTTCACCTCTATCCATTTGGAGAAGTAGTCAATCATTACCAACAAGAACCTTTTTGCCTGCTTGCCTGGGGGAAAGGCCCTACCAGATCCATTCCCCAAATTGCGAAGGGCCAGGGGGCCGTGATACTCCTGAGTCGTTGAGCCGGTTGCAATTGGAGGGGGGCAAATAGTTGGCACTTATGACATTTTTTGGCAAATTCGGAAGCATCACGCCCCAGGGTAGGCCAGAAGTAACCCTGCCGAATAATCCTCCCCTCCAGGGTCCGACCCCCCGAGTGACTCCCACACTCCCCGGAGTGGACTTCTTCTAAAATTCTCTGCACCTCCCCTTCAGCCACGCAACGAGCCAACAGCCCCGAGAGAGTCTTGCGGTAAAGTTGTCCGTCACGCAAGAGGTAATATGCCGATTTATACTTGAGTTTCTTCCTGTCCATCCCCTCTGGATACTCTCCCGTGGACAAAAAGGTGGTGAAGGGGTCCATCCATGTGGGATGTTGATCTATCTCCATCAACTCTCCCTCTTCCAAGGATGGGCGAAAGAGGTCTGTGATGGTGCCCCCCACCCGAGGACCGTGCTTGGCAAGATGGTCGACCTGCTCATTCTCCTCCCGCGGCACATGCTGAATGGAGAAGGTTTGGAACCCCCCAATGATTCCCTTAACCTTGGCCAAATACCGCTGCAGGGTAGGCTCCCTCGCTTCGAACTCCCCATTGACCTGGGAGGCCACTACCATGGAATCAGTGAGGACCTTGACATCATGCACTCCTAATTCTCTGGCCAAACGCAGCCCTGCGATCACGGCCTCGTACTCGGCCTGATTGTTGGTTATGGAGAAATGTATCACCACTGTTTGTTCAATCCTGGTCCCTTGGGGCTTTCCAAGACGACCCCAACCCCCAAGGAATGCCTCCCTGACGCTCCATCAACCATCACTTTCCAAGGGACGGGATGAGTGAGCTTGTCCTTTGTCACCTCGACCGCGTAGTCAGCCAGGAAGTCAGCCATTGCATGTGCCTTGATTGCGAGCCGAGGGACAAAGGAGATGTCGAACTCGCTCAACTCTACCGACCACTTGGCGAGCCTCCCTGAGTGCTCCACCCCCTCGAAGATGTTGCGGAGGGGGTGGTCAGTCACCACCCGGATTGAGTGTGTCTGGAAATAGGGTCTGAGTCTCCGGGCCGAGATGATTAGGGCGAAGGCCAATTTTTCTAAGATTGGGTAACGGAGTTCCGCCTTCCTCAGGACCCTACTTACGTAATAAATCGGCAACTGCTTCTTGCCCTCTTCCCTGACCAGAACCGAACTGAGAGCCTCAGCCCCAACTCCCAAATATAGGAATAAGTCATCCCCTTCCTTAGGCCCTTGAAGGAGAGGGGGCTGGGTGAGTTGTTTCTTTAGTTCTTGGAATGCCTCCTCGCACTCCCCGGACCATTCAAATTTCTTGCCCCCCTTAACGCCTTGAAGAAAGGGGAGCACTTTTCCCCAGCCCTGGAGAGAAACCTGCTAAGCCCGGCCAGCCTCCCCGTCAGCCGTTGGACATCCTTGGCATTCCGGGGAGCCCCTAGCTCCATTATCGCCTTGACCTTATCAGGATTTGGCTCTACTCCCGCGAGAGTGAGTAGATGTCCCAGGAACTTCCCCCTGCTGACCCCGAATACACATTTTAGGGGGTTCAACCTCATCTTGTATTTACGCAAGGTGTCGAAGGTCTCCTCCAGATCCCGGAGGTGGGAGTCGACCTCTCGACTCTTTATCATCAAGTCATCCACCTATACTTCCAGGTTCCTCCCCTTCTGTCCCTGGAATACACGATCCATCATCTTCTGGTATGTTGCCCCTGCATTCTTCAACCCAAAGGGCATCATCCTGTAGCAGTAGCATCCATCCCCCGTGATGAAGGAGACATCTTTTATGTCGGGGGGGTGCATTCTGATCTGATGATAACCTGAAAAGACATCCAAAAAACTCATTACAGAAAAACCGACGGCTGAGTCTACCAGCGCGTCGATTCTAGGCAAGGGGTAACTATCTTTTGGGCATGATTTATTAAGCAGTGAAAAATCTACACACATTCTCCACCGGCCGTCCCCTTTTTTTACCATTACAACATTCGAGACCCAGCCGGGGTACTGAATTTCAGAAATGAAGCCGGCCTTGAGGAGCTTGGCGACTTCCTCCCTAATTGGTTCGGCCAGCTTGTCCGTGACGGACCTCCTCTTCTGCTGGATGGGGCGAGCCTCCGGGTCCAGGTTGAGGCGGTGGCAGGAGACGTCGGCATCGATCCCAGGCATCTCGGCCGCTCTCCAGGAGAAGACGTCCACATTCTTTTGGATGCATTCCAGCATCCTGCCTTGATCCTCTGGGGTCAACCCCCCGCTGATGCGGACCTTCTCCACCCTGCCATCCCTGGTGAGGACTTCCATCTCTACCACTTCCTCGGCGGCCTCCAACCGGGACTGCTCCTCCCATTCAGCAACATCCTCCCCTCTAGGGGCAAGGACTTCCTCTCCATCCACGGCCATTGCCTCGACCGACTCCTCATGGACTACCACCCCTTCTGCTGCCCGAACGCGGGCCTCCCCCTCCATCTCTTCTTCCTCCCCGATTTCTTCTCTGGCCTCCTGCCCCTCCACCTCTTCCATCCTCCTCCCCATCTCCTCGGCCTCCTCCTGCCAAGAGATGGAATTTACTGCTGTCACGTAACATTCTCGAGCCGCCTTGGGGTCACCGCGGACTCTGACCTGGATCCCCTCCACATTGAATTTAAGGCACTGATGGAAGGAGGAGGGGACGCAGCGGAAAGCGCTGATGAGGGGCCGCCCAAAAATGGCGTTGTAGCTGCTGGGGGCCTCTACTATAACGAATCGACAGTTCCTGGACTGCCCCCCCCATGCTGACATGGAGACCCACTCCTCCTTCTACCTCTTTTCTCTCCCCCGAAAAACCGAAGAGAGGTCCATCAGAAGCCAACACCCTCTTGGCTTCTACCTGCATGGCGTCGAAGGGCTTTTTGAAGATGATATTGACGGAGCTCCCGTTGTCAACGAGGATCCGGGAGACCGTGAAATTCTCGATGGCCGTCTGGATGACTAGCGCATCGCAGAAGGGATCCTCATGACCCGACATGTCTTCCCTTGAGAAAGTGATCCTCTGGGGGTGGGGGCTGAGATGTGGAGCCGATGCTCCTTCGGTACATGGTGTGTAGGCTTGCTTTCCGGGAAGCTTCGAATCCCCCCCCATGGATCACTCCTATCCCTCCTTGGGTCCCAACGTCAGCCCGGTCTTTGCAATGGTCCCCCTCCGCCTGAGGCCGGACCTCCTCAATCCGCACCTCCTGACGGTTCTGTTGTTGTTGCTGCTTCCTGTTTCCCCGTATCTCGAGGAACTCCGGGCACGTGATCGTCGTGTGCCCCTCCTCTTGATGGTAGTCACAGTAGGGCAGGTCTATCCTGACCTCCCTCCTCCTCCTCAGCTGTCCTCTCCTTCTTCCCCCCAGGGCGATAGCCATGGCTTCCTCCTGATCGGGAAGAGGGGGTCTATGACCCTGCCTTCCCCCCTGAGGGTAAAACTGGCCGCGTCCACCTTGGCGGTTATCTCCTCCCTGATAACCCCTTCGCGGCCCCTGATCCTGCCATTCCGGCCTCCAACCCAAACGGTTGTTTGGTTCTTGACGCCCCCACCTGGGCTGTTGCTGCTGCTGCTCTCTCTGCCGAGGCTCGGCCCTTCTCTCCTCCTGGGCTCGACCACCCCTTGGTTTCTCCTCCTCCACGGCCCACCTGGCCAATCTCCGGGCAAACTCCGGGTGTGCCGCCTCCATGTCGGCTTCCCTTGCCGCCCTTTCCAGGAGCGCCTCAAAAGATACTGGAGGCGTCCTCTTCAACTCCATGGCGAAGAACCCGGGCTGGAGTCCCAGGGTGAAGGCCACCATCATGGTGTGCCCTGGCATCTCTTGCACCTGGGACAGTTCCTCCTGAAACCTGTCCAGGTAACTCCCCAGGGTCTCCCCTGCTCATTGCTTGATACGGAACAAGGACTCCGCCTCCCTCTTCCTCTTCTTTGAGGTAGTGAACCTCAACATGAACCCCCGGCGCAGGTCCTCGAAACAGTAGATGGAGCCGGCTGGGAGCTGATGAAACCACTCTCTCGCTTTCTCCCTGAGGGTGATGGCGAAGAGCCTACACTTGAAGCCATCCGACATCTGCCGGATCGAGACCACGTCCTCAAATCACTGGACGTGCTGGACCGAATCCCCCTTCCCTGAGTAGTAGGACATCTCCGGCTCTCGGAACCCCTCTGGAACTGGGGCAGAAGAAACGAACTCGCTGAAGGGGCTTCCCCCTTCAGCCGGGCGAGTTGGAGGCTCCATCCCCACTATCTTGCCGAAGTGGTACTCGCATGCCGAGCCCGGAAAAAGGACTCGCCCTCGCGGCTCGCGCTCCCCCTCGCTCGCGACTTCCTTCCCTGCTCGCCTGATGGGCGCGTCATTGCCCAGTGCCGGGTCGGCGACCACAGGAACTACCGACGTCGCGCTCTCGGCTCGCATGCCGAGTGCGATCCTGACAAGCCCGAGCACTTCCTCTCTGAGCTCCGCGGACATTCCTGTCACCGCGGGAGGGGGAGGGGGTGGCGAGTTCGCCCTTCCTGAACCTTGTCCTTCATCCCTTGCCATCGAACTTGCGGAAGATTTTCTGTGCTGACCACGCTCCACGCTCACCGCACCAAAATGTTGAAACCGAGAAATCGGTCTCTGTGGAATTCGACCCTTGGGAAAGGGGTGATCGCACACTTACTTCTCTCCCCACGAGCCCGACGGACTAGGAAAAAAGGATTGGGGACAGACCCAAGGCTCCAGCACGGAGGTCCCACCACACACCCGGAAGATCTTAGAGCGCTTCCCCTCCTTAGCCAAGTGCTGAAGCTAAGGTACCTCAGAAAGCGCTAGAAGACCGGGCACAAGTAAGCGTGTCTTTCTGAGGTACCCCTTGGGTCCTATTTATAGGAAAAGACGGCCTGCAAATATCCAACATTCACTGTTTTCGAGGACTATGGGCAGACCAAAGGGGATAACATGGTAAAAATACACCACGGCTGAGGGGCGAGCTGGCCCTGAGATAGCATCCACTCGGCAGGGGCCTGGCTCGCCTCGCCTTGGGCCTGGGCGAGTTGGGTCTGAAGCCTCTGCTCGCGAGTGACGGACGGACTAGCACTCGCCCGTCCCTTGGCTCTGGGCGAGCACATACTCGGCCGGCTCCGCTCGCCTGATGGGTTGATTTCCTTTCGTCGGGCTTAGCTCCACGAACTCCGAGCTCGGCCCGACGATTGCCGAGACCGTACTCGGCATACTCCTCTGAACTCGCCTGGGGCTCTGGGGCGGTCTGAGCCGGCCGATTTGGCTCCTGTTGACCCACTCGCTGGATACGGGGTTGTACACCCCTAGCACTTGGTTCCTCTTCCCGCGGGTCGGAAAACTGTTGACTGTCGTTGTGTTTACACTGTCAAGTATAACGTTGACGGTTCTCTTGACCGCTACAAGGCCCGCCTTATCGCAAAGGGAATCACTCAGACTCCTGGGGATTATGGTGTGACCTTTGCCCCTATGGCCAAGCTCTCTACTGTTCGTCTACTTGTTTCTTTTGCTGCCTGCCAAGGGTGGTCTCTTCATCAGTTGGACGTGAAGAATGTCTTCCTCAATGGCGATCTTGCTGAGGAAGTTTATATGGATCCCCCCCCCCGGTTGCAAGCTTCAGGGGGAGTATTTGGTTCGTGTTTGTATTTTGCAGAAATCCTTGTATGGGCTGAAGGAGTCCCCTCGAGCGTGGTTTGAGCGGTTCGGTATCGTTGTGTTTCAGAGTGGGTTCACCAGATGTCATGTCGACCACACGTGCTTTGTTCGGACTGTTATGGATGGTCGTAGGGTCATTATTCTTGTCTAGGTGGATGATATTATTCTTACCGGTGACGACAACTCGGGGATACTTCAGATCAAATGAGTGCTTCAACAGGTTTTTGAGGTGAAAGATTTGGGGCCTCTGAAGTATTTTCTTGGGATTGAGATTGCCAGATCTCAGCATGGGATCTCTTTGTCTCGGCGCAAGTATACACTCGACTTCTTAAGTGATATTGGCCTTCTTGGGTGCTCTCCCGTGTCTACACCCATGAATCTGAACCACCGCATACATGCTGAGTCTGGCTTCCCTGAGCCGGGCAGATACCAGCGTCTTGTTGGCAGACTTATCTACTTGATTGACACTCGCCCCGACATTAGCTTTGTTGTGAGTGTGGTCAGTCAGCTCATGCATGCTCCACGGACTTCTCACCTTGAAGCAGCATTTCGAATCCTCCACTACATGAAGGGATCTCCTGGCCACAGGCTTTTCTACCGGTCATCTCCATCCCCGGGTCTCACATGTTACACAGATTTTGGCTCCATTTGTTTGGGCGTTTCGTTGCTCCGTTTTGAGCAAACGCCGCCGGAAGGAGGAAAAACAAAAGAACCTCCGGCGGCGTTTGCTCCTTTTCCACCCGCCCCCCTTGAGAAACGCCCTCAAAAAGCTCCGTTTGGAGCAGCCACCTCCCCCCTCCATTTCGAACACTCCATTTCCACCCGTTGGATCGACCCGCCACCGCCGAACCAAATGAAGCCTTTGACTATGTTGGTTCCCTCACTGATCGACGTTCTACTTCGGGGACGTGCACTTTCCATGGTGGCAATCTTATTTCCTGGAAAAACAAGAAGCAAAGTGTTGTCTCCCGCTCGTCTGTTGAGGCTCAATACCGGGCTATGGCTCATGGCGCTACTGAGCTCCTTTGGTTGCGTACTCTCTTGACTGAACTTGACTTTCCTCCTTCTGGTTCCTCGACACTTGTTTGCGACAACCAGTCTGCTTTTATGCTAGCCTCCGACTCTGTTCTGCACGAGCGGACTAAGCATATTGAGGTTGATATTCACTTTCTCAGGGAGCACATCCGTTCAAGGACTCTTGCATCGTCCTATGTCCCCTCCGCCAAGCAGATTGCAGATGCCTTCACAAAGGCGGTTGGGCCTTCCCGACTTCTCTCTACTTGTGGCAAGATGGGCTTACTTGATCTATTCGCGCCAGCTTGTGGCAAGATGGTACATGCTTAAATACAACACCTTAATCTTCCATGAGCTACACTTTAATGGCTCTAATAAATGGTGTTGTCTTGATCTCATAGCCATAACTACTTTGACAGGTGCAAAAATAGGCCTCCGCATACTACTTAAGCAGGCTTAATTCTCCCAAAATAGTAAAGGTTGATATTAAAAAATTTGGAGTAAAATAAATTACACCATCTTCCAGACATCTTATATGCATTTAACAATAGAAAGGGTGCCAGTGCGAACCTGCTTTATAGCAGACTCTCCGACGATGACAAATAAGTCATCAATATGTTCAGAAAGCCATTCAGAAGAAATCTTTGCAACAGAAGTAAGTAAAGAGAAAATGTGATTGCGAGTCATAATATCCTTCGCAGAGAGTGTACATTTAACTAAAAGATTAATATTAAGCTTCTTACATAAATTAACCTGCAAGGAAAATAGAACAGATAATTGATTCATGTTTATTACAAATAAAACAATAAATAGAATAGATAATTGATTCATCTGATAAACTAACAAACTTTTTTATATTTTACCTCATCAGGATTTTCTATAATAAGAGAGTCAATTATCTCCTTAAGGATTAACAATGTAGAGTGCTGAGTATGATAAATGGATGCTGAAAATGATTCAGAAAATTCAGAAACAGAAGCAGAAGTCGATAAACCCAGCCAATCATTTGAGAAGAGCTTGTCCAGGACCTCAAATAATGGTTGTACCAGAGAATCTCTACCAATATAATAAAGATAAAATTTAATTACACAAATAACAGGATGATAATATCGCCAATAAACAACAACAACAAAATATTAGAAGATCATAAAAAGGAAAAAAAGAAATAAAAAAGTTTTACAGACCTATTGGCTATATCTTTCTTAAGAAGAAGGATGTCCAGTAATGAACCCAATAAAAAAATTATTTTCCCTCCACTTTCAAACAGATCTTCAGAATTATTTAAACTTTGAAGTGTTGTGGACTTCTTCCTCTTTATTCTCTTTGAGTCAATATGTTGACCTCGACTAAGAATCTCTTCAATAGACCTCACAATTGTTGGACAACTTATCTGTAAGAGAAACAAGGAATACTGAGACAGTTAGTGCATATGCATCAATAAATAAGAAAATTTACTAAAAACTGCATAAACTTGCAAATAAGAGTATATTTATATCTATATCTAGGAAGCACGGATACTTGCAGCGGTCTTACGTATTGTATTCAAAATGTTTTAGAGTCGGGAAACTCTCAGTCCCAAAACTCTTAGAAAATTTTTCTTTTAACTGAAAATATTTCAGATACACCTTGATATTCTCCGAAACTTCCTGATATACCTAAATATGCTTGAAAAATGCTCAAAAACTATGTAAAATGTGATGATCATATGGATAAGAAAGCGAAAGAGAAAGTCAGATGACTTGAATGTTACACGTTTTCATATTTATATATAAATAAAAAAGGTAGCACAGTGGGCAAAGAATCCCCACGTAGTGAGGGTCTGGGGAAGGGTCCACCACATGGGTGAAATGTAGACAAACCTTACCCTGCATTTTTGCAAGAGGCTACTTCCAGAACAAAAAACTGTGATTTCAAGGTCACTCGGCAACACCTCAAAAACGAAGCTCGTATCCTTTTTTAATTGCGAATTCTGTATCCATATCATATAGTATCTTATATCATGTTTCCGTTCCCATGCAACATAGTCTATATTAATAATCTACATGGCAAGCAAGGGGTTTGGTGCAGGATTGATCTTAAAAAAATACCCCTTCTTTTTTTTAGTCCATATCATCTATTCAAATTCAAAATTTATATATTGTTGCAGACGGAGGTACTATCGTAGTCTAAGGTACTATTGTCATATGGGGGACATTAGTGCATTGTCACTCATATTATATGTATATATACATATATGTGTATGTAAGTGTAAAAATACATAGTAAATAGCTCATTCACGGGCATAATAACAATAAGGAGTAAAAAAGTAAATCAACAGAGAGAAGGATGGGAAAAAATAACAATAAAACACACAGTTACGGACCAGCTCATTGACGGGCATAATCCCGCCGGTCGAGCCCACAACATGGGCCGCGACCCAGCACACCCAAACCTTCTCCGCACGTGTTCTCTGTGCGGAGGGTTGTTGAGGCGAGGGCTCGATCCCCCGACCTCCTTGATGTAAGCTCTTAACACTAGCTCACATCACCAACTGATTCGCGGATCAGTTGGTGAAGTGAGCCAGCGTTAAGAGCTTACATCAAGGAGGTCGGGGGATCGAGCCCCCGCCTCAACAACCCGTCGCACCGAGAACACGTGCGGAGAAGGGTGAGTTGTGCTGGGCTGCAGCGCATGTTGTGAGCTCGACAAACGGGATTAGGCCCGTGAATGAGCCGGTCCATAACATAAAAATGCACATTTTGATGTTATGGGCCCGCTCATTCACGGGACTAATCCCTCCGGTCGAACCCACAACATGGGCCGCAGTCCAACACACCCAACCCTTCTCCGCACGTGTTCTCGGTGCGACGGGTTGTTGAGGCGGGGGCTCGATCCCCCGACCTCCTTGATGTGCTGGGCCGCGACCCATATTGTGGGCTCGACCGGCAAGATTAGGCCCGTGAATGAGTCGTCCATAACATCAAAATGCACATTTTGATGTTATGGACCGGCTCATTCACGGGCCTAATCCCGTCGGTCGAGCCCACGACATGGGCCGCAGCCCAGCACACTCAACCCTTCTCTGCACGTGTTCTTGGTGCGGCGGGTTGTTGAGGCTGGGGCTCAATACCCAGACCACCTTGATGTAAGCTCTTAACGCTAGCTCACATACCAACTGATCCGCGGCTAAGTTGGTGATGTGAGCTAGCGTTAAGAGCTTACATCAAGGAGATATTGGTATCGAACCCCAGCCTCAAAAACCCGCCGCACCGAGAACACGTGCAGAGAAGGGTTGGGTGTGTTGGGTTGCGGCTCATGTTGTGGACTCGACCGGCGGGATTAGGCCCGTGAATGAGCCGGTCCATAACACACACTTATTTAAATAAGTAAATCAACAGTTCTTAAAGAGGAAATAACACAGAGTAATACAAAATATTATATCAAAATATGATGTGCGCATCACAAAGGAAGAAAATTCATCACTATAATGCTCAATCAAGATAATGGCTTATCAGTAACTAGAGTCAATTTACTACAAGTTGGAAATGGCACCTTCAAGAAAATGAAGCAGTACATTTTTATTTTTAATGAATATGCTGGACTATGTATATAGTTTGTGTATAAATTATATCAAGCCATTTTTTATTTTATGTAGCCTAGAGATCACGCTACTCTGGGGGTGACCTAACAGACAGCATGCAATTTTCCCTTTTATGGTATCATAGCCAGCCCCATGAACTCGGTTGTTGCTTGTGCATGCTCATGCTCACTTTGATGCTCAAAGAAAAAGACTGGATCTTCTACACAGCTTCCAATAAGATCGCAACTGCCTTCCAACTTCTTGTCTCTGTTTGCATTTTTAACTCTTGTTTGCAGATTGAAGAAGTTGTGGCCTCTGTTGATCAGATATCACATTACTATGACATTAATGAGAGGATAAAGCAAATTGAAGTGGACATCAACTTCATTTAGGATGAAGTTTGAGATGACTCACTCATTGTGCTTATGCTCCCTAATGACCAGCACAATGATCTCAGTAAATTTCTTGGACGTACTGTGTTGCAGGATATCTCTAGTAGAAATGGTTTCTAAGAGATGAATTCTCCATGCCAAGCTGAAATTTCATGAGAATATCAAGTACAGCTTGATTGGGTGTTGGACAGTGCATTAAATTTCCAATTAAATTTTACCGTTTTGAATTTTGCACTCCCAAAGGGCCTAACTATAAGTTTGGAATATTCTCTCGTTATAATAACACGCTGTCTTGACCTAATACAAATAACACATTTTTCCCTTTCAGAATCAAATGCAAATGTGGAACATGAGCAGCTCATAATGGAACTATGCCCTCCCTTTATAGTACTCCTTTGACATACAATTGGCATTCCTTAATAGTGAATATAAGAGTTCAACCAATAGTACCAGCTTATGTGCATCATCCATCAAGAACACATACCCTGGCCTCAAATGCTTTCTTGATCAAATAGTGTTCTGGCAATTGTAGAAATATATAAATTTGAAGTCCAACACGTGCGCACAAAAATACATATATATATATATAGATATAGATATAGATATATAGATATGTCTATATGTATGTGTGTGTACTGTTGAATAATAAGAAAGAAAAGACTTGATTGTTTTATTCATCCCACAAGGGGGCATTATATAACACTTACATGGACTCTTAAAGTTAAAACTGCAATGTGGGACGAAACCCAAATACACCTAAAGTCTCTATAGACCGCCATTGACTTGATATTTCCAAAACTCCCCCTCAAACTGGAGGGTAAACCTTCCGCTTGAAAACACCAAGGTAATGGAGGTAGACGATGTGAGACAAAACATCATACGAGCCGCCAGGGGGAAATCCAAACCGGGGACAGCCACACACGACGTAAACCAACACACGATGCAAGTTCTACACTCGGCATGGACTCGCAGGAAATAGGTCAACCAACATCATCAACACACGCGTGGAAGGTAATGGGAGATGTGGGACAAATCATCAAATGGGCAACCGAGGATAATCTGTCGGGAATAAACCACACAAAGGGCGGTCCCACTCGACACAGTCTCGGACGACACGATCTCACACGACACAACCCGCTGAGATTAAGACAACCAAAAATGATCGTACCATAACACATGTACCAATGGAAAGAAAAAAAATAGGGAGAGGGAAACAACACGCGGCAAAAGCCTAGAGGCAGCGTGAAACTAAGGCGAAAGTTGGGAAATACCATTTGCATTGTCTTCATCTCAAACGTTCTCCCTCATGTGAAACTCACGTGCATGAAGGCATAGTTGCAATACAAAAAAACCTAACAACAACAACAAAATGTTGACACACAAAAAGACCCAACTAATCAAGAAACTTCATCGACGAGAGATCAACACCCCAGAAGGGGTAGTAGTGGCCGGTAGGATGTAAACACAAAGGGCAGCGGAAATAAGCACCTGAAATAGTCCGAGACAGAACGGACAGTAGTCGGAATTGTCCGGGACATGAAATGCGGAGGCTGGAATTGTTGAAGGGGACGGTGGATCAGACAGGATCGCTGGATCTGAAGCAAGTCGACCGTCAAGGGCCACAGAGTATGCTCCAAAGTCATAGATATGGCAAGGTAGCAACGATAAGAATAGGAAGGGGAGACCGTAGATTTTGTCGGAGGACGGAGGGCCTTGAGGGTTGATACGGACACTGCGTTGCAAGGAATCATGATTTTGATCTGGTGCAGCGACGGAACGACGAAGAACGCAGAAGAAAAGTCAACGACTCACAGAAGAGGGCAGATGGCGAGGTCCGAGAAAAAAGCTTAGATGCACTAGGAGACTGGAGAAGGAGACATACAGTCGGGTTGTAGAGGAAACCATCATCAATAGGGGCAGCAGATGCGGGACAGAAACTGTAAGCGGGATCAACAACAAACGAGGGAAGGGAAGACGTCGAAGACGTCAGCAGAGCTCGACAGGATCGGTGGTTGGAGCGCCAAGCTAGATCGATGGGATAAAGAGACTTGTCGTCGATGGAAGCAGTAGTCGGGCCGACGAGATCGTCGAAGCCGGTGACGGCTATGGAAGCCGGGAGTGAGGGATCAGACCGGAGGCTTCCTCGGCTTGAATTTTTGGTCGCCAGCAATTTAGGGCACCGCAATTTCAGGGAGGAGATAATTTTCGGTTCTGAAACCATGCTGAATAATAAGAAAGGAAAGACTTAATTGTTTTATTCATCCCTCAAGGAGACATTATATTGGAGGACTTACATGGACTATTAAAGTTAAAACTCCAATGTGAGACTAAAACTCAAATACACCTAAAGTCTCTAATAGACGGACATTGACACAATATTTCCTACATATACATCTATACTTAATAAAAATATTCTGCTTTGGCTACAAAAACTCTGTCCAACCGGTATTCAAGATTTTGTATTTCCGAAACTATCCCTTTATTTGTGTTTCACGATATTAAAAAAAAACAATTCCCCGGCAACACTGGAGAATAAGGGGGGAGAGAGAGGTGCGGCGAGAGAGAG
This sequence comes from Platanthera zijinensis, assembly GCA_039513925.1. NCBI lineage: Eukaryota > Viridiplantae > Streptophyta > Magnoliopsida > Asparagales > Orchidaceae > Platanthera > Platanthera zijinensis. Next base: position 61,321,504 of record CM077088.1, read on the forward strand.
AGGAGATATAAAATGGCGAGAAAGATGGGAGTAATGATTACAAAAGTTATTATTATTTTCATTTCTTTTTTAATTTTGATTAGGGAGCTGGTGAGGGAGGAGAGAGTGACAAAAATTATTATAATACAAAATTGTATGTATTGATTTTATGTATGAATTTCTCAAGATAATTAAGCATTACACTTTAATTTCAGAATAAAGTTGTTTAATATAAATATTAATATATATAATAATACAAAATAAATAAATTAAGTGTGTATATGCATACGAGCACCTTTGCACGGGCTTCGCACGTGCTCAATGCTCTCAAGCGGGCTATGTTGGCATTCAGGCAGGCTCGCACCCCGCTGTCAAAATGATGGAGCAACAGATGGAATATGTCGCGACAGTTGTGCGAGCGGCGAATACTCATGTGGGCGCAGCCTGCCTGGATGCAAACGCAGCATGGGCAAAGCACAAATGAAAATACTAGTAAATCCATGGGACTAGGGGTACGAGCATGCTATTTGCTAGTACTAAAATGAACGAAAGTAGTTTAAATCACAAGCACAAAAAAAACAGACTCATCTAACTCAAGTAAACTGTATAAATTATAATAAGCGTAAGGAATCGAGACGTACCTTTAGATTCAGTACCGCTTCTCTAGCAGCAAATCTTATGTCTCCATTGTCACTCCGAGACAGAAGAATCATGTTCATGAATATTTCATCCTGATAAAAAATAAAAAATAACATGTCAAAAAAAGAACCAGTGCATAATCAATACATGGATAAATATTCACATAATTTAAAGTCTGCCATCTAAAGATATATTCACACTGAAGATGATAAATGAATCGAAGATAATTTTTAGATGGAAAAAATGTCACCTAACGGTATTACTACGAAATAGTTGTTAAAAATAAACTTAGTGTAAGAATGTTACGGACGTGAACGCCGAAGAGACGTCATGGCGGGTCCACACAGGTAGGGAGATGCCAATCACTAGCCCACTGATCATGGAAGAAACCGCTGAGGAGCGCATTACTGAATTATTTCTATTTCGATAGTGTTTTGAGTTTATTATTTACAGACCACTTTTGTTATTTGCACCCGCTGCTACAAGGGGTGTTATTTGATTGTATTATTTTTCATGCTTGGCTGAATGGAATTTAAGGCTGCTCCCTAAGCTTTCTTTTCTACCCTAATCCCTCTCTTCTCCCACACCACCGCCGGCCCTCCCCCCTTGTCGGATTCTTCTCTGGGATCGTATCAATTTGGTCTGACCTGCCTCACCGCCCGCCAACAAGCCGTTAGTGCTCGTTTAATCGCACTCATTCGCAGTCTTCGTTTCGCGCTGGTACAGATCAAGTCTCCCCCGATCACATGTGTGCCTCGCTTGTCCAGCGCCCCGCTTAGCTGGACCCACCTCAACTCAGTGGCCATCAACAACCCTGCTGACTCACGCTGCCAAGCCAAGCCCGATTCGCCAGCTCCCGCCCCAGATCTGTCGGTTCCGCCGGATCCCAGCCCTGATCTGTCGGATCCCCGCAACTTTCTGCCGACCCCAACCGTTCTGTCCAGTTCCTCCACTCCCACCCACTGAATCATCCAGATCCGCCCCCTTTACAGTCATCGTCCGTTGACTCCAGCCCATGGCTCCCAACAATCGCTCCACCGGTGATCTTCCTCTGGATGCGGCCGCTGACGCCCACAGTCGCCGCGTGGAGGCTCAAGAGCAACTCGTCGTCCCCATGCATGCCTCTCCCCTTGCCCTCCACTCCAAGATTGAATCGCTCAGAGCGTTGGCCGCCTCCTTCCGCCGCTTATGGCTACAGTTTGCCCGCAAACAGGGGTTCCCTCCTTGGTGTGGCGCCGCCGCTCCCAGGCCTTGAGACTGCACATCCGCCCCTTCCGGGCCATTCCGTCCTTTCCTTGTACATTCCCTCTTTCTCCAGCATTGACCAAATGGGATAGATCGCCAAGGTACACCAATACCTCGACCTTAAACTTATCCCGGAGCAGGATAAGGTGTCCACTAGACTAGTCGGTCTGGATGGCTTCGTACTCCACTGGGCGTAGTGGCTTCAACAATCCAACCAGTGTCTCTCCTGACCCGAGCTCAAGTAAGAGATGATCGGGGGGTACGACACCCACTACGCTGGCTCCGATATTGAGCGGCATTGCGGCGTCCGCCAGATCGCCGATCTGGATGACTATATCGACGAATTCGTCTCCCTGGTTACCCACGTCCCCGAGCTACCGCACGATCATTACATGGGCTTCTTTATGCATAGTCTATTGTCAAACATTCGCTCCCGTCTCCGCACACACCACCCCCAAACGGTCTCCAACGCCCTAGATATGGCGCAACTGGTGGAGGCCAACCTCTCCCTCCTACCACATGCACCTGCGGCTGGCCACCACCAGGAATGGAAACCATAGAGGCCACCCGCCCCGCCTCCCCCACAATGTCCGTCCCCTGGGTGGAACCGGCCTGGCCGACCGCCCCCCCCCCCCCCCTAACGCATCTCCAACTGGGACTATGATGACCTCTGCAATAAGAGTTGCTTCCGCTACCATCAGCTCTATTCTCTGTGCTCCATCAAGGAGTTCTACGCCATCATCAACGACTTCAACTCGGAGGTTACCTTATCGGACTCTGAAGCCCTCGAACTCTCTGAGGAAGACGGCCTTTAGGACCCCCCCCCCCCCCCGGCCACGAACCACCGCTTGGAGTTGACATGTTTCTCGATGGGCGAGATTTCGGGACCCAGACCATGAAACTTTTGGTCAAACGATGTGATCGTTCCATTATTGTTATGTGGACAGTAGTGTGCGCCACAACTTCCTCTTCGTACAGCTGTCGCATCAGGCTAGCCTTTCGTTAGAGACCTCCCCTGATTTCACAGTGTGCTTGGGCGATGGGCGTTGCCAACCGACCCAGGGACGTTGCACCACAGTCTCGCTTTCGGTGAGGCAACGTTCAATGACCGCGAACTTCTACGCTTTCGGCCTTGGTGGTATCGATGCGATCCTTGGAGTGGAATGGCCCCGCGCGCTGGATTGCGCATTGGACAATTGTGCGACCATGATTGTGTAGTTTCTCCATCAGGGCCAGTCGTGCAGCCTCGTGGGCGACTCCGCTCTTTTCCGCTCTCTGATCTCCTTCTGCACGATCCAGCGGACGACCGACGTTGATTTTTCAGCTTGGTTTTGGCCCATCTCTAGTCCCCAATGGAGCCTCTCTCACACCCGTCGGACCTTCAGGAGCTACTCACCGAATTCGGGCTTGATCGACCTCCCTCCAACTCAACCGACCGATCACGCCATTCACCTCCAGCTCGGCACTGCGGCAGTGTCAGTACGACCTTACCGCTACGACCATGTGCAGAAGGACGAGATCCAGTGTTTGCTTCGTGAAATGCTGATGGGAGCCTCATCTGTCCCAGTGCGAGCCTCTTCTCCAGCCCGATCCTCCTGGTCTGGAAGAAGGACGACAGTTGGCAGTTTTGAGTCAACTATCAAGAGCTCAACAAGATCATGGTACCCGATCCCGGTGATTTAGGAGCTCCTGGATGAGCTTCGCGGGGCCGTTTTCTTCACCAAACTTGATCTCTGAAGCAGGATATCACCAGATTAGAGAGCGCTCAGAGGATGTCGCCAAGACCATCTTCCGTACTCATGACAGCCACTACGAGTTCCTGGTCATGCCCTTCGGGCTGACCAATGCTCCTGCCACCTTCCAGGCCACGATGAACGACATCTTCAGGGAAGTACTTTGCAGACACGCCCTTGTTTTTTATGACATTTTGGTCTACAGTTCTTCCTGGTGGGATCACCTCCGGCACATCCACCTTACTCTGACCACCAGCTGACGCCATCATCTCAAGCTCCACCCGACGAAGTGTTCCATTGGCGCGGAAGATGTGAGCTATCTTGGCCATACCATTTTGGCCAGGAGGGTCTCTATGGACAAGGAGAGGATCGCGACGGCCCTTCATTGGCCGACTCCGACATCCCTGAGGGATGTCAGGGGGTTCCTCGGTTTGTCTAATTACTACCACTGATTCATCCAGGGGTACGGGGCGCTGGCTTGGCCTCTCACGCAACTCCTAAAGAAGTCTGAAAAGGGCCCCTTCCAGTGGTCGGTCGCAGCCGCTGCCGCATTTCTCTCCCTTCAGCGGGCCCTAGTGCATGGACCGTTGTTGGCCATGCCCAATTTCTCATGACCCTTTTCTTGTGGAGTGCGTCGCGTCGGGCTTCGGGATTGGATCCATCCGCATGCACGTTGGTCAATCGATGGCCTACTTAAGTCGCGCCTTCTCCAATACCATCTGCAGTTGCTCCGCATACGAGAATGAGCTCAAGAACCTCGTTATCGTTGTTCGGCATTAGCACCCCAACCTTATGGGCCTCCCGTTCGTGGATCGCACTTAGTACCACAGCCTCCGCTACCTCCTGCAGTAGAAGATTACCACACCCGCTCAGCAAATGTGGATGATTTCACTATCAAGTTTCGGCAGGGAGGGGGAACCGGGCGGTCGATGTCCTCTCTCGTCAAAGCCAGACTCCGGATCTCGCAGACAACGTTGTAAATATCGAATTTTGGTGACATATCGCATTGAGTTTTTAAATGACGGATGCCGGAAATCGGAGACATGTCAGAGATATTTTAAAATATCATATTTTCATATCTTACAGTTTTTTTATATTTATGTATACTAACTAAAATTATATGTTATAAAATTAGAAATATATATAACAAAAAGATAAAAAATGAGTCATTTATATTACAAAATATAATCAAATAGTATTCAAGATAAAATATTATTAACGAATACAAAATAATACATTATAAAGTATATTTTATATTATACAATAATTATACAAAATTAGTTGTAAAAATAAAATGTTAAACATCAAAACAATAAGTTTAATCGATTAAACATACATACTATAATATATAAATGTGATTTAAACATATGATGCTAGTCTGCTAATATAACATAAAATAAAATAGTGGACGATATATTTAAAAGTCGTATCGGCTGATATATCAGAAAAAAACTGATATGTTGGCCTATATTACACAAGAATACATAATTTAATTTTTAAAGAATAATATATCATTTTGCCCTTAAAAATGACATGTCAGACATCTCAGAGGATATTTAAAACAATGCTCGCATCTATCACGTGTCTGATGTAAGAAGACGTTGCAACCATCCAGCGCGAAGTTGAGGTCGATCTATTGTTGAATGGAATCCGAATGGCGCTCATCATCGACACCACCGCTCATCCACCACACTCACTTGTAGGGGGAGCATGTTCCTCAAGGGCCACCTCACCCTCGTCTCGTCGTCCCCGAGCATTCTACGCCTCCTCATTGATTTCATGCATCGCCATCCATAGGTTACACAGGGATTTCCGTATGTACCGCCGCCTCGCGACCTCTCTCTATTGGCCCCACATGTTCCGGCAGGTCAAAATCCTTTGTGGCGGCATGTATTGTCTGCTAGCAGGTCAACTACAAAACGGATTTCCGAGCGGACTCTTTTAGCCCCTACCCATCCTGGACCGCATTTGGGAGGACATGTCCATGGACTTCATCACCCAGCTACCATGCTCGGAGGGCTGCACATTGGTCGTGATGGACATACTGTTCAAGCACGAGCACTTCATTCCACTCCACCATCCTTACACCGCAGCCACCGTCGCGGAGAGCTTCATCAGCAGTGTCGTGCGCCTCCACGGGTTTCCCCGGTCGATCGTGATCCGCACTTCCTGAGCACCTTCTGGATTGCACTGTTTCGGCTACAGGGTACTTGCCTCTGCATGAAAACAGCTTACCACCCACAAACAGATGGTCAATCTGAAGTCCTCAACTGATGTTTGAAGATGTACCTCCGTTGTTTCCTGGGGGAACAACCACAGGGTTGGGCCAAGTGGCTCAGTTGGGCGGAGTACTACAACACCGCATACCACTTGGCCGACACCACACTGTTCGAGGCCGATTACGGCCGCCCGCCACCCTCCATTGTCCGCCAACTCCATGGGGATGTCAGGTGGAGAGTCTAGCCACCGCCCCAAGCAAAAGGGATACTATCCTTGGCCATCTTAAGCACCACCTGCGATGGGCTCAACAAAAGATGGCGTCCTTTGTGAATCGGAAGAGGAGCGAACTTTCCTTTTAGGTGGGGGAGAAGGTATTCATCAAGTTAAACTCGTACCGCCAGCTCTCGGTGGCCCGCCGACCCTGCCGGAAGCTAGCTACCTGGTTCTTTGGTCCATTTGAGATCCTCATTTGTATTGGCGCAGCCGCCTACTGCCTCCGCTTTCCTAAGAGGAGTCGCGTACACCCGATCTTCCATGTTTCTCGGTTGCGTTGTGTGGTGGGCGAGCTGCGAGCATGCCACCATGGATCACATTCTGGCCGATCTTGATCATTCTGGTGAGGCTCCGTACTAACCCGGCCAAGATAATTGATCACCAATGTCGGCCCCAGGGAGACCCCACTTCGGAGGAGGTCCTTGTTGTTTGGGTTGATCATCTGAAATCCGATGTGACGTGGCTGCCCCGGGACGACTTCTACAGTTAGTTCGTCGACTACTGCCTTGAGGACAAGGCACATTTTCCAGACGACGACATTGTTACGGACGTGCACGTTGAAGAGACGTCGTAGCAGGTATACACGCCTAGGAAGGAGACGGTCACTAGCCCTCCGATCATGGAAGAGACAGCTGAAGAACGAGTTACTTAATTATTTCTATTTTGATGTTGTTTTGAGTTTTACTATTTGCAGACCGCTTTGTTTTTCGCACCCCACTGCTATAAGGTGTGTTGTATCCTTGTATTATATTTCATGCCTGCATAAATAGAATTTAGGGATGTTCCCTAAGCTTTCTTCTCTGCCCTAATACTTCTCTTCCCCCTCACCACTGATGGCCCTCCCCCTTCCCGGATTCCTCACCGGGATCGTATCAAAGAATGTCAAAGCTAAAAAACGCCTTAATAAAAATATGGTAGCTGTTATTGAAGATTATAGGTAAACAAAACCTAAAATTAAAGTGATTAAAACATTTTAGTTATCAGGTAGAATTCACTTAATCTGATAAGAAATAGTAAGTGTAGGAATTCTCCACAATAATGTTTTCTTCCTAGAGCAAAGTCTATAAATAAATGAGATAATATATATTTATATTTAGCACTCCCCCTCAAGCCGATAAGTATATATTATTAAATCTCAACCGGTAGATATGTAGTCGATTTTGAGGCTCATCACTGCTTTAGTCAACATATTTGTCAGTTGATCATTTAAGTGGACAAAAGAGGTGTTGATTCCGTTGAACATAGCCTTCATCTAACAAAGTCGCAGTCGATCTTAATGTTTTTGGTTATCTCGTGAAACACAAGATTAGATGCAATGTGCATCACAACATGATTATCACATAAAAGTTTAATAGACTCAATATGTATGACACCAACTCAGTCAACACATGTCTTAATCATGGCACTGTATTTTGCTTCTAAACTTGACCTCGCCACTATTAGTTGTTTCTTACATTTGCAGGAGACTAAATTTCCTCCAAATGCAATATACTGATGTGGAACGTATGTCTGAAGAAAATCCTGCCCAGTTTGTATAAACAGTCATGTGATAATGAGGAAGTTCAATTTCCAAACTAATTGTGGATACAATAATGGATGTCAATGAGGCTGCCGGACCAATGTTTGATTGGTATACAAGTCAGTCATATCACCATCTCTATCACCACTTGTCTTGTGATTTTCCTCAACGGGAGTGTCCACAAGAGCTCAACCAAGTATCAATGTTTCCTTCTGAAGATACAGAACGTATTTCCTATGAGAAATGAAGATGCCCTTATTGAATCTAGCAACTTCGATCTCAAGAAGGTACCGGAGTTTCCCTAGGTCTTTGACCTTAAATTCCTAGGACAACCGAGTATTGAGGGCCGCAATCTCATCAATGTCATCTCTTGTACCACAATATCATCCACGTAAAAAATGAGAATATAAGTTTTTTAACCAGTCTTCATACAAACAAAGTATGATCGGATTGTCTATGTTTATCGCAAAATTGGATCATAGCCTTGTGGAATCACCATAAGCAGGTCCACAGAGACTGTTTTAAGCCATATAACGACTTTCTTAATCCCTTCTTGTCCCCTTTTAGTATACCCAAGAAGCAAATTTCATATACACTTTTTCCTCCAACTCCCTATGGAGGAAGAAAATTTCGAAGTAAAATTGGTGAACCTCCCAACTAAGCCAAGTATCCCGGGATAATAGGACTTGGACGGAGTCCATCTTTAACATTGAAACGATCAAATGTATCATGTGTCTCTCCATTATGAATGGCATGAGTCGGATCAAGAAAGTAGGACTCTCCTTTACGGAAGGTAACATCAATGGTACAAAAAAGAAGACATGTCGAGGGATGATAAAATTGGTATCCCTTCGTGGACTATCCAATTAAGACACATCATTAAGCCCAAGGATCAAATTTGTCCCTATGAGGTTGATGAATGTGAATGTCGACAAAACAAACACACCCAAAAATACGTAGAGGAAGTTGTGACGTACGAACTATGCAATGAGTGGAGAGGCAAGCTACCAGAGTAGCATAGCCAAGAACTCTAGACGAAAGGTGATTTACAAGGCGTGTCATAGTCAACACCACATCACCCAAGTAAAACTTTAGGAGGTGCATGGTGGTGAGAAGGCACCGAGCAACATCAAGGACGTGTTTGTTTTTTCGTTCGGCAATGCCATTTTGAATAGAGGTGTACGCACATGTAATTCGACGAATAATACTATGAATACTGAGGAAGGACCCGAACACTTTCACGGTCATCATATTCCCTCCCCAATATTAGTACCGGAGGACGCGGATAGTGCCTTTGAACTGATTCACCATCATCTTGTGAAACACCTAAAAGCCCTCAAATATTTTGCTCTTTCATTTTAGGAGAGACCTAAGAGGTACGAGAAAAACAGTCAATAAAACTAACAAAACAATGCAAAGTATTAAGAGATCAAACGGGGGAATCCCCCCCCCTAACATCAGAATGTATTACATCCTAGGAAGCACCGGTACGGGTACAAGATACGATACGTATCCGGTACGGAGGTACGACAAAATTTTAAAAACAAGGATACGGGTACGTCATGATACCTTATAACAAATATAATATATATTTATATATTACAAGTGCAATAAATAGTTCTCAAAACATCGAAACATTAACATAAATCATAACTTGAAGTACAAGTTCACAAATCCATGCAACATAACATGAAGTTTTCAAACATTAAACATTCGTAAATATTACAAAATTTAACATCTTATATGTTTAACCAAAAGAGATAAAATTAAACTTAAGTTACTTATCAGTTTTTTTTCTTTTTCATTGTTGGAGATCAACATCTTCAATCTCTGGTTAGTCTAAAGACAAGTTAGCCGTTTTGTTAATAACTTGCGTTGAATCAACACGTTCAATACACGTACTCGTAACACAAAGGTACCGATACCAGAAACATACTCAGTACAGATACACAACTTAATTGGACGTACCAACGCTTCTTAGCATAGAGCCAACATTTGTTTACTCTAGAAAAACAAACTCCTATCACAGCATGCAGAATGATGTGCTAAGTCCAAGTGTCCACATAGGTGTATCCATCGAGTATCGGGTACGTACCGGTACCGGATACGTATCCGGTACGAGTACGCTGCCTTCGGGGAAGTATCCGTGCTTCATAGATTACATCAAATAGAAGTAAACTAGGAGATATATATGAAAAATACTATGTTGAACATTTTTAGAAAGCCCGCAGACATCACAAGAAAATGTGTAATAGCAGACATAAAGGATGGAAACAATTTTTTAAGATAAATAGAAGACGGGTGAAGGACCCATGTGGTATGAGAAAAACAATCAATAAATGTAGTGATGTGATGTCAATCGACATGTCGTCTGACAAAAAAGTTTTGGGAAGAAAAGTCCACGACATAAACATTGTTTTTGAAATCATCGCCTAATATATCGAGCAATATCTCGCGGCTGATATATCGGCATGAGTATTAAAAGAAATTCATTTATTTTAAGCGGTCGTTGTAATATTATGTTTTTTTCTCATTTCGCATCTCTTTGAGTCTAGCTACGTCGATTTTCTCGTCTCGCTCTCATTTGGTGCTATTCATGTCATTTGTTGTCGTCGAAATCACTTTCTTTGTCTTATCTCTTGACGCCTTTTCTTGTGCCCAACTTTTGACGCCGCTTCTTGTGCCAAAATTTTCGGCGCCTCTTCTTGTGAACAAATTTTTGGCGTCTCTTCTTGTGCCCAAATTTTTGACGCATCTTAATTGTGCCCTAGCTTCGATGACTTAATCCCTGACTTCTTTTTTAATTGTTTAACTCTGATACTCTGATAGCTCGGTTCGAGTTCTTACATCCTCACTTCTCCTTTGATAGCAGTGTCTGTTTTTTAAAATATTGCTTCTTGGTTTCTGGTTTCTATCTTCTTCATAGCATGTTGGGCTTCTTATTTTGTGATAATTGTGTTGCAAGCCCGCTGTCAGCTGCTTGATCTATGACAGACTTTTGATTTGTGCTTGTTTATGACAGAATTTTTATCTTCTATTTTTTGTTTGTTTACAATTGGATTTATATCATGTATTTTGCTTCATGGAACTAATAAACGCATTTCATTGATCCTTAAATATTCAAAAAAGTATAAGCAAGTCGTTTGCTTCAATATTAAATTATTTATATATAAAATTGAATTTGTTGTGTTTCATTATATCATTATAATCATATATTATACATTTATTGTCTAATTTATGTGTACAAATGTACAATTGTACACGCAAACAAAAAATGTGTGCAAATACAAATAAATTTAATTAATATTAAATCCTATATTGTAAAATATCATTGTGGGTTTGCAAAGTATGTAACCTTACAAAAAGTATGTATCCCCTTGGCTTTACCAAAAGAGGAGCAAATGAAAAGATCTATCGTCTGCAGAAATCTATATATGTCCTGAAACAATCCCCTAGAGCCTTGTTTGGATGGTTTCACAAAACCATGCTAGAACTAGGTTATACTGAATAACATACTGATCATACTCTCTTTATCAAAAGGAGAGGAACTCAAATATCAATAGAAATTGTATACGTGGATGACATCATCATTATAAGAAAAGACCTGGAGAAAATCACGCGCTTGAAAGAACAATTGGGCAAAGAATGTGAAGTCATAGATCTGAGAAAGTTGAAATATTTCTTTGGAATTGAAGTACTATGGTCTCGTCGGGGGATCATCATCTCACAGAGATATCATACTCATGATCTTCTGAAAGAAACTGGTAAGCCTGGGTGTGCTCCCATGGATACACTCATTGAGGTTAATCCTATGTTATTAAAAGTGCGCCTCAGGCGCACCTAAGGCTCCAGGCACAACATGCTCAGAGATTTGCGTCTTTGTGTGCCTTATTCGCGTCTTTAGAATATAAAAGGCGCATCTGAGTGAAATTTTTGTTATAAATTTCTTTTCTTCAAAAATTAAGAAAATAATAATGTAAGAACTAATAATTTTTTATCAATTTATTGTTTGTGAAAGATAATTGTATGTGCGTACATATTGTGCAAGTGATCACATTGATTTTATTTTTTAAAAGATATAAATGATAGTAATGGATGATTAATTAGTAGACTAGATGAAGAATTTGATCGAGAAGCTGAAATTAGTTTAGTTTTGTTTTTGGTTGGAACTGATTGGAATCGGACCGGACCGCATAGAACCAAACCGAACTGTTTGTGGCTGGTTTGGTTTTGGTTCTTGTTAAACCGGAACCGTTGACATGACGGTACCAAAAATTATGTTAGAACCGGAACCGGTCAAACCAAATAAGGTTTTGGTTCTAGTTTGAAGAATCATTACCCTAACAATTTGGTTAACGGTTTTAGTAGAATCGGAACCGTGACAGCTCTATTTCCAGCAAACAAAGATGTCTCTAGTTGCAGCGATTATAGCGGATTAAGAAGCCATCGGCTTTGACAATTCCATTGGAGGGTTGCATCGAGTGAAGAAGCCATCGGCGAACCAGAAGATGAAGGTGTCCTCTGTTGCATTGACTCTACCTGATGGTAAGGTCGGTGAGTTCAGAACCCAAAATCTACTCGGATACCATGTGGAATGATTTCAATCTTATTTCTTGAAAATGAGTATGCTATATAATCTATACTATTATAAAAGGAAACATGGGACTTCTACAGTGAATTGTCATTTTGTAGCCGCGTTGTGTTTTTCCGAAAATGCCCTTCGGGAAAGGGAAAACAATTGTAAATTAAGACCTATAAACCGGGCAAGCTCGGAGCTGGGCCAGCTGGCCCACCCAGAATCAGGCCCGTCATGCAGTCAAAGAAAGACCGTAGAATCTGCAACCAAAGGCAGCTCATGTCCCGTGAATGCCCCAAAAATCCATAACAGATAAACAATTTACAAAACACATGAAGCATTTTATAGTCTATAAAATCAATTACTCCTACAATGTGGGACCCAAGGATAGTACAGATTTTAATTTGATGCATCTTTAAAAAGGGCAGATGAAGACTAAATTTAATTTAGAATATATATATATATAAGTAATACACTACACTATATAGCGTGAAGGTGCAAAAGTTGTAGGGGAATCATACATGCATGGCATACTGTTCTTTAGTTCTCTTCTCCTCGACATTTTCCGTTCATCTCTACCCCATTATCTTCGCCTCTCATCTCCTTCCACCTCTCCTCCGGCCTTCATCATGTTTATTAGTTACAATTCTTGCCCCGGCGATCCCGCCGGCAAACTCGTAGCGACTTAGGGTTGTTACAGAAGCCGCATGGTTTACATTATATAGGAAAAAATAAATTATACTATAAAACATAAAATAATATAACATAATATTTAAAATAGTATAGATGTAATACCATATATATAATATTGAAAGTATCTAGTTGTCTACCTAAATCACCTAGAGGGGGTGAATAGGTGAGTTCTGCGTCTTTTTGCGAAATAAAAATTTACTAATAAACAAGCACGCAGAAGCACATAAGGAGTTATAGTGGTTCCCCAGAATGGGAACGTCCACTGTCCCGCATCGTCTATCTAGCACTTCGGGCTAGATTCGGCTACTTCACCAAAACTCGGAATAAACAAATCTTACACCTCAGAGCTTCAACTCCTACAATTCGGAGACAAAGCTCCTACAACTCGGAGATCAACACTCCTACACTCGGAGAACAATCTCTCCTACAACTCGATCCAAAACACGGAAGTAAAAACCTCCTACAATAAGAAAAGTAGTTTTTACAATTTCTAGATTGAAAACAAATCTACAACTTCAGATCTAAAGGAATCAATCTTCTTCCTCCATGAAGAATAGAACATGAAATGAAATTGAAGAAGACTTGACTTTTGAAAAATATTGATCTGAAACTTAAAATCAGATTTGATCGAAAGCATCTTTGAGAAATCTGAACAAAAAGATCTTGTCGAATTTATCTCTGAGAAGAATCGTTGATCACGAACTCTAGGTCATCGGGAAGAACAGTTCCGAGAATAGTAGATCGGGAAAAATAGACGTCGGCCGTTCACGAGTTCGAAAAAGCTCTTGAGAAATTTTGTGATTCTTAGCAAGTTAGGTTTCTGAAATGAATCCTTGATATATATATGAAATCCATCTTCAACGGCTAGAAATATACTTCCAAAAATAAGTTTCCACGTGTATTGTACATGGCCGTCGTTTGAAACAGACCCGTCGGAAAAAGTCGAACTAGAAAAATGTCAAGTACATTCATCGAAATGACACGAGTAAAGGCAAGATCACTCGACAAATTACTTAGAATACTCGAGATCATTCGACGAATTACACGAGTTCATTCGACGAATTTGACTTAGAAAATTTTTTTGTTATCAGTCACTGGATCACTCGAGTATACTCGACGAATTCAACGAGTATACACGTGATGTCTCGATGAATGACACGAGATTTCATGTATAGACTCGACGAATTTTACTTAGCCGTTTTCAGAAGAAGTTTAAGAACCTGTAAAAAATTTCCCGAGTAAACTCGACGAATTCAACGAGTATTCCCGTGACATATCGACGAATGACACGAGACTTCACGTGTATACTCGACGAATTTACTTAGGAAATTTCCTGATTCTTCCAGAACTCAGCAACCTTCCTTTTCTTTGATTCCTATGCACTTGAAAATTAAGTACACCCCAATAGAGAGATTACACATGAGTCAACATCATGTCCTATACAATGAGGGATTACATTGCATAGTCCTGTGTTTGATGACACATTGTAATCTGACATTGGTGTGTACTTGGCAATTAAATCTTGCAAGTACACAACTTGAAAGTAAAGTCAAATACAACTCAATACATCTTAGTTCAAGGGGGACTTCTTCAAATCAAGATTATTGTGGAAACAATACCCAACAAATATGCAATATAATATATATAAGTGACAGTGCACACCCCTCCCCCCCCCCCGCCGCACCCTACACGATAATACCTAGATCACGACGGCATTCCGACTTGACGGCGCACAAGCCACTCGCAATCCCCCGAGCGGGTACTTCGTCTACGAGGGTTTGCGAGCGACATGGGCGTCGTCGGTTTGAGGTGTCGTGACCGAGGTACTGTTGTACGGGGCACGGGGGCCTTCCGCGCACTGTCACCCGTATTTATAAATGTGAGGAAATTCGCATACTTCTTACCCAATGTGGCACTAAAACATATATACAACTAATATATAGTAAACCTTATATGCTTATCCGCAATAGTAATAATACAGAGGTTGTATATCTTCCAATTTAGTCTTCCACAAATGTAGTAAGAACATTGAAGCGGATTATCACTTTTTTAAAAAAAGATAGTATACGAGATTATTGCAAATGAATATGTGACAAAAGACAAATCAACAATCTAAATGAAGGTTCTAGTAGAAAGTGGAATCAAGTATATATACTACAATTGGGTTCATCTAACATCCTCAACCCAATTTGAGGGGAGTGTTAGAAATTAAACAAAGATAAGGAATGTGGCTTACGTAGAGACAAAGTAAGAAGTTACATGGCTCACAAGAGGCTTGACATTGAAAGCAGTAGGTACAGCCCAAACTTCCAATACAAAAATTATAATCATCGAGTCAAATAGTGGTTTACAACCAAATCTCTTGAAGATTAGCATCCACAACTTGGTAATTACTATTTTGTAAGCTAGTTTTTTCCATATATCTTAACATCATTCACTGTTCCACTATGCAAATTATGTGTGTTAGGTGCTAATAATATTAGCATCATCATATATCTGCAGTCCATATGTAAAAAACAGAATAAGAGAAACACATAATTAACTTCACTTCTTTACAATAAAACATGCTCAGTACCATGAATTATTTGATTACAAAAGCTTCAAGAATATTGAATTTCACAATTTCAATATAATAAATTCAAAGTGACCTGTATACTGCTATCCAAAATGATGTAGAAGGCGGACGTCAGATTTTTTAAGACAGTAATACAGGGTTTCGTTATGGAAGGTTCATCCAACAACAAACTATCCACCTGAAACGTTTAACATTAGAATAGCCAATTATGAAAAAAATGGAAAGAAAGAAGGGTGTGTTAGAGAAAACATGACTGGTCTATAAATCAATAAGAACAGAAACAATACTTACTTTTAAAGTTTTTAGAAGACAGCTTAAACAAACATCATTGATAGAAGAGCTCAACTGTAATGTACAAAGCTGAATAAAAGATTGAGAAGAACCGTGTGAAACACAGAAGGCAATACATCACATTATACAACAAAAATCAAGGCTTGAATCAAAGGAATAAGAAGATACCTCCAAAAGTAAGCACAATGTCTCAATTTCAGTGTCCGATAGTCTTTCACCTAGTTTCCCAGACTCAGTATAAAACTCATTGCGTTTTTCAAAAAGCCCCAGAAGCAACTCTTTACAGCCATCCACTTGCAATAGAGCACTGCCCATAGCTTTAAGAAAAGAAAGTACTTTTTGCTGGAGAAGTAAAAGACATTCGCGTAAGTTAAAATATTTGCACATATAATACTTACCTTATAAAAAACAAATACTTATACAGAACTTCAAGTCATGTAAAACAATGTTTCATGCACTCAAATTCTAAAACAACTGTCAAATTTTGTTTAAACGGTAGCTCTTCTGACATTTGAAAACTCATTGGACAAGCCTTAACAGCGGATACATATGAAATTCAGGTTGGATATTCAATATTGTTAGAGAAGACCATGTATAAATGGCCAATTGGGTTCATTTCTCAATTAGTCTCCTTTAGTCCCACATCTTAGATTCATTCTTAGCTCCTTCTCCCTGTCTATATAAGGAGCTCTTTGTACATGTATTTGGATTACCATTATTTTAAGGAGAATAATTTATTCATGTCTTCTCTTTTATTCTCTAAATTCTCATTTCGCTGAAGATCGTTGAGACCGCACCGTGCGGACTCCTGCTTTGAGCTCGTTGAAGGCCGCACGCCGTGTTTTGAGCTCGCAAGATTCTCATATGACCAACAAACATCAGAGACCGCACCTTGTGTAATAAGTCACGGTGTGTGAGACCACTCAAACACCGATACTTTAATTTGTCTGCAGTCCCTGTGGGTTGTTGTGGTTTCTTCGGTGGTGCTCTTTTGTGGTGTTTTTGCATTCTTCTTCTATCAATGCGTCTTTCCTTTCCTGATGGGCACAAATGTTTCACCTGCTACCTTGACACTTCCGGTTCTTACTCCATCTCCTCTCCTTGATGCTCGGGATAAACTCCGGTGCACTATTTCCCTCACCAAGAAGAAGAATTTTGTGGAGGTGACCTCACATTTTTGTTTCCCAATCCAAAACTCTTGTTGAGGCATGGATTCAGCACCAGCCATCAACGTCAGATCTTGCCTCTCAATAGTCTCATAAAGAAGCTCTCGGAATTGCATTCATGATAGACCTTGTTCCCCAGCACCTCCATAGTGTCCCAGCGCATATCCTTTCCTCTCCTACTATTCCACCACTATCTGATGTGTGCTACACGTTGTTGAAGGTGACACCACAACCAGAACTCGTGTCTTCTCCTCCAGTTCTCCACCGCGGTTTTGACAACTGACCACCATCTTTTCTTACTCGTGAAGGGCGCTCTGGCTCTCGAGGTGGTGGGCGTGATGGTCATCATCGCTCGACGGGCCACCCCCCACGCCTACATACTTATCATGACCAGACAAATCACACTAAGGTTACTTGCTTTTGGAAGTATGGACTCCCACCGCCGGCTTATTCTTTGTCACATGCCTCCCCTATTATTGATGAACCTTCATCCTCCAGTGTCGACATTGACACCTTACATGAGAAACTCCTAAATCAGCGTGCCATGATCTCTCACCCTTCCAACTGTTACCTCAGTCTCCAAATAAGGTACCTCATGTTTGTCTTATAGTCCCACTTGGATTGTGGACTTGGGTGTCAACAATCATATAACTCTGACAATGCCTTCACATTACTTGTACTATTTGTGTCCTAAGTTCATTACGGTAGCAAATGGTGACAAAACTCCAGTTGCTGACTCTGGCGATATGTCACTAGTCCCCCCTCCCACTGTCTTCACTCAGTTCTTCATGTTTCTGGCTCTTGCTTTAATCTACTTTCCGCCAGCCAATTTACTCATGATCATGACTTCTTGATCACATTCCCTACTTCTAGTTTTGTTGTGCTGGATCGGCCGATGCAGACTATCATTGATAGAGGGAGACTTTCAAATGGGCTTTGCACTCTAAATCTTCGACCTATCGTTCCCTTTTTCGTCAACTCTATTGATTGGTACAGGCGTCTTGGTCATGTTCATCTTCTCATCCTCCAGAAGGTTCTTCCAAATTTTCTTTTCTTTAGTTTTGATTGTGAATCATGTAATTATGAGAAACAACACCGTTCTGTTTTTCCTTTTCAATATACTTGGAGCTAAGTTCCTTTTGATTTCGTACATTTTGATATTTGGAGACCTTATAAAATAGCTAGTTTATCTGGATATCATTATTTTCTTACGTTTATTAATGATCACTCACAAATGGCAAGGTTATACCCAAAGAGCGGACGCTCTGAGCTCTGGCTCAATTCCGCTCCTTTGCAGCTAGAACCAAAACGCAATTTTTTCGCTCTATTAAAATTATTTGCACTAATAATGCGCGTGAATACACTGAACATGTATTTCAGAAAATGTGTACCTTAGTGGGTATCCTCCACCAAACCTCTTGTGCTTACACAACGCAACAGAATTGTGTTGTTGAGCAGAAGAGTCGTAACCTTCTCGAAGTTGGCCATTCTCTCATGTTCCAGATGCATGTCCCCACCGCCTATTGACATTTTGTTGTCACTACCGCTTGTTATCGCATCAATTGCAAGTCCTCCTCTATTCTTAACTCCACAACACCTTTCTCTATCTTATTTCCTGGTGAATGCCACTTCTCCTTAACTTCCCGAGTCTTTGATTGTGTCTGTTTTGTCCATCGCCTGCCCTCCCACCCCACCCCACCCCCATGGTCAGGTTGGCTCCTCGTGCTAATCAATATATTTTTGTTGGCTATTCGCGCATCCAGAAGGGTTATGTTTGTTACTCCTCGTCTACTCGGAATTTGGTTACGTATGTTGAGGTGACATTTTTTAGAACCAGCCTTTCCATCTCCCTTCCACACCGGCTATGTCTCTCCCTGCTCTCCCTCCTCCCCTAGTTCTTACCCACTCTTCTCTTCGTCTACTTCTGACACCACCAACCACTTCAAACCCTCCCATTTGAGTCTGCACTCGTCGTCCTCCTTGATCCAGAGTATAGGATTCACTCTCGCCTACTACTGTTGGTCCCCACGTTGTTGATTTGACACCATCCTATATTGCGCATCCACTCAATAATTATGTTTCCCGACATCGTCTCTCCTCTGACCAGCGCAGGTTTGCGACTTCTTTGTTTTCTATTCTCATCCTCTCTTATGTGCAAAAATCCCTTCAGTGTCTGAGGTGGCAGACAGCAATGGATGAGGAAATGGTTGCACTTTGGGTCAACCATACTTGGGACCACATTCCTCAACCTTTCAGTCAATCTATGGTAAGCTATACGTGGGTTTTCACCGCGAAGCATCATCCTGATTGAACGATTAACCATCTCAAGGCCCATCTTATTATAAGAGGCATTACTCAACAACACAATTTTGACTGAGGAGACTTTTTCACCATTGTGAAACACAACATCGTCTAGGTCTCAATTTTTATTGTTGTCCACATTGGTCACTACATCAACTTGGCATCAAAAATGTCTTCCTTAATAGAGATCTTATGGAGACTGTACACATGCAACAACCTCCTGGTTATGCATCCACGAGAGAGTACCTGATGGGACGATTAACCATCTCAAGGCCCTTCTTATTACCAGAGGCTTTACTCAACAACATGATCTTGACTATGAGGAGACTTTTTCATCATTGCGAAACTCAACATCATCTAGGTCTCAATTTCTATTGTTGTCCATTAACAATGGTCACTACATCAACTTGGCATCAAGAATGTCTTCCTTAATAGAGATCTTATAGAGACTGTGCACATGCAACAACCTCATGATTATGCATCCACGGGGGAGACTCTAGTATGTCATCTGAAGAAATCTCTTTATGATCTCAAACAGTCTCCACGGGCATGATTTGAAAAGTTTAGTTGGGTAGTTCGTGATTGTGGCTTCACTCGAAGCTCGACAGACTTCTCCCTGTTTTTCGACAACGAACATCCGACATTGTGATTCTTCAAGTCTATGTTAATGATATTCTTGTCACGGGTGATGATCTTCCTGGCATTACTAAAATCAAGAAACACCTAGCCTCTCAATTCCAAACTAAAGATTTGGGTCGACTCTGATGCTACTTAGTGATTGAGGTAGCCTGATGACCTGATGGTCTTGTCCTATCTCAGCGAAGACATTGTCTTAAACTACTTTATAGTGTCGGTTACTCTGGGTGTTAGTCCGTCGATACACCTACAGATGTTAATCACCAACTCTCTGTTCATGGTTTAGACACTGATCAACTTCTCCCTCATCCAAATATTATTGGCGCTTCATTGGCAAACTAATCTTACTTCCACATGACCCGATATATCTTTTGTGATCAGTGCCGTCAGTTGCTTCATGCACACTGCCTGGATCTCTCACCTTTAGGAGAGAGAGTGTATTCTTAAATACTTGAAGAATGCTTCGGGATAAGGACTGTCGTGCAAGCCTCCTACTTCTCTGTCTCTCATTACACGCTACGATGATGATTATGTTGGATCCCTAGATAATCTTCTATCCACTATTGGTTATTGCACGTACTTTGCTGAAAATTTGGTTACCTGGCAAAGCAAGAATCAGATTGTGGTTGATCGCTCCTCTGCTGAAGCAGCAAAGTATCATTTCATGGTCGTCGCAGTTTCATAACTCACATGGCTAGAAAGTCTCCTTATCGATTTAGGAGTCAAACTTCCATCATCGGTCGTTTTCTTCTACGATAGCCAACCTGATACCCATATAGCTGAAAATTTTGTATTCCATGAACGCACAAAATACATCGAAGTCAACTGTCACTTTGTCTTAGAAATGGTTCAACTTCAAAGATTGATTCTACGACATGTGTCAGTTGTTGATCAAGTTTCAAATATTCTTATCAAGGCTTTGCCGCACTCATTATATCGACGGTTTCTTTCCAAACTTAGCGTCTACGACTTCTATGCTCGAGCTTGCGGGGGAGTGTTGAGGAAAGCCTATGTATAAATGGCTCATTAGGCTCATTCCTCTCTTAGGCTCCTTTAGTCACTCATCTTAGATTCATTCTTAGCACCTCCTCTCTATGTAAGGAGCTTCGCGTACATGTATTAGGGCTAACTTTATTTTAAGGAGAACAATTTATTCCTGCCTCCTCTTTTATTTTTTAAACTCTCATTTCTTATAGATATAAATAGCATTCTAAATTCTCAAACCCCATACTTTATCACACAACGCTATTTCTCGCCATGATTTTCACTTCTAATTTTTGTGCCAAAGAATATGGCAACAAAAATCATGTCATTTGTATGCAATGACATATACTCTATCCACACATATATGCATGCTAGATCCTCTATAATTTTTAAATTTTGCATCACAATGCTACTGAATGAATGAAGTGTGCCCAGCCCATGCACAACAACTAGAAGCAACAATCAAAGCGAACATAGCTGGATGTAAAGAATCTGAATTGCAGAGAAAATACCCTGGGAATAAATATAATTAATAAAAATTGTATGCATTATTATCTTTAAAATTAATATAGCAAGAAGCAAACGGTCATACTCCAGCACTTAACCGTGCATGTCAATATGAACATCTGATAAAGAAAGCATACAACCTTTCCATAGGATGGGAGCTTCAATGCTGAGGTCAAAATGAACAGTAGAATGGCATCCTTATAGGGCTGTGCAAACCTGAAAAGCAGAAAACAACTTAATTAGCATAATCATCATTATATTGGTGATTTGTTTCATGAACTCTATTTTCAATTTCCTCTCTATTTAGGATTACATGGGTGTAAAAACGACTTTAATCAAATAATTATGCACGCCAGCTTTAAAATTTACCTTCAGTACACCACTATTTCATGTTAATCATTCATATCAATTTTACCCACTAATCTAATTTGTGCATTGACGCAAGATAAAGCTATGGGAAAAACACTGACCTAACTCTATATGACGATGTCGGCAAGTCCGCAATAGATAATGATAAGAAAACAACTAATTAAATACTAATGGGGTACACTTATGAGTCAACTGATTAGTATCTGACGTGCAATTGATCTAATGAGTACTTTAAAATATGATTAATAAATCATAATCGGTAACTTTCCATTTCCATTCATAACAACTTAGACGTGTTGGGATTAAAAAATTTGCGGGATTCAGATTTGTATCTAGAGCATGTGCACATCCTTCACATACATGATTGTATCAATTTGAAATGCTCCCAATCACCTTCAATATTAGTATTCGAAATTTATCTTGTCCATGCCTCTTGAAGAGTCATATCTTTTAGGTTTGGGCAACGATTGAGAGTGCAGATGACACACACCGCCTAGCATTCATTTGCTATATTTTTTTTCATATTTTTGCATCATATTGAGGATGGTGTGGTTCTTCATTTTTTCCGCACCACTTGGTTGAGTAAATGATGATGTAAGTTGATGCCATATTCCATGCTTTTTGTTAGAGAATATGAGGGAAAACGATGTAAAAGCCTATGTATAGGGTCCATCTATAGGTCTGCTTCTTCTTTCTTCTATTAGTCTCACATCTCTTGTATAGGATTCTTTCTCCTTCTCTTCTCCTATATTATTGTACTCTCTCCTATTTTTTTTGTTATGACAGTATATACAAGGTATGGTTCTACGTTTCTACATGGTATCAGAGTCAATCTGATCCCGGGCGAATACCCAATTTCTAACCGCAACTATCTGCGCGGCCTCTTCCCTTCTTCCCGCTGTTGTTCGGCGGCCTTCTCTTTTCTAACAACCCCTTCTCTCTCAGTGGCTTCCACCTCTCCTCCTCTCCCTCCCTATGCTTTTATAGCCCTCTTCTCTCTGACCGGTGGGACCCGCCCCCTTCCCGTTGTTCGCTGCTCTAACCGTTGTGGGTTGCCTTGCTGTTGTGGATTGCCTAACCGCTGCGGGTTGCCTTGCCGTTGTGGATTACCTAACCGCTGCGGGTTGCCTTGCCGTTCTGGATTACCTAACTGTTGTGGATTGCCTAACCGCTGCGGGTTGCCTAGCTGATGCAGGTTGTCGTGTCGCTGCTTCTGGTCGCTGCCTCTTGTTGTTACTTCTTGTCGCTGCTTCTGGTCGCGGCTTCAAGTCGTCGTTCTTTGCCGTTGCTTCTGGCTGCTTTGTTTAGTCGTTCGACCTCTCCTTCTCGCCGCGGTCTCGCCTAACTGCTGGCCCTTGGAAAGTTCTTCTAATCGCTGCGGTATAGCCCCAACCGCTGCCTCTATCCGCAGTGGCCTACTGTTCTGCTCGTCGCGCGCTGTCTTAGCCGCGGCCTCTCTTCTTACCCTTCTCGCCGCGGACAGGTTCTAACCGCTCACCTAGTGGTCTCCTTGGCGACTTATTCTAGTTCAACGCGCGATCTTCTGGTCGCGGTCTCTCTACCGCGTGCCCTTTTTGTCGCAGCGGCCTAGACTTCTAACCGCGCGGCTAGATTTCGGAGTCGCCGTTCTTGGCGTTGTCTGCATGACTTCCGTCTCGCCTACTACTTCTGATTCAACAACTCTTCTCAGAGCAGCTCGTGTTGTTCCCTTGGAACTCCGTGATGAATTACGTATTACCACCATTTCTCTCCGTGGAAAACCGAATTTTGTAGAATGGGTTCACTCTGTTTGTCGTGTGCTGCAAACTAAAGGTCTCTTTCATCACCTGACAAGGCCTCCTCCCACTGAACCGACTGACGAGTGAATTCGATACGATGGGCGTGTCCAATCTTGGCTTCTCAATTCTCTGGACACTGAGCCATATCGAATGACCAGGTATTACAAGAAGGCTCACGCTATGTGAACTGACCTTCATTCTCTCTACTCCGGAGATCGGAGGCAATGAATCGGAGGTGATGACTGGATCTCTATGACGCCGGAGATCGGAGGCGATGAATCAAACAAATCTCTATTGGTTTTTATACCGACCCTCCTAGGACAGGTTGGCTCTCTCTTCTTCCCAAGAAAATTGATGAGCCAGACTCTTCAACTTCCTCCCAGGAAGGGTCTTAGAGCCCACTAGATCTCCCAGATCTAGATGTCCTCCCAGGACGATTTCCCACAGATTCCTCCCAGGAATCCGACGACCTCCCATACCGATTTCTCACAAACTCATACTGAATAGAAAAGTGAAAATACAAATAAGAATAAAAGAGTTTGAAATTATTACTCCCTAACAATAAGAAATCCTATGTAGAACGGTGCGCGATCGAGGCTCCTAAATATCGTTCTGTGTGCACTCGATCAGCCGTTGATAGTCGTTGGATACTTCGCTCTTCAGAGTTCTTCGATCTCACGAACGGGAGGGAGAAATTTCATTTTTTTTTCTTGTTTGGAGGCGCTGGTTCGTACGAACAGAGACGGTAGTCGAACCCTAGACGTGAAATCCTCCTTATCTTTGTTGTTATATTATCCAGAAAAAGAAACGCGCGTTTTTATACTCGTCTTTAAAAAATGCTACCGTCGACGGTAGAGCTAGCGTCCGGCAGTAGTCTTCTCACGTGGTGTCGTCAGCTGTCCATTAAATTAGGAAAAATATCCAAAATAATATTCGCACCACTTTTGGATACCGCGGCGCGGTAAGGCTAACGTCTGGCAGTAGCGTTTCTACTCGACGCATTTGACTCGGCGGTCGCCGAGATGGCTAGCGCCAGCGGTAGAGCTAACGCCCAACGGCAGATCACAGAGATTAAAAATCTCATTTTTCATTACCTTTAAATTTGCACACTATACCGAACAAAGGTATGATCAAATACAACTTGGGATTTGATATTTTCAAACTAAAGAGATGCGAACCATGGGTTCCAACATTAAGATCTATAGAGATAGATCAAAGAAGTTGTTGGGTTTAACCCAAAGTACATACATTGAGAAGGTGTTGAAACGGTTCATCATGCTCGAGTCCAAGAAGGGTTTCTTGCACATGTCTCATGGTGTGAGTCTCTATAAGGATCAATGTCCTAAATCTTTGGAAGATAAGGACAGCATGAAGTTGATTACATATACTTCAGCAATTAGATCAATCATGTACGCGATGTTGAGCACTCGACCTGATGTCTCATATGCTTTGAGCATGACTAGCAGGTATCAATCTGATCCAGGTGATGGTCATTGGACAGCAGTCATGAATATCTTAAAGTACTTGAGAAGTACTAAGGATGTATTCTTGGTTTTTGGTGCAGAGCAAGAGCTCGTTTTAAAGGATTACATGAATGCTAGCTTCCATACTGATGGGGACGACTCAAAATCTCAATCAGGCTTGTATTTTGCCTGAATGGAGGAGCTGTGAGCTGGAAGAGTTCCAAGCAGGAGACGGTTGTTGATTCTACAACTGAGACTGAGTATATCGCTACTGCAAATGCGGCGAAGGAGGTTGTGTGAATTAGGAATTTCATCGACGAGCTTAATGTAGTTCCTAGCATTGTTGGTCCCGTAATTCTTTACTGTGACAACAATGGTGCTATTGCACAGGCTAAAGAACCTAGATCACACCAGCGCTCCAAGCACACATACTTTGGCGGTTCCATCTTATTCGAGAGATTGTTGATTGAGGTGAGGAGAGCAAATGCAGAGTACCGACTGAAGAAAATATTGTGGATCCACTGACGAAGCCTCTTGCACAGAGAAGTCATGATTGTCATACTAGATCAATGGGTATTAGATACCTGAATGATCAACTCTAGTGGGAATCTTGTGGATTGTATATTTGTCGGTTGTAATTCATATGATGTATAGAGTACTATGTATTTCATTTTATGTTTATGGCAAGTTCTTTTATTATATCAATTTGATTCTGTATGATAGATTAATTAACGTGATAAATGCCCTAAAATGTTTGCTTCCATAGGAATTCGAGTGCGTGACTTGAATGTGAGGTCTTATGTTTATTAGAAGCTTCATTCTTAAATGGTTTCTGTTCGTCGTATCATCTTAAAAGTTAAGGGCGATGATGATACATTAAGACTAGTATGCGCGTTGATTAATAACCGGTTCTCACAGGTCATGATATTGTGATATCAAGTCATCACATGGGTACTTGTTAGTGAAAAAATTGTACTGGACAGACCAACCTTGAAACTACTTTGTGCATTGTTATATGAAAGTGTCACAAGTAGGTCTCATGTGGCAATGGTGTGTGTGGTTCTTTGACCTGAAGTCACATCATTCATCAAGTGAGGAAGAGCGTACTTTGATGTCATCAAAAGTCTTCCTTGAAGAAGATTAATGATGATAACGGTGGTTATTGGGTATGTTATGAGTCATTTGGGTGTTTGTGTGTGGACAAAAATGAAATTTGCCCTCTTATATAACAGGAGTTACATTCATGGGCCCCTTGATGAAATGAGACAGAGAAATACATGGTCATGCTAGATCAAGAAATTGGATTTGGGTAATTATGAGGGTGACGCAGTTCATGCCTCTAGCCCAATCAGGGTGTATGGGGAAAAGGGACAAGACAACACCGATACATTGGTCACAAAAGGCTTGTTGAGTTATGAATTCTTATTATTTGGGTAGCAATGATGTATTGATAGATGTCGTCCAATGTTTGTGAGACTTTTGTTTATACGTTATAGATCAAGTGGGAGACTGTTGGTGTTTCTATGATGATCTGGAAGTAGTCAAGCAGTTAATCTCACTGCCAACACGATTTGAGCCTATAGGGTCGCGCATAAGAGCATTCGGAGAAGTTGGAGGAAGGATAGTATTGGCCTCACTCATATGGGATATGAGTAGAGAACAACTCCTATGACATTAATGTTATTGACGGGTTGCATCGAGTGTGTATCGATACAAGTCGAGTGTGTATCGACGCACATCGACTTCCTATCGATGCAGCCAAGCTCGATGTGTCTGCGGCCTCTAGTCGCGCTACGTCGAGTAGATATCGACGTTACGTCGACTTCTATTCGACGCAAGTGCGTCGACTGCCTGTCGACGCAAGTTACGTCAAGTGTCGCCAACTGCTTATCGACGTTGTGTCGAGTTCTTATCGACGCATGTCCCCTGCAAGTTGATGCATATCGACGCAAGTCAAGTTTTGGCGGACTTCTAAGAGGGCTTCTGTCTGTTTGTTATCCTTGGATATAAATAGACTTGGAAAAAGATTTTCCTGTGTGTCACTCAAGTGTGTACTTCTGAAGCCGTCACTTGCCCTAGATCTCGTCGTGACACCTTGTCGCTGCCTCTCCTAGAAACAAATTTAGCAATTCGTGGAGACTCAGAGAACAGTCCTTCTCCGGCCCAGTTCTTGTCGGACAAGTCCTTGGGGTTCTCCACCGCTCGTGTGGATACCTGTAGAGTCGCAGATATACTTCTGTGTGAACTCAGTCTCCTATTTTTGGACTGGATCTTTGGAGCACCTTGGTTTAGTGCAGACTCAATCCCTCTCAGGTACAATGTTGTTGTATACTTTTATTTCTCAATTCATGGAAAACGCAAGATCCTTTATTCTTTAGGGTTGTTCTTTTATGTTTATTCCGCTACGCAAATGTGATGTGCTGTTTTACCCCTTGTATAGAAAACCCAACCGGATCCCAGTGCGATCGGCGGTGTCGTAGGTAGAACCAAGAAGACGAGTCCCGGGTGGATGGGTGCTAGAAGTGGGTGAATAGTGGTGGCCATCAGACGTGGGTGGACTATGAGCGTGGTAAGGTGACAGGAGTGGAGTTGTGGGCGACTGGAAATCCCCACTGCTTGGGTCCACATACTCGCGAAACTCGTAGTACGGCGTCGGATCTTCAACATTAAATACCAGGTGAATACCCAAATATCATGATCATAGTTGTTTGCTTTGATCCGTCTCAAGATTATATAGAGTTCCATTCTTCTAATGCTCAAGCTTTTAGCAGGCCTCGCACGGAGCCTCGCAACAAAGATTCTCACCATACTTGCTCGCTTTCATGACATACATGTCCTTGCCAAAGAACATTCACATGCGATTTATAAAATTTATTACCAATATTGATTTTTCGTCAGACCGACTCATGTAACGCATGCAAATGAGGAACATACAAATCAACGAACTCATACAAGTAATGCAAATGAAGAACGAATGACTCAACAGACTCACGCTAAAGATGCAAATGAGGCGCAACAGACACAACATGCTCTCTATGAGGCAGTTGGACAATGACCTGAAAATCTATCAAATGAGGTGGCATATCAGGAGGATCCCTCGGTGGGGTGTAGAAAAACACATTCAGTGTGCGACGAGTGTTCACATGACCGTGTGAGACATCTATACTCAAATATGAGCTCGTAAAGAGTCAAGTGTATATCCGGGAACGTAACACATCAGGAGGCTCACCAGAAGTGTGTATGAAAATTCATCGCAGAAGCAACGACCACCTGAATAAAAATCATGTACACCAACTACAAGACGTAACTCTCGAGTGTGGTGTGTGTCCCCGAAAAGAAAGAGCTCGTCTGGTGTGTCAGCAGGTGGTGTGTCTGAAAACACATCAAGAGTGTGATGTGTCATAAACACGTCAAAACTCATCAAAAGTGTGATGTGTCATAAGGTAGGTCTTCAAGATATGAGCATGCTCAAGTGTACTCAAAGAACGCCCTATATACGACATGCTCCACTCAAGGCTCATTCTCTGGGGAAAGACCAGAGATGATAATGAAAGAGACGTCAATAACTCGAAACTCATAAACTAGCAGCTCACATGAATCGCATCCTCACTAGGATGTGGTGGCTCATCAGAAGACACGGCAGGGGGGGCGTCATAGAACTCGTCACTAGAGTCATGATTCTCCATATGAGTACCATCGTAGGGTGTAGTGTCCTCGTAAATGGGTAACATAGCCACTACGAGATCAATACCAGGCTCAGAGCTTTTGGTCGTGATATGACTCAGGACAATGACAAGGGGAGAGCGGCATAAACCTACACTCAAGATTGGGTCTATGGTTGGGCTGCTAACTAACCTGGTGCATGACAGAAGAAGAGGTGTGGGTGAGGGGCACAACATTACAGACTCAATAGATCGATGAGGCTCACTCTCAGTCGGGATCACAAGAGACGGGTCAGAAACAATACATAGGTGACTAGGCCAAGCACCTCACTGGAGTGAGAGCATTCTGTATCAGGAATCACTTCAATCATGTCTGACGGAACAATAGCAGGGAAAGTGGTGGCCTTGGTGTGGGAGGAACTCGTACTGTGGGGGTAAAGGTGAACATCCAATCGACCAGCTCTTGCGGTTCTCAAAGACTGTTCATAACGAGGGTGAGCTGATATGTCGATTCGAGTGACTTCGAGCTATGATAAACCAACTTTGTACGTATGTCGGATCGAAGACTAGATCGAAATCGGAAAGTGGTCAAAGTGGGTTCCTCTCAGATATCACTACTCACAACTAACTCATCACAACGATCCATGTACTCAGCGCAGATATATCTGACACAAAATGAGCTTCATGTCCACCCAACTCGTGATGCGATGAAGGCGATCTCGTTCACGGGTCCTCTCAACGCAAGACCAATATGCTCTTGTCTGATCTAAAAGTCTAAGTTTCGCAAACTTGATGCGACGCTCGCTTAATGACTCAAAATGATCGAGATAATAATCCATGTCTACAAGCTAATAACTGAAAGACTCGGGACTCGATGAGCCGTCAAAAGAAGAGGCAATTGTACGAAAATGACTTTCGAGATCTCTCTCAAAACGACAGTCCTCATAATAATTATCCATGAGGTAATCGAGTCGTGTCGGAGTATCAACACAATTCGCTCGCGTGCAAGGATGTGAACGACGATAATCATCATACCGATCGTCTCTAGTGTAGTGGGGTCGTGTCGGTGAGTCAACACGAACTCTAAAAGTGGTGTGTTGCGATCTAGAATAATCGTCGTAGTAACGTGAAAAACTCCCCGACGGGGCTCAATGGACGCAAGTGTAAGTAGACTCGAAACCTCCAAATTGAGGAGAGGAATAATAATGATACATAGACATAATAAAAATCATATATACTCTACAACTGTGCATTGAAAAGTGTGCGCAACCTCGCTCTGATACCAATTGACGCAGGACGAATCTATAGGCAGCAAGTAACGGTGACCTAACTCTTACATGTCATGTAAATCTGACGGTTAAATCACAATTATATAATAAATAATAACATCTCACGCAAATAATCACAGCAAGGCAAAATAATTTATTAAGGAAAAGCAACCTTAGGCTTTCCTTTACATGGAGGGCCAAAGCGAGAGCGGCGAACGAACCCTGCAAATCGCAATAATTATCCAAACAAACAATCACAATACAAGTAGCTCAAACAAGTATAAGATCCAAACCAATAATAGTAGTGCTGAAAATAATAAACCAATACAACAAAATCTCGCCAAATAGAGGGCTGACCAAAACGCTAAAGAATCCGGAGCCGGATGCGTTTTGACGGCGATCTAATATGGAACCGGTGGCGTTGAAATAACATAGGTGGTTATCCTCGGCGGTGGAAGGTGGAAACGGACTGAAAATGTGTAGTTCTGGCGACGTATGGGTAGATCCGGGCGAGGGAAGGATGGATCTGATGTTTAGGAGCGGATCCGGGCTAAGGGATGAGGAACGGGGGAGGGGAAAAGCGGATCGGGGCTGAAATTGTCAAGATCTGGACAAATCCAATAGGGGGAAGGCTATAGGAGGTGGTTCCACGAGAGGGGGGTTGAGGAGGCCAAAACCGGTGGCTGGAGGCTTGGTCGGTTGCTGGGAGGGCTGTGGAGAGGCGGCAGGATGTTGTAGAGGAGTGGTGGAACGGCGGCAGTGAGGGGGAGGGATGGGGGGTTGGCGGCGGCTGGCTGTGAGGGCTACAAGAGGAGCGGTTGTGGCTTGGGGGACGGGAAATGGGTGGCGGAGGCTTTAAGAAAAGGAGGTCAGGCGGTGGTGTGGCTTGGGAGGGTCGGCGGTGGGCTGCTGGAAGGGGGGTTTGGCGGTTGGTTGATGGTAGGGGGGAGATTTGGCCGCTTGCTAGGAGGGAGAAAAACATCCAACGCTAGGTTTTTGGGAGGGAGTTGGGCGGCTATGGGAGGGTTTGGGAGGGGAAAAGAGGCTTAGGGTTAGGGAAAACCTTGGGGAAGGAGATACACACCTAGGATTCGTCACCTAGGGTTCCGCGAAGTCGTCACCTAGGATTCCGCGGAGTCGGCACCGTGGTGGGATCGCGGGAATCCCGGAATACAATTCGCCAAAACGCCCCTACATGATCTATTTATAATAAAAGGAGGCTAGGGAATCCCACCATCGACGGCTATGGTTGGCCAAAGGTGGGGCCAGCCAAATACATCAAAATAAATGCAAACATAATAAACTAATATATGAAATCGATTTGTAACGTGAATTGGGATGCATCCGCAGAGTCCGATCGTCGATTCGGGCACGCCATATATGGTAAGTCGTTAAATCTGCCCCAAACGGGCCCAAAATTCATCCTCCACTGTGGCTCCACATCTCTGCTCCGCATCAAGCATCTTCATAGGTTCACAGTTTAGCCTGAACAAACTGTTCTAAATAAACAAAATTCAATTACAGGAAAATAACTGCATGGACAATTTCATGAAAAACCGCAGTGAATCAAAAATAAAACAGAAACAATAAGAAAAACTAGATTAGTTTTCCCAAGAAAGAGAAACAAGTCAAAAAAACATAAAAAAACAGCAAGAGTATTTAAATGCACACAACTACAAAAATTCAATAATTGTACAAATGGAGAAACCTTTTATGAGAGTTGTCTGGCACTAAAAGGCTATCACTGGCTGAGCATAACATCGATGTAAAAAATGATGGAAGAAAATTGACATCAGATAAAATCAGCCTCTTTTGGTTAAGCATGGACTCCAAAAGGTTTCCAAAATTTGGTGTTGACACACATTGCAAAAACATTGCATCATCCCCTGTCATTTTAGTATATGTATAAAGTCAGTATGATTTCCAAAGGAAAAATAAGGGAAATGTAATTATGATGATAACTGAATACCTTTCTTCAGTCGAGAAACATCGTAGCTCTGCCACAGTTTATAAATTCCTTCTACGCAGTTTACAGCAGCAGTTCGAATTTCCTACAACCATCAAAATTTCTGATTTCAGTATGCAGAATTGCAAAAAAGATTTAATTTAAACTTTAAAAAGCAGTAAAAATGTCTAAAATTAAGTGAGATGGCCAAACCTTGTTAGCACTGGCAAGTGGTACAAGAAGGGAAGGAAGCATTAAAAGTGTTGATAGGGTATTTCCATTTGTTGAGCTTCTATCCGATGAATGCATTGAACAAATAGAAACAAATGAGAATAAACTTTCAACCTGAACCTCAGAAGAAACTCCTGACAAGGAATGAGAATCAAAAATACAAATCAGGAAAAAAATTGCAGATGCTAATAGTAATTTAATTTCAATGACAAAAATATTATATGAAATCATGAGAACATCTAAAACATAGAAAAAACTACTAATAAAATGCCTTGCATTGAATAATTTTGGCAAGTACCAAGTAACTGGTTGTATATAGAATTATTTTGAAGCATACAGTAAATACGGATAGACATGTTTAGCTAAAACAGTATAACTAAACTAGATGTGTTAAATTACAAGCTCCAGCTATCCCGGTAAGCTTATCAGTAGGTAACCATATCACCAAAAATAACTCCATGCATTGATGTAGATATTATATGCTTGATTCTCTAGGCTAGGTCAAGAGGATGCATCAATTTATGGGTCGGCATCTATTGCTCTTGTTCATCTCCGATGATATATCAGAGTGAGTTCAAGATCACTCTGATACCATTACATTCTTTTCTTCAAATATGGTATCGAAGTTTACGTCTGTGCACGGTGCTCTCTTGTGGGCTGCGTCTGCATGCAAGCGGGGTTATGTCCCTATCCTAACTGCGTCCAAAACAGAGCTTTGTCCCCTCACTGGTTTTGTTGCAGAGTCGACAAGCATGGGACTACGCCCTTATCCCTAACTAAAACCAGACAGGGCTCTGCCCATACACTGGACTTCTTTTTGGCGGAGCCGCCGGACACGAGGCTTCACCCATATCCCTAACTGTGCTCGTGAACGACTTCATTGTCTCAACTGCACCCACAAATGGGTGTACTTTATGATTTTATCTTCGAGCATGGGCTAGGTTGCCTAATCTACTTGTGTGTTGTAGATTTCTCAGAGATGTACTTCCAAAATTCTGACAAGCTTCTAGATTTCGTACCTTTCTTTTGTTGTCTCTCGAATTTGCTTCAATAGCTTCTTACAAAATTTTTTCAAGCCTTTAAAGGTTGTTGCTTGCTTCTTTTAGCTTCAGAAACCATAGTTAAGGCTATTCCTTCAGTAGATTGCTTCCATCAGCACAATCTTCGATACTTCCAACAGCAAATCACAAGAACTGTTGCTTAACGTTGTATACTCTATCCACTCACCAGAAGCATATATATAGATAGATAGATAGATAGATATAATTTATCTGATCGCACCCGCATCATTGTTTTTAATATTTATCGTCCTTTCATACAAGAAACATTTTGTGCCTGGTACCCATGTCAGTTCTTCCTAGATTTGGAATGAGGGGATTTCTTACATCTATGTTTAAGATTAATACCATGTTATCAGATAATTTGAGAGGATAATATCATTTGCAAATCATGTTTCCCAACACACCATCCTTTAGACTTCCTCCTAAAATGTTTGGTTTTGTGGACTGCGTTCGCATCATTGGATCTAACAAAGATAAAAAAAACATGAACTATCAAATGTATCCAAGTCATCCATCCAGGGAGCACGTAGCAGATTCTTCGTTCGTTGTCGATCTAGGTAGCAAAATTGTCAGTCTCCGTCGATCGATCTCAGTCGGTCCAGTGCACAACTTCTCCTTCTATGTCTTCTTCTCCTCCTCTTCATAACTGCTATTTCATTTACCTGCTAACTGCAGCTCTTATGC
Organism: Platanthera zijinensis; assembly: GCA_039513925.1. Lineage (NCBI taxonomy): Eukaryota > Viridiplantae > Streptophyta > Magnoliopsida > Asparagales > Orchidaceae > Platanthera > Platanthera zijinensis. Next base: position 61,355,302 of record CM077088.1, read on the forward strand.
TCCTCTTCTTCGTCTCTAATTATCCTTCTTCTCCACCAATGCAGAGGAGTTTTGATATAAGGAAAAGTTTTCTCCATCTGCACACGAGTTTAATGTTCATGTTCTGCTTCACGCTAAGCAAATGTTAGTGGATAATGTTCAAAAAAATTCAATATTGTCTAGTGAGTACATATGGATTATTAGTCTTGCTTCGCTTATGGTGATGTTTTTTAACTTACGCAACTCATTTTAATCAACATGTCGCTTTATTTATGCTTCCCCTGTTCAAATTTGGGCACTTCTTTTTGAAAGTTATGTGCTTAGATTTCAATGCTGAATTAATGTTTATTTTTCTATTTTTTAAGAACTGAAACTGTGTTATGCTCTAATTTGATTTTTTGCTTCTTTAATATCTCGTTCTTATGATTATATATATATACATATATAATTTATTATTATGTACCTCATCATACCTGTATCCTTGTTTTTTTTAAATTATGTACCTTAGTACCACATATGTATTGTATCTGGTACCGGTATAGGCGCTTCCTAGATATGGAAGGAAGCCAGGAAGGGATTTCTTACTTCTATAATTTGGGAGGATAATATCATTTGCAAAGATTAAAAAAAACAAGGATACGGGCTATGTGATGGTTTTGTGGACTTCGATCACATCATTGGATCTAACAAAGATAAAAAAAACATGAGCTGTCAAATGTATCTATGCGGGCTATGTGCTAACCAAAGGTATATAAATATAACACACACATACACACCCAACTACATAGAACCAGTATCTCTGCAGATGTATCTTTTCTTGAGGACATCCCCAATTTTTTTCTTTCAGTCATAGAACAAGTGATGATGTCAAATCATGAGGATGTTCATCTAGGAGGGTAAGATGCTACTCCCACTTTTGTTTTCCTTGACGAATCAAGGAGTCCCAATAACAAATTTTTTTAGGGGATAGATTAATAAGAATTTAGTTCACTCAAAGCAGGCGGGGCAATGGTATTAAAATTTGGACGTAATAGAGCAATAAAATGATTCAAGCTTATCAGAACAGGAATCAAACTAGTGTTTAGACTAAGAAGACCAGTACTCATTGTCCACCATCCATGCCTCCTCCCTAAGATCCAGAGAATTGAGTCCATTAATGAACATGCCCTTACCACCCTAAGAGTGGGTGGGTGGGTGTGAGTGAGATATTCTATCGATCAATATGTCGAGTACCACACCTCTCTCTCTCTCATATTGCCAGTACTTGCACTAAGTTCAATCCTAACAATTTGCCTAATACCTCGTCCCCACATTGGAAGAAAAGCACAAATGTTGAAACATAGCGTTGGGTGTAAGTGTCTAAGTGAGCATTTACCGTTAAATAACAACAAAACAGTGCCCTCGATCTCTATAAGGCCGGATTTGTCGTTCAAATTCACTCAAATTGATGGAGTGGATTTTCACAATATTTTAGGGTCTCTCCACAAACTTGATGTCGAAAATACTTCTTTACAAGAATCCTCAAGAAGAAATTCATATGGCTCTTTCACTCAGATTATCTACTTCTCGAGCCAAGTATGTCAGTTAAAAAGGCTTTCTTTAGTCCAAAATAGTCCCCACGATCTCAACTTAACTATTTGAACTAACCCAGAATTTCAACATGTCAGTTAAAAAGGCTATCTTTAGTTCTTCATGTTAATTGTACAATTGCCAAAAGCTCGCAGTAAGCGACAAACACGGTCTGGAGGAGAGGAGAGAGCAGGAGGAGGAAGCATGTACACCTCATGCTGAAGATCGCCGCAAAGAAAGGCATTCTTCACGTCGAGCTGGAACAGTGATCAGTGGCGAACTCCAAATGCAATAAGAGTACGAACCGCGGTCATGTGGGCGACCGGAGTAAAGCTTTCGTCATAGTCTCGTCCCTGCTCCTGCTGAAAACCACGAGCCACAAGTCGAGTCTCGTATCTCTCCATGGAGCTATCTGAGCGAGTTTTGACCTTAAAGACACACTTGCAAGTAATAGACACAGCATCGGGTGGAAGAGGGACACTCTCAGGTACGAGTGTGCTTGAGTGCCTCCAACTCAGCATACATGGCAGCCTGCTACTCTGGTATCTGGGAAACCTCACGGTATAGGAAGTCGGCTCTGGAGTACCACAGGCAGTAGCAGGAAAAGAAGGCATGTCCAATGGTAGAGTAGCAAGGCTAAGGCAGACGGGAGGATGTCGCACACGAAATGGGTAGTGGCGCGCGTGAGGATCATCCACAGGATACTCGCTGAAGGAGATAGGCACAGAGTCTGGGGCACTGGAGGCGAAGGAACGGAAGAGGGACGACGAGTGTAGTGGCACTGGAGGCAAGCTCTTCAGAGGGAGAAGTGAGTGTCGAAGGGGGGAGTGAGGAGGTGAGACTGGAGAGGTCGAAGGTGGTGTAGACTGCAGCGAGGGGAGAGGAGGGGAACATACCGGAGGAGAGGATACATGAGGCAGTGAGAGGGGAAGGGTGAGAAATTGCACATCAGAGGGATTAGCAGATGAGTGTGAGGTCGAGGGGACAGAGAACACAAGGAAATAGTGAGACTCGTCAAAGGTGACATCACGGGAGATGTAAAGTCAACATGCAACAAGGTCATAACAGCGATAGCCCTTATGCTCAAGACTATATCCAAGAAATATACAGGGAACAGACTGAGCAGAGAGCTTGGTACGCTCACGTGGAGGGAGTAAAACATAGCACTGGAAGCCAAAACACAGATGAGTGTAACAGGGGGGCGACAGTACAAAAAAGCACCAGGAATCTGGCCCCGAAAGAAAGTGAAAGACCGCAGGTTAATTAGGTATACAGCAGTGGAAACAGCCTCAATGTGGTGAAGAGATAAAGAGCCCTCTAAAACTTGCGACACTCAAGTTTGACTTAACCAAGACACTGTTAGTAGTGACAGCGTACAAGCGGGCAACAAGGAGCACCGGACTGAGCTGTAGAAGATGTCGGAGGACGAGAAATAGGGTGGCCCGGAGTACTGTAATCAGACAAAGGCAGCAGTGGAGCACTCATAAGAAAAGATTGTGGTGGTAGCTGGGGAGAAGCCAGAACAGCACGAGGCATCACATCAGGAGTAGCAATGTCCAAGGAGTGGAGATGACTCTCCTCAGCAATCACCAAGGCCAAGGTATCAATGAGAGGCGGCGAAGGGTCCCGGTGCCGAAGTTGTGCTCGAACAGGCTCGAACTCGGGGCATAGGCGCGTAAGAATCTCATACATACACTGGAAATCACGATCTTGGAATGTAGTAACACAGTGAGTGCAAGTAGCGCAGGGGAGAGGAGTCATCTCATCGCACTGACGCCAGAGGTCCAGAAGCTCACCCTTGATTATTAAAGGCGCAAGGCGCACCAAGGCGCAAATAGGTCTTAGATCCTAGGCGCAGGGCTCAAGGTACAGGTGCGTGTCTAACGAAGGCAAGACGCAACCACATCCATTTTAAATTATCAGCATCAAACAACATTTCATCTTCTCGATAAAATTAATTATTTATTCTACTAATTAATCAATCATTACTATCGTTTATATCTTTTAAAAATAGAATTAATGTGGTCAGTTGCATCATATCTCAATCTCAGCGCACAATTATATTTGACAAACACCAAATCAATAAAAAAGTTATTGAGTTCTTACATTTTTTTCTTTGTTTTTGAAAAAAAAAATTACAAAAAAAAACTCACTCAGACGTACTTTTTATATTCTAAAAGCGCAAATAAAGCGCAACCCTCTGAGCCTGGTGAGGCCTGAGCCTTACGCGCGCCTTTAACAGCATAGAGCACACCAAAGAAAACTTGTAAGATCTGATCACACTGGTAGCAGACAACAAGGGTCTAGAACAGAGAGTAGCGCAGGGCCTGGCAAGATGGTCGGTAGAGACAACGCAAGTTATCCCACGTCGCCTTGGTCGTAGGTAACTCGTAGACGTTCATGTAAATGGGGAGCTCGCAAGACTGACAGATGAAGGCTACCGCACGAGAGTCGTCCGAGCGCCACCTTGCCCAGTCGAAACGCTGGAAGGAAGTGGTTGTGCTGACAGTGGAAGAGGAGTCCGCAGAACTGGCAACCGGTGGGGGAGAAGCAGGCTCAATGTCGTCAATGTAGCCCCATAGATCAGGGCCACAGAGGATCACACCGACGGTGGCGGACCATGCCTTGTAATTCCGCCCGTCGAGAATAACATCAGCCTTCTCGAGAAAAGCAGATGAGATGTGAGACGATGACATCGAACCAATGAAGGACAGAGGTCGCCGGAGAAGAAGACCAGCCGAGGAGGTCGAGGTTGCGGGATCAGAAGAAGATCAGCTGAGGAGGTCGGGGCTGCGGGATCAACCGGAGAAGGAGGAGAACAAGGCCGCGGTTAAGACACCGGCGGAAGTTGTCGATGTCGACGTCGGATCGGGACAAGACCAGAGTTGCGACTGGAGAAGCTCCAGGGATCCGCGAATCAGCGATGGGAAGCAGCAACGGGAGAAACCATCCAGCGACGGGATTGGCGAGAAACAGCAACGACGGGAAGCAGTGACAGATCGGCGATAAACAACGATGACGGGAAGAAGCAACAGATCTGCGAGCGATCGGGATCCGCGAATCAGCGATGGGAAGCGAATCGTTAGCGAGAGGCGGAAGCGGATCATGATAGACGCTCGTGGAAAACCCTAGCCTCAAATACCATGATAGAAAAACAATGATTCAATGGAATATCTCAACAATAGGGTATACACATTTATATATACATGAGAGGGTGATCACAGCACCCGAGGCGAGTTTAAGCTATATCTACTATTCTACCATATACAGTATCTCTAACACATCTTAGTATGCAATTTGCATTGGGTTATGCTATGTAGTTAAAATAGAGATGGCATAACAAAAACTCAAGAAAGGAAAATTAACGAGAAGAAATAACAGGACAGCAAGGACAAAAGAAAAATTAATGGCTTACAAAGAATCAGAAAAGCAACAATAAAAATTAGAATGATGGGTCAACAACAAACCTTCTTCCACAAAATATTTTGACAGAAAATTAAAAGGAGCCTCGCAACAATTCCTGACAACAACAGGAAGTTGTTTCTTGAAGATATTAATGGAACTTGATGAGGCAAAAAAGAGAAACAGCTGATCGAGTAGCAAAAGTTGCTGATCTTTCAACTGCACACAAGAAAATTGAAAAGATAGAAAAAAAGATATCCAAATGTTCATAAGGTAAAGTTGAAAATTCATCAAATGAATGACATACCAATTTATTAGCCCTGGCAACTGTAATAAATTTTTCCAGCAAGCACCAATTAACAGAAACAAGTATCTTTTTACTTAAAATGTCAGCATCAGAATGCAACAGCTGATTTGCTAATCGCATGTATGCTTTATCAAATCTTTCCATGTTTAACTGAAAGACAAGAAAGAAAGGCAATAAAATTATTGAGTAATGCTACAGTAACCCAATACCGTTTCCCCAAAATAAAACTGCCTAGTAACCACTCAGATTATTAAAAATATCAAAATAGTTTATAAGTATATAAGAATCCATTTTGGTAACTCTAAGAATATAATTTTTCCTTTTTTAAGCAATTAGTTTGTTATTATTGAATGTCTTCAAATTGGTAATTTTATAGAATGAAAATACAACACAAAAATCTAGGGAATTGTTGAATGTCCTTCGTGAATGCATATTAAAAGAATTGTTTATGAACCACACAACAGTAATGGAGTCTTGAAAATATTTTTTTGAGAAGCTGAAGTAAAAAAACAAATCATAAAAATAATTGAAATATAACTGCAACTTGTAAAACCATATACCAACCTCTCCAGCAACGATAGCAGTACACTGAGATTCTACTTCACACCACTCTTCCTTGAGAAACTTTGCAGCAAGGACACCATTGTCAACAAATAACATTTCATACCACTCATCTTTAAGAGCTGCAAAGCAAGCTTCAAACAGCCCCGAGAGTTTTGCAAAATCTGAAATCAGAATGCTAAAAGCACTAAGTTATACAGCAATACATCAGTTGGAGGGATATCAAGACTCGGGTTATTCACAAATGTGTCGAAGTTAAACCATGCCAGGTGTTATAAGCGAAACAAGGAATTCACTCAAACTTCTAATTGACTTGAGAATGAATTATAAATTCTCATAATCAACCATGGCTTGCATTAAGTTAGATCCATTTAACTCAAATTTGATTTGATATATGAAGCACATAAACACATGCGATTTAACACACATTCATGTATACATATACATAAGTATTTACAAAACACGGATAGGCATATATGCAACCTTATGCATGTGCACATATATTATAAGTTATTAGGACCATTTACCGGGACATCCACTGCCAGTTTGGTAAATTACAGGTTTCACCCCCTCCATCTCTTGAAATTACAAAAACCACCATATAAATTTACACTTCATAACATGCATGCTCGTATAAATGCTTCCTCAAAGACTAATCACCAAGAATCTACCCAAAGGATTCATTGATACTTCAAATACATATCAAATGAAACGACATGTTCACCTCCACAGGCTTGCACGGTCACACAAAAGTTGGTATAAAAGTCTATATATGTATATGTTGACTGATTGGTTCTGCTGTGGATACATGATCAACTACTACATATTGCACATTTGTTAGTCAAAATATAGTAATTTAGAAAAACAAGAAATAAAATGCAGTGGTCATTTCTAGCGTAGAGGTCAAGTTCAGACTAAGGGAAAAAAGTATTTGTTAAGGTTTATGAGTGTGAATCTAAAAGGAGACTTGAACCTCATGATGGCGGTGAAGTGTATCAGATGACACTGAAACAAGGCGTCGCAGATAACAACTAAGTCAAAATGATTGCACAAGGAAAATTTAAGTTATGTAAACTTCACCAAAGAAAAGAAATGAAGATAAAATTTTATTTGATTCATTTAGTCAAAAAATAATTCAACACTCGGCCTAAAATCATGCTCGTCCAATCTTCAAGCTACCTAATGAACTTCCAATCATGAATCCTCAATATATGATCTACCAACTAAAGCCAACTTGAAGAAAAGCTTAATTCATGGTAACAACTCAATAAATAGGCCCCAATAAATTCTTAATGAATACCTAGTAGCAAATGAAAAGAAGCCATGGAAATGCCAAATAATATTGAAGTGAGAAAAAACCAGAAGTAAAGCCTTACCAAATGATTCAGATGCCCTAGCTTATAAGTTTGAGTTTCAAACACAAGTCCCATCAAGTTTTAAATTTTTCAACAGAGAAAAACCAAGATAAATCATTTCACCGGCAAAAGGAGGTTTTAAATCACTCATATCAAAATTGTAATGAAAACAATAACTAGTGAAAGGAGAAAGGTAATTACATACAACCTTCCATGTACAACTGAAATTAGAAAAAACAGAAACTCAGCAGACGATAAGACAATTTATTACAACATAAGGAAAAGTAAGCACTCAATATCGTTTGAATTAAAGCCATGTCAGCATTGGATAGTAAATGTTGTTGGTACTTGTGTAGGTAGGGGGAAATGTGATATACTAAGATGGAAACAGAGCAAAACTATGAAAGAAAATTAAGGAATGAATCTGTAGAAAAGAATAATACAAGTGACATTGAAGATAAGATACTATAAATTTAGGTTTAGGGATATGCAATGTGCCCACTATCCTGTATCCATTATTTGTATGTTTATCTTATTGATTTTTAATTAGAGTTGTTATGAAAATCACGCTTTTACGGTATGAGTGTGTCAGTGCATCCCGCATCTTTATCATATGTTTACATCATGCATCCTTTATTTAAAGACCCCTTAAATCATGAAATGTGCAAGCAATGATTAATTCTCTTTAATCTCTTTCTTAGATCTCCTCCTCTCCTCCTCCTCAAGTTAGGGTTGAGCAAGGATCCCCAATTCTTCATCACCCCCCTTCAGTTATGCTATTGGGAAGCCCTTAACAACTTAGTTTTAGAGCCAAACTTCATCTCCACTCCAACCAGCACAGCAACCCGACGTAATGTCCCTCTCAATGTGCCGAACGATCAACTGGACCCTCCGTGAACGGGGAGTTCTCGGCATATTCCTCTCCTTTGGTTGAGATATCTTATTTGCGACGAGAGCGCGATCACGGAGTTCCTCTCCTTCCAGTCATTACACAGACATTGTAGCTTCCTGTTGGTAACAATGAAGCTCCAAGTTCATAACTAACAACTGGCGGACAAGCTTCCAAGGACCGCGACGATCATCGCGCGATGCTCATTCCTGCTACAGAGCACGTCATTTCACTCGAATTCAAAGGATTATGCAGAAAAATAGGTAGGTCAAAAGTAAATTAAATGGAAGTTGTTCGAGATAATTTATATAGCTAAGGCTTTAACGCCTTAGAGGAAGATAATATAATGGAAAGCGCAGGGCAGCCCGGTGCACAAAGCATCCCTGTGCAGCGAGAGTCCGGGAAGGGTCCCACTACAAGCGTGAAATGTAGGCAAACCTTACCATGCATTTTTGCAAGAGACTGCTTCCAGGACTCGAACCTGCGACCTCAAGGTCACACGACAACACCTCAACTGGTGTCCCAAGGCTTCCCTTCACAAAGATAATATAATGGAAAATTAAAAAAATGATAATTCTAAAGAGCGGATATGTACGGATAACGCCAAACATCAAAATAAGAAGATATAATAGAAGAAGAATCCAGACAATAAATCAAATGCACATAACGTGTAGGGCACACCTTTGCAAGAAACCAAAGCCTGAAGAAGAATGAAGAAGAACAGACATTTTGCCAGTTGATTTTGCTTGCTACAACCAACTAGCCACTCCATATGATCTAGCGGATTTTCAATGAAAGTTTCGGCCAAAACTCGAATTGTCCGTAAGTTCAACTCAGTCATCTTCCCATGCTCTAACCCCTACATATTTATAGGAACAGCTAAAAATTAGTTGTGAAAATAGAAATTGTGAAAATACAAAACGCTCAAAAAAAACACAAAACGGGCATGCATAATAGGACAAGCAAGAAGAAGAAGAATGTGCAAATTTCAAAGAAAAATCATGTTTAACGTGATGTTAGTGCCTATATTGTAAATCTAAAAAGCTAGTTTTGAAAATAACGGGTTGTTTTTGAGAAAAAAGGAGACATTGTAGATCCTATTCCCACACTTACACTGTCAAAATGAGGTGGCTGAGACAAGAACATAGCTCCTACTTCCAGCGTAAAATTGCTCATGAAAGAACATATGTAAACTGTTCTTTAAAAATATAATGAAGGTTCAGTTAAGTGACTTTCTTCATTACTTTCAAATTGATATTTTCCCTTAAAATAAATACACAACCCAAAAGAATTGTGTTGGATGGTTAAAATGACAGAAGAAATTACAAAGGTAGATACCACTCTACATGGATACAAACCTTTACTTGGCAGTCAAAGAAATCTGAATCACATATTTTGAATTTGGAGTAAGATGGCCATTGCAATTCCCTAACAAGCTCCAAAGCTTTTATATTCAACCTCCAAGTCTGCAAAGTACAAAATATAATTCAATCGAACATGCAACACCTTAGAAATAAAGGAAATTACTACAATGTATAAAGAGTATCCATTGATAATTAAAAATATATGCTTCAAACTGGAACATAATTGCAATTATTTACATTAGAGTAATCTACCAAACAGGAGACCCAAAAAAAACATTAAAACTTTTAATGCATACAGAAATTCAATATCAGTAATTAAATAATATTAGATGACATTTAGCTCTTTGTTTACTTGCATTTAGAATGCCCTCATCACAAGCTCACATTCTGCATTGCTAATCTCTGAAGGTTCTCATATATGTATAATCCGTAGTTTTGATGATAATCAAATAAGCAAAAGTAAATTTGGTTATCCCCATTATAGATTGCAAGGATGCAACAACCCAAGCTTCAATATTCTCACATTTCTAAGTGCATATAAAGCAAGAGATGGTAAAGTTTTAACAAGTGTGAAAATGCATAGTATTCTAAATTGCATATTGATTATTTTTTTACAAATAAATACACACACACACACATATATTAACATATATATACACCATAGAGCTTATGGGAAAGAAGCTTCATTTAACGTATCCATACTTCTGCCGAAATGGTCTTCAGCAAACTTTAGGACATGATTTTCTTGAGACATATTATGCGATATGACATACCTTCAATGTTAGAAGTATATCTTTAACAAAACTCCAAGATTAATAAACTTGCGTTTGTAGATATTAGAATAAAATTATTTTCATATATGGTAAATTCAAAATTTTAGCTCGTTCATTAAACTAAAATCAACTTCAAGAAAATTGAGCTTGGGCAACAAAAAAACATATTCTTATTCTTTAAGCATACATCAAATTTAGAATTATTTCATAAATTAAGGCATAGTTTAGCTGATGTATACTGGAAGACTAAGTAGAGCATTAAAATATGGACTAGTCTACTAGTCCTTAATTAAGGTAAAATTATTAATGATTAACATTCAATTTTCTAATGGCATGAATATGCCCATAAAAGATAATCAATGAGGGAGAACTTGATTTATAATATTTGAAGAGCATATCCCCAATTGGTGAGACCTCTGAAACAAATAAATGTTACAACAATGAAGAAACTTTTAGAAGGTAAAATACTTTGAACTAACAATACAAAAAATAGAGAGTTTAAGTTAGCGTGAAAGTGAAATTCTATCATTCATCATTACATGTTGATCAAGCGATACTTAAATCTGATAAGTTTGATGAAATTAAAAATATTTTAAAGACTTAGGCTCTATTTGTTTGGGCGTTTTGATACTCCGTTTTGGGCAAACGCCGCCGGAAGGAGGGTAAACAAATGAACCTTCGGCGGCGTTTGCTCCGTTTCCACCCGCCCGCCTTGAGAAACGCCCGAAAAAGCTCCGTTTGGAGCAGCTGTCTCCCCCCTCCGGTTCGAACACTCCGTTTCCACCCGCCGGATCGATCCGCCACCGCCGAACCAAATGAAGGCTTAGTGATGCAGGGCAAATCTATAGGTGGCGGGAAAACGGTGACCTAACCCTACATGTTATGCAAAGTCCGACGATTAGATCGCAATTGAATAATAAACTTTAACAACTCACGCAAATAATTAAAGACAAGGCAAAATAAATTAATTAAGCGAAGCAAGCTTAGGCTTTCCTCCGCGTGGAGGGCCAAAGCAGGAGCGCGCGACGAATAGACCCTGCAAATCACAATAATAATCTAACAAGTAACTACTATGCAAGATATTCAAAACAAGTACAAGACTCAATCCAATATAAATATGCTGAACATAATAATCCAGTACAACAAAATCTCACCAAATAGTGGGCTGACCAAGGCACTGAAGAATCCGGCGCTGGAAATGTGTGTACAACGATCCGAGATGGAACCGGCGGCGTGGAAATAATGGAGGTGGCTGTCCTCGGTGGCTGGAGATGAAAACGGGGATAGATCCGGCCACGAAGCGGTAGATCCGGGCGGGGAAGAGTAAATCCGACAAAATATGAGATCGGATCCGAGGTGACAATTTCGGGTCGGGGCTGATCCGGGTGGCGGGAGGAAAAGGAAGGTGGTTCCGCGGAGAGAACGGGGCTGACAGCAATGGAATATTGGGGTGACAAGGTGTTGTTGTTGGAGGTGAACAGGGGGTGGCTGGCGGCCCTGTAGGGGGTTGGGAAATGGCGGCAGTGAGAAGGAGGAGGGGCTAGGTTGCAGTTGACTGGGAGGAAAACAAGGGGGCGGCGGTTGAGAAAAAGGGAAGAGGCTTAGGGTTAGGGATTACCTCGGGGAGGGAGATACAAGCCTAGGAGTCGTCACCTAGGGTTCCACGGAGTCGGCACCGTGGTGGGATCGCGGGAATCCGGGAATAGCTTTCTCCAAATTCTGCAATGTCTCAAATTAGTCCACAAACCATCTATTTATAATAAAAGGAGGATTAGGGCATCTCACCATCGATGGCTATGATTGGTTGAAGGTGGCGCCACCTAAATACATAAAAATAAAATGTAAAATAGTAAAATAATATATCAAATCGGTTTGCAACGCGAATCCGAACACATCTGCGGAGTCCGATCGTCGATCCGGGCACGCCATATATGGAAAGTCGCCAAATCAGCCCCGAATGGGCCCAAAACTCGTCATCCACTGCAAGTGCTCGTTTATGCTCCGCATCAATCTCCCCGGCGTGAAAGAATTCATCTCCCGATGAATAGGGATCAGAATTCTCTCGTTGCGTGCCAGGTAAAACTCGAAGAAGTCCGTCAGAGGTCACCCAAGTGTCGTCGCTGGAAAAGTGTCCTCGTCAATCAACTCCCCCTGACTGAAAAGTTGTCATCTCCGGTGAATGGAGACGGTCGTGCTGAAGTCGAAGTTCAGAGGAGAATCGATCAAGCTCTGTTGCAAGTATCCAAGAGTCACCAACGTTTGTAGTGGGAATGTACTGGTGGAGTCTGGTCTCCATGATGCTCTCAACGCTCAACTCACGAGTGGTGGATCCCGGTGTGATCGGCAGCGGCGTCGGTAGAACCAAAGAAGACGAGTCCCCGGGTGGGTGGGTGTCTGAAGTAGGTGAGTAGTGGTGGCCATCAGACATAGGTGGGCTATGGGGGTGGCAAGGCAACGGGAGTGGAGGTGTGGGCGGCTGGAAATCCCCACTGCTTGGGTCTACATACTCGCAAGTCCCGTAGTACGGCGTCATATCCTCAACACTAAATACCAGATGGATACTCATACTTGCAAGGAAATCAAGATCATAGGTGTTTGCTTCGATCTATCTCATGATTATATAGGGATCCATTCGTTTAACGTTCAAGACTTTAGCAAGCCTCGCATGGAGCCTCACAACGCAAATTCTCACCATCATATGTCTGCCTTCATGAAGTACTTGCTCTTACCAGTGAACATTCGTATGTGATTTATAAAATTTAGTATCATTAAGGATTCTCTGTCGGATTGACACATGGCATACATGCAAATGATGAACAGACAGCATAACAGACTCATGCAAATGATGAAGAAACGACTCAAGAGACCCATGTAAATGATGCAAATAAAACATGTCAGACACAACGTGCTCTCTATGGGAAAAATCTAATAATGACCACTGGGGCAAGGTCAAGGGCGATAATGGAAGTGGCGTCAGTAAGTCGATACCCATATATGAGTGGCTTACCTGAATCTCATCCTCACCAGGATGTAGCGGATCATCAGGAGGCTCAACAAGTGATTCGTCACAGAATTCGTCACTAGGCTCATGATCCTCCATATGAGTACCATCATGAGAGGTAGTGTCCCCTTGATTGAGTGACATAGTCGAGATCAACACTAGGCTCGGGGCTCTCGGTCGTGATATGACTCAGAGCAATTACAATGAGAGGGGGACATAGACCTCCTCTCAAGAACAGGTTTGTCAGCGCGGTGTCAAGACAAGAGTCTAGGGTAGGGGTGTTAATCAACCCATGATACGTCAAAAGTGAAGGTGAGGGTGAGGGACACAACACTACAAACTCAATAGGTCGCTCAAGCTCAGTCCAGGTCACAAGAGACGAGTCAAAAACAAAAGATAGGTCGCTCACTGAGCTAAGCACCCCACTGAGGTGATAGCAATCTGCATCAGGTATCACTTCTGTCGTGGCTGACAAGACAGTGGTAGGCGTCATGGTGACCTGAGTATGAGAGAGACTCGTGCTGCGGAGGTCAAGGTGAGAATCCGATCGACAAGCTTATGCGTATCTCAAAGACTGTTCGTAACAAAGGGCGAGCTGATATGTCGACTCGAGGGACTTTGAGCTATGATAAATCACCTTAGTACGAATGTCAGATTGAAGCCCAGACCGAAATCGGGAAGTGGTCATGGCTGGGTTCTCTCGGATATTGCTCATCACAACTAACTCATCAAAGCGATCCTTGTACTCGGTGACAGACATGGATCCTTGCCGAAGGGAAAATAATTGGTCGAGCAAGCGACTCCGATACGAAGAAGACAAATACCTCTGACACAATGTACGCTTCATGTCCACCCAATTGGTGATGTGATGTAGACGATCTCGCTCGCGGGTCCTCTCAACGCTAGCCCAATATGTCCTCACCTGATTTAAATGTCTAAGTTTCGCAAATTTGACGCAATGCTTACCGAATACCCCAAAATGATCAAGATAATACTTCATATACACGAGTCAATAACTGAAAAACTCGGGACTCGATGAGCCGTCAAAGAAAGGGGCAGCAGTACGAAACTGACTCTTAAGATCTCTCTCGGAACGACTATCCTCATAATAATCATCCCCAAGGTAACCGAGTTGTGTCGAAGGATCAACACGATCCGCTCGCGTGTACGGATAAGAACGGCGACAATCATCATACTGATCGTCTCTAGCATAGTGGGGTCATGTCGGTGGGTCAACACGATCTCTGAAAGTGGTGTACTGCGATCGAGAATGATCGTCGTAATAATGTGAGGATCTCCCTGACGGGGTCCTGTGAGAGCGGGTGCAAGTGGGCTCAAGACCTTTTAAATTAAGGAGGGGCATAATTGTGACACCTAAACATAATGAAAAACATATAGACTCTACAACAGTGTATCGAAAAGTGCATGCAACCTCCCTCTGATATCAATTGACGCAGGGCAAATCTATAAGTGGCGGGAAATCTGCGACCTAACCCCACATGCTATGCAAATTTAATGATTAGATCACATATTAGATAATAAAGTTCAAACATCCCACGCATTTAATTCACAGCAAGGCAAAATAATTTACTAGGGCAAAGCAAACTTGGGCTTTCCACCGCGTGGAGGGCCAAAGAAAGAGCGCTCTGCGAATAAATCCTACAAATCACGATAACTTTCTAACAAACCAACACAATACAAGATATCCAAACTAGTATAGTGATCCATGCCAATATAAATATGCTGAAAATAATAATCAAGTACAATGAATTCTCACCAAATAGTGGGCTGACCAAGACAATGGAGATTCTGGAGCCGGGTGAGTAGATCGGCGATCAAATGTGGAACCGGAGGCGAAACGATGATGGCGGTGACTGTCCTCGGTGGTGGATGGCGAGATCGGGCCAGAAATAGATAGATCTGACAATAAGGAGGTAGATCTGGGCAAGGGATAAATGGATCCTGTGTTTAACGGCAGATCCGGACGGTGGAATGACGTACGGGTGGTGGAAATAACGTATCGGGGGCTGGAAAACTAGATTCGGATAGATCTGGGAAAAAATAGCGTTGTTTGGGGGTGGATCCACGAAGAGGAGAGGGAAAAACCCAAGGGGACGGAATGAGAGCGGTGGTCGATTATGTGGGGGGAGGAGGAGGTGACGGTACTTTAGGGGGCAAAGGAGTGGTCTTCCTAGGGATAGGAAGGGCTGAGGGAGGAGGACGGTGGAGAACCTGGAGCGGCAGGCCGGCTGCTGGTAGGAGCAGTCGTAGTTGGCTGGCAACTGGAATAGGGAGGGGGGAAACTATACTCTATGAATAGTAAATTTCATGAAAGAATAGTGATAGTGAATGGAAAAATGGGAGGTCTGGACATCCATAGGCGGCTGATTTGGGGGGTGTTTGGTGCGGTGAATGAGGGTTTTGGAGGGGGAAGGAGGCTAGGGATGGGTAGTACCTTGAGGAGGGAGATACAAGCCTAGAAGTCGTCACCTAGGGTTCCACGAAGTCGGCACCGTGGCGGGATCGCGGGAATCTAGGAATAACTTTCTCCAAATTCTGCAATGTCTCAAATCAGTCCACAAACCATCTATTTATAATAAAAGAAGGATTAGGGCATCCTACCATCGATGGTTATGATTGGTCGAAGGTGGGGCCACCTAAATACATCAAAATAAAATGCAAAATAGTGAAATAATATATCAAATTGATTCGCAACGCGAATCCGAACACATCTGCGGAGTCCGATCGTCGATCCGGGCACGCCATATATGGAAATTCGCCAAATCAGCCCCGAATGAGCCCAAAACTCGTCATCCACTGCAAGTGCTCGTCTATGCTCCGCATCACTTAGTATATAGATAAGCATGCTACTTTTGTAATTATGACATAATGATAAAAATACAAAAGTGCCTTAAAATCATACTGTAAGGAATACCAAAGATCAAATCGAGGAATATTTTTCTCTCAACAGCAGTATGTCACAGATCTTCAAAAGGAAACTGAAATGCACGGATGCGCAGATGTGGAAATTCCAATTGAAATCATAAGATTAATGAAGATAAAGATGGAGATAAGATATATCACAAGTCCTATGATTGTGATTCATCCTCCATGACCTTGGGCTCCTTAAAAACAAGCTCATTATTATGTATTGTGATGGCAAATCCCTATCCAAATTCCCCAAATGCAACATGATAAAACCGAGCAAGTAGAAAAACAAGCTCATCATTAATACATAAAAAATATCAATCATTCCAAATTAGTGTGTGCGTGTGTGTGTATTTTTTCATTTAAACAAAAAAACAAGCTCATCATTTATTTATTTCAGGATGATTTTTTTTAAACAAAATTAAGTATTATATTTGTGAATTTTTTTGTTTTTTAAAACAAAATTAAGTATTATATTTGTGAATTTTTTTACAAATTTATGAATATAATTTTATATTTGTGCAAGGCCAATGCTTTGGATACTGAATGAAGGAAGTATGGTTATGTGCACATAAATTAAAATAGATTCTTGGGTCTGCCCTCCCTGATGACTTTGACTTTGATTTGAGGGCATGATTCCGCGGTAAACGTGACGGTATAGGGGGAAACTATTTCAGTGGTATCTGTGAGCAGCCACTTTGTGCACTTATTGTCAAAGGTTAGGTCTTTCTCCTCTGAGAGAAGCCACTTTATGCATAGTGCCAAAGGTTAGGTCTATTTCCAACCTTCCCCCGCCCATACTCCCAATAATTGGGGACTATATGGGTTTTGTTATTGTTGTTGTAAATTGATAAAATAAAATTAAAAAGAAACAAAAAATATGTCAGACTGTAGTTTTGAAAGGGAGAATGAAGGCCTCTTGGGTCTTTCCAAAATGGAGGAAAAATCAGCTTTAAACCGGTCATTTTAAAACAGTAGCAATTTGGTTGTTGTCAAACATCTGTGTTCTGGTCCATTTAGAATGAAATGGGGCCAAAACAGCTTCCGAAATGCAGCCTTTATATGTTTCTATAAGAATAAAACCTATTATAATCAGTAATTCCAAATAAGATGGAGATAAATAGAGAAACTTAGCATTATTATTCAGCTTAAACAACTACTTGAAGTAAAACCGAACCATTGTCCAACTACAGCATACTATTCAGCAAAAAGGAAGCAAAGAAATTTGAGGTCCTAATCCAGATCAGCAAATCTAATACAACTGAATTAAAAAACAGGCCAAAACATTTCAAAATTTTCTTAAATTTTTACATCTTTTCCAATCACTTGAATAAAAAATATGAGTTATTGTCTCTACAGAAATATACAGATAGAACACATGCAAAGGAGATAGTTGTTTTCTTTTAGACTTGTTTGGGGCAACTGTGGCAGTGGAAAATAGAATCGTGAAAAACTGTAGTAGAAAAATGAGTTGTGAAAAGCTGTAGTAAGAAATTATGAAAATTATTAAGAACTTCATTTTTAGAGTTGTCCAGAACAGAAAAACAGTGTTATCAGTTCAGAAGTGTTGTGCTAATTATTTAAACTAAAATAATTAAATTGCCCATAAAAAAAGTTCTTTTATTTTTTGTTAATTTAACATATCTTTTTGTTAGAAAAAAATCTCACCAATTTTTAAATGCTCGAGTTAAAATAGTAAATATTGTCCTCTTAAAATATCATTAAAATTGAACTTTAACTAATTTTTATAATATTAGTAAAATAATTATTATATTTTATCATATAATCGTTAAATTTTTTACACATCATATTATTTCTCCCTTAAATAATGGTTAATTATATCTTATTATTAATATTAGATTGTAATTACAAGACACATCTTCAATTTTGTCTTATGTATGATTATAAATTTGATCTTATATTAACACTCTTTACATTAAATTTTATCTTGCATTAGGCTACTTATATAAAAATTTATACTAGGGTATATGTTATAATATGTCATTTTATTAAATTAATTTTAACTTTTGTGTTAGCTTATCAAAGTAATTGCCAGTGAAAAATCATTGGAGTCATGGAACATGGTAATAGCACAGATCTATTTAATCAAAATTTCATTAAATAAAAAAGCAAGGATACAACAAGTGAATTAGGCTCACACCTAGCTTTTGAGGGTTTGTACCCTCCTAAAGCCCATCTTCTAAGTGAGAGTTCAAACTAACAAGATCTAAAAATAATCCTAAGACTCCCATCCACACTCTTATATAAGCGAGGGTAGGTATACACCATTATTACCAATTTATTACAATGGCAACATAAGTAAATAGAGAAGCACATGTGCTACTAAGGTGACGGTGCTCGGCGAGGCGGTAGTGAGTCCGGAAAGTAGTAATCGTATCATGGGGGGAAGGCTTGAGAAGGAATTCGGCTCTAAAATCACTTTTAAGGGACAATCTAGTGGCAACTATGGGTTCATATTTTTTATTGTTTAGGGCGATTGGTCCAAATCCACAAATGGAGTTGATGCTTGATTTTTTAAGTGTCACAGGCATATATTGTAAGTTAATTGGTGCTTATGTACATGACATATTCATGTTATATTAAAACAAATAAATGTAATTTTTGAGCAAAAAATGAAACATAATTATTGCATGTGAAGAAAATGCAATAAATTTAATCAGACTGGAAATAAGAAGGATAAAAAAACCTGAGGAAGAACAAGAAGAGCAGGAAATATTATGTCAGCAACTTCTTTAACAAAATTAGAATGGTGTAATGGAATATCCAAAACTATTCGACGAAGACACAATGCAGCAACATCACTGACTTGAGATACCATCTTTGTACCTGCATTAAAAAAACAAAAAATCGTGTGACGCATAAGTTTAGAAAATATGCCAAATATATAATGTTATTATCTAATGCATATTTCCTTAAAATTGCACATAAACTTTCAATGAAAATAGACATCATCTACGAAGAAGAAAAACACAATGAAAAAAAAACTAAGACAAAATTAGGGCCAAAACAAAGCGCAATGTTAGCAAACTTTTTGTGGTCAGATGGTTAAGTGGCACGTGTGAAACCCATTTTTTAAGATCTCATTTCTTACTGAGTGTTGAAACCGAAAATCGGTCTCTGTGGAGTTCGGAGTCCCCAAAGGGGTATGACCTCGCACTTACTTCCCTCGGGCTAGCACTCCAGACCAAAGATTCAAGAACTCTGGGACAGAACCGAGATCTCGATGAGGAGGACCCACCTCACACCCGAAAGATCAAAGAGCGTTTCCCATCCCAAGTCAATGCTGAGTTGGGGCACCTTGAAGAACACTCAAGGTTCGCTAAGGAAAGCCTGAGGAAGAAGAAAACAAGAGAGTTCGTTCCTCCAAAGGTGTCCCCTCAGTTCTATTTATAGAGTTTCAAACATGGTCTGTCAATAGCGTAATTCCGCTGTCCCATTTTGCTATACGCAGCCCAATTGGGTCTGCCAACAGCGTAACTCCGTTGTTTTGAAAAGCTATCTGCAGACCCTCAAGGGCATCCAGGTAACTTTACCTCTGAACCCCACTGAGCGAGTAGTCCAATAAGGAACCATTCGCCTGAAGCAGCGAATGCGGGAGGAGTCATGCATTCGCCCCCCAGGTGAGTGCGGGCCTTACCCATCACTCGCTTGTCCTGGCGAGAATCTTCTCCTTTGTGTGACAAGGCGCCGACCTTGGGCGAGTGCATGCTGAAGATCGAACTCGCCTGAGGACCTAACTGCCCCTTTCGGACTGGGCGAAAGCTCCTTAGAGCGCGGGGCGAGTGCAGGCCAGCCTCCCCCACTCGTCATTCTGCCCATCCTGAACCTGAAGATCCTCCTGAAATGCCTTGAACTTGTGGAAGGGACCCACTCAACGAATATGGGGTTGTACACAATCCCCGCTTTTTGCGAGCTAGTCCCACGCTCGGAAAGAAAATTCCAACCCTAAGTATTCAGTGAGTGTTTGCTGACATGGAGAGAATCTTTGTCTGGCCCCTCCACTGCACTATAAATATCCAATCACAGGCAAATGATACTTGCTCTTTCCAATTTCTTCGACTCTCTCTCTCTCTCTCGCCTCCCACTCGATGTCGCTCTCAAAAGAAGCCCAGGATCGCCTTGCCGTCGCGAGAATAGAGGCCAAATCCTCAGTCGCTACATTCGCTCCCTGACTTGCTCGGAAAGCGCCGAGCTCGTCCCCCAAGATAAAAAGGGCCAAAATGGTTAGGCGAGACCTGACAAGGAACGAGGCGATCTCGTCGACTTCATCACACTCTGGGACCCCTCAGGTACCATCACTCGCTCCCCCTCCTAGCCTCCTTCAAAGATAAAAAAATGCACTGGTGTTTCTATTTGCAGATCTTCTCCACGGAGAAAAATACCGGGGAGGGGACGACGAAAGCCAGGCCGCATTTGCTTGAAGCTGCGAGTGACAAGATGGCCATCGAGATCGATTCCCAAACCAAACAAGATGAACTCCCGCAAACCCTGGGTAAGTTATCTTTTATCCTTTCGCCTCTCATCAACTTGCTTAACTGCGTCCATCGCAGCTCCCGCCTTTGGGACCACGGGAATAGGTGCTTCAATGCCCAAGTCTCCTGCTCGCCTGACGCCCCTAAATCTCGCCTCGAGCCTACCACCCCCGACGAATGAGGTTCCCAGCCTTCTACTTCAAGGCAATACTCCTATCGTCGAACAGACAACTCTACGCCCAAAGCTCGGAAAGGCGCACATTACCTTCGACACTCCCTTTGAGAGGCGGGCCAGCACTTCCCGCCGACACTCGGGCAGAGACGTGGACACCAATCCAGGTAACCAACCGCATTCGCCATCCCCTAAAAGAATGAAGATCACACGTCTAAAATTACTCACTGCAGACTACCGCGAGATCTCGTCGACTGATGTTGACATCGACGAGGAGGAGTTCTCGCCTCCCCCATCTCCTGACTCAATCGCCGCCTTCCAGGGTAACCCGAAGGACGCCGAGGTGCGGAAGCGGCAGATGATCGAACTATTCTGAAAGCACATTGATGCTGCGCGGCATCTACAGTCGGGTCCAAGAGAACCAAAACTCTGTCGAGGCACGGCTACTCGGCTCGGAGAACTACTCGCAGTTGATTGCCGAGTTGGGGGGGAAACGGTAGCAGGATGGATTTTCCCGGGATCCACATTGTGCAAGCCGAGGATCAGCTGCGCCTTGCACAGCAGGAGTTGCAGACCATTCACTCACTCCAATATTCCTGCATGTTGCCCAGGGCGGGAGGAGAGGTCGAGGACGGTGGTAATGTCCTCAGGTGGGCCTACCGGCACTCGCCCTCCTGCCCTTTCTTTTTCTAAATTACTTGTAATAATAATTTTGTTGGTCGAACTTTGTGCCGAATACGCATTCATATTATATACTTTCCTTTGATCTCACATCTGATCTTTCTTTTTCATTGTCGAACTGCTATCTTTAAATCCGGAACACCGCGCTTAGCTCGATCTCGGCGGCGAGTGGAGGAGTGTGGGATCGGAACAGGGTCCAAGGTGGGATGCGGCAAGTTGGTTATCCGCACTTTTCTCCTCCTGGATCCTTTCCTGCCCAAAATTTTCTATAAATAGACCCCCCACCCACCTACCGCATTAACCACTGCTTCGGCAACTTCCAACCCTCCTAACTCCTCTTCTCTTGCACTCGCAGTTCTACGTCTTCTCTTCTCCACTCGCGAGATGACTGGAGACACTGATGGCCGGACTAAGTGTGCCGCAGCATTCGTCGACTATTCGTTCATGAACTGTAACCTGACTGAGGAACTCCATGCGATAGAAGGACTCTATATTCCGCCTAGCTTCATAGCGTGTCTTCCGGGGAGGGATGAATCGATAAATCACTTCTCGCCGAATGAACTCGTCATACCTGTCGAGCACTTCGAGGTAGGGCTTCGTCTGCCAATCTGGTCTGAGGTGCGCCAGGCCTTGCGGTATTTTGGCGTCGTTCCCGCACAGCTCAACCCCAACTCTATAGCCCTACTGGTAGCATTCGTCTGCTACCTGTGAGAGGAGCGCATTGAAATCAGCCTCCCAGTCTTCCGCAAACTCTTTAACTTCCAAGCCAAGAGGGACGGGATCGCGTTCTTCTCCGGCAACAACCTCAAAGCCGTGGGTCTCGACAACAAGAACCAACAATGGATTCGCAGGTTTATTTTTGTATCAGGCGATTTCGGCAACCTCCCTCTCTCGCCTGTCCAGCAGGAGGAATCAACTTACCGCTCTCCCAATCTCGGCGGTCACGAGTCCAAGCTCCCTAGTTGCTTTTCCAAAAGGACTTCGACGTTCCCTACTTGAGGAGGAACGTCGACTCGCTCCTACCCGTACTCGTCGGGGAATGTAATTCTTGCCCCTTCTTTTAACTAAAAGATTCCAGAACTTTGGCTAACTATTACATGTGCAGGGGCGTGAGACCTTCCCCTCACTCCACCTCATGCGAGTAGTACAGCACTCGCACCTGGTAATGCACGCGCGGAGGCGGCCACCGAGGCCTGCAAGAGTGGACCAAAACCGTTGCCGAAAACCAGCAGCAAGAAGCTGAAGCCTGACGCACTTCCTCCCACGCCGCTCCTCAAGAAGTCCAAAACCAATGATTTTGCCAAAGGCAAAGAGGTCAGCACGGCTCCTCCTGCGAGTTCCCTGGTCGCAGGTGAGACCACGGGAAAGAAGGCCAGCGAGATTGGCGGAACCTGCGCTGCGCAAGAGGGGAAGGTGGTGCCGAGAGGCCACCGAAACTTCGGACTAGGTGAGAAGTTGTTGGATTATGCCGGCGATCCTCTGCTGCTCTGGGACCGAGAGGTCAACAGGGCCTCCATCTCCACTATACTCCCCTCCTGACAAGAGGGCGAGACCATCTCCGGCCAAGCCTACGCCTTCGCCTTCGGGTTGTACGGGCGGCGCAGCGCCGCCTACTACGATGACGCGACCATGCAATCACTCGCCTATGAGAGCACGCGAGCCCAACTCCGTGCCATCGAACTCGCCTACATGACAACTCGTCGCGGCATCCGTTTATCGCGAAACATCGCAAATGTCAGCAACTCGCGAGCCGTACTATCTGAGGAAGTGACGATTCTGAAGCAGAAACGAGTTGTTGCCACGTAAAATCTCGTCGGGCGAGTGGGTGGAATGGTAAGCTTTCTCCCACCGAGTGCAATCGTTGAACTCCTTTCTCGCTCTAACACAACTTTTTGCAGGATGTCGCGACCGTTGCTCGGATGCACGCGCGCATAGCCCATCTTGAGGAGGAGAACCAGGGGTTGAAGGCCCAGAATAAGCAGTTGATCGACTCGCTAGTTCCTCCTCTCCTAGTCGAGAAGAAAGAAGCTCAACTGCACTCCCAACACGAGCTTGAGCTTATGATGCAAGAGAATGTCATCGCGGCGATAAGGCACTCGCTTCAAGTGATGCAGAGAGCCGGCCTTTTGAAGGATGAGGGCGCGAAAGTGACTGTCGAGGACCTAGTCCCAGAACTGTTCCTGCCAATCCCCGAGCCAGAGGACAGTGTCGGCGACATCTCCGACGAGAGCGAGCAGTCAGCCTCGCTGCCCTGAAGTTCTCGCCTTTTTCAGCTTTCATTCCTTGTATTTTTACTTTTCGAACATTGCCCCTTTTTTGCGAGATGTATAATTCTACAATGAAATATAAATTAAACTTTTGCGCTGTTAAATTTCTCTGTCTATTTTTCATTTTAGTTCTGATTAATTTGTCACGTGAAATCGTACTCGGCCCACGCTTTGATTTCAACTCGCGATTTTCACCTTCGTAATCTCTGAGCAAGACATTCCACGAAATCTTATCTCAGCCTCTTGCTGCATCATCACTATGAAACGTTGATTTCGCGAACCTGATGCTTAGATTTAGGTCTCGCTTCGTTCTTATCCCACTGGCTCTCGCGCGACAAAAGTGCTCGACTAGCGCGGTCTAGCCCTGAGCATTCGCATTCGCCTGTATCTTTTAACCTGTTTTGTTCATGCCCTGGCATTGGCTCTTGCCCTAGCTTACTTTCGAATGGCCGCCCTATCAACTGGCGAGACCCTTATCGGCGAGATCTCCTCGGAACTTTGTAGTTCTCTAAGGATTCTTCCAACTCCCAGCCTCGTTGATTGGTTGGCGAGAACCTTGAAGGAGAGTTTCCCTTAAGGTTACCCTCTCGGACTGTCCTTGAGTGGTCTTTAGCCCTGTCAGTCAGCGGTAGCCTGACAGCGGGATCTGCTCGGGACTTAATTTCAAGTTATTTCACAACGTCCACTGATGGCCCTTCAGAACTACCAGCTAGGTGAGAGTCTGGCATCGGGAGCTATTCGGGACTTGATTTCAAGATATTTCACAACGTACCCTCAGACCTGCCAGCTAGGTGAGAGCCTGGCAGCGGGAGCTGCTCGGGACTTGATTTCAAGATATTTCACAATGTTCACTGAGGGCCCTTCAGACCTGCCAGCTAGGTGAGAGTCTGGCAGCGGGAGCTACTCAGGACTTAATTTCAAGATATTTCACAACGTCCACTGAGGGCCCTTCAGACCTGCCAGCTGGGTGAGAGTCTGGCAGCGGGAGCTGCTCGGGACTTGATTTCAAGATATTTCACAACGTCCACCGAGAGCCCTTCAGACCTGTCAGTTATGTGAGAGTCTGGCAGCGGGAGTTGCTCGGGACTTAAGTTCAAGATATTTCACAACGTCCACCAAGGGCCCTTCAGACCTGCTAGCTAGGTGAGAGCCTGGCAGCGGGAGCTGTTCGGGACTTAATTTCAAGATATTGCACAACGTCCACCGAGGGCCCTTCAGAGCTGCCAGTTAGGTAAGAGCCTGGCAGCGGGAGCAGCTCGGGACTTAATTTAAACGTGTTTCTCAATCCACAAGGGGAATATGCTGAGAAGGAGAAGAGTTAGAAAAGTAAACATGTTTTTTATTCACTCTTAATGATAGAAGTGTTTCAAGTCATCACCACTTCAGGTGTGACCAATGGTTACCCCATCTACATTCTGGAGGCGATAATCTCCTGACATGAGGGCTTCTTTGACAATATAAGGACCCTCCCAGTTGGGATTGAGCTTTCCTACTATCGCCGACCTTCCGGTTGCATCTACCTTTTTCAAGACTAGATCCCCTTTACGAATTGCTTGATACGCACATGTTTGTCAAAATACCTGGTCATTCGACGTTTAACCTTCTCATGTCTGATGACAAGGTTGTTACTTTTGCTGATGTCACATTTCTCGAAGACCATCCCTATCATTCTTAACGAATTGATTCTCTCCTTCCACCACCCCTTCTGTGGCCTGATGCTCCTGTTACTTCCAACCTTCCACCTCTCCTTCCCACGTCATTCCCACCCAAATCACCTCTCATTCGTGTATATACTCGTCGTCCTCCTTCGTCTACTACTCTACGGGGGATGCCCTCCTCTAATGATATTTTGCAGTCTGTTGATCCAGCAACTAGTTCTACTGCACACCCGATGGAGAATTATGTCTCCTACCATCGCCTCTCTCCAAAACTTTGCCAATTTAATCTTTCTTTATCCTCTATTATCATCCCTACTTCTGTGCAGGAGGCTCTCCAACATCCGGGATGGCGGGCGGCTATGGACAAGGAAATGTCTGCTCTTTGGGCGAACCGCACTAGGGATCTTGTCACTCTTCCTTCTGAACAGATTTGCGTAGGTTGTAAGTGGGTGTTTGCCATCAAACATGGTCCGGATGGGACGATTAAACGTTTGAAAGCTCGTATGGTAGCTCGTGGTTTTACTCAACAACAAGCTCTAAATTATGATGCGGCCTTTTCTCCAGTTGGCAAATTCAATATTGTTTGTGTGTTGATCTCTCTAGTTGTTCATCGGCACTGGCCGTTGCACCATGGATGTCAAAAATGTTTTTCTTAATGGTGATTTGCAGGAGATCGTATATATGCAACAATCACTCGGGTTTGAGATCACGGGGAAGTCACTTGTCCGTTGTCTGAAGAAGTCATTTTATGGTCTCGAACAGTCGCCTCGGGAATGGTTTGACAAATTCAGTCAGACTGTTAGTGGTGTTGGGTTCACTCGGAGTCCAGTCGACTTCTCGTTATTCACTCGGCATCGTCCAACAGACACAGTGATTCTCTTGCTTTATGTTGATGATATTCTGATTATGGGAGATGATCTTACAGGAATACATATGATCAAACAACATTTGGGATTGTTTCAAACAAAGGACCTGGGAAGCCTTCGTTACTTTCTTGGCCTCGAGGTGGCTCGGCGACCTGATGGACTTGTGTTATCTCAAAGAAAGTATTGTCTTGACTTGCTTCATGATGCGGGTTACTCCAGATGCAAGTCTGCCGACACTCCCACGGATATTAATCACAAGCTCTGCGCTCATGCCTCGGACTCTGATCTGCTCCTTCCAAACCCACAGTATTATCGTCGTCTTGAGGAAAAACTGATATATTTCACTATTACAAGCCCTGACGACGTCGTGACCTATTGCGGGAGAAGGGCGAATCTTTGATCACGGGCAGAGAGGCCACTGTCGGCCAACATTAAGGTTTGGGAGCACAAACGACACGAAACCGTTTTAGAATTGGCTTGTGGCGTTTTGAAATTAACGGACCGGCATGTCGGTTTTAACCGACATGCCGGCCCCAAAAAACGACCATGTCGGGCCCGTTTTTTTAAAATTAAATTTTTATTTATTTATTTATTTATTTATTTAGTTATTATTTTTTCAATGAAATGAGCGGGGTCGGGCCGCTTATTTAACTCCCCCGACCCCGCTCATTTCATTTCATCCCATCGTTCTGCCCTAGCTCTCCCCGTCGCTCCTGCCCTAGCTCTCCCTCGCGCGTCGTCGGCACTCTATCTCTCTGGTTCTTTCTTCTCCCTGCTCGCTGGTGATCTCTGGTTCTCTGGTTCTCTGGTGCTCTCTAGCTCGTTAGTGCTCTCCCTCTCTCGCGCGTTGTCGGCACTTCAGCTCTCTGGTTCTTTCTTCTCCCTGCTCGCGGGTGCTCTCTGGTTCTCTGGTTCTCTAGTTCTCTGGTGCTCTCTAGCTCGCTGGTGCTCTCCCTCTCTCGTGCGTTGTCAGCACTTTATCTCTCTGGTCCTTTCATCTCCCTGCTCGATGGTGCTCTCTGGTTCTCTGGTGCTCTCTAGCTCACTGGTGCTCTCCCTCTCTCACGCGTTGTCGGCATTTTATCTCACTGGTTCTTTCTTCTCCCTGCTCGGTGGTGCTCTCTCGGCTGGTGCATTCTTCTCCCTACCTCCCCCTCTCATTCTATCACTCTGCATTTTGTTTTTTTTTGTGTTGGTTGTTGTGCTAGCTATCAGCTGTAGCATGATGGCTGCCTTGTGGGTTGTTGCAGTCAATGACCCATTTAGTTGTTGGCAGCTCCCATGTTACCTTATTAGTTCAGCAAGGCATGGTGGTTGTCTTGTGGCTGACTTGCTGGTTGTAGCATGGTGGCTGTCATGTTGCTTTATTTGTCTTATTAGTTGTTGCTTTATTTTTATTTGACACGTTTATTAATCAACAAATGATTTAAAATACTCTTATTAATAGATATTTATCCAATTTCATTTTGCAATCAATGATGCATGTATATCCAATCACATTTTTAGTTGTCTTGCTGCTTTGTGCCTTTTGATAAATAAAATGTGAGACGCTTTGAAAATTTGAATGATACTTGAACGTTTTTAATTTTCACAGTACATTGGTGGAGGTTTAACGGTGCTGATACGTCGTACCTTAAAACTATGGCTATGAAAATTTTAAGTCTGACTACTTCATCCTCTGGATGTGAGAGGAACTGGAGCACCTTCAAGATGGTATGCATTAATTTAGTTATGTAGTTAAACATTAATATCTTATTATATGATTGTATGCATTATTTAACTTTTTTAAAAAAAAATTGCAGATACATTCTAAAAAAAGGAATAAACTTGATAGAAAAGATTGAACGATTTAGTATTTGTAAAGTTTAATGCTTTGCTGAAGTCGAAACATTCAGAGACATCTCGAGATCCATTGGCAGCTAAGAATGTTAATTCTAGAATGGTACAAGAGTGGATGGTGAATGTTGATCCTGAGGAGGATGAAGAAGAAGATGGCGATGATGAAATCTTTCCTGGAGAGGAGCCGATATGGGCGCAAATTGGCAATATAGTCGACGTTGATCATGATGAAAGGAGGTCTCAAAGATTAGCTACAAGCAAATAAGTGGCAATTAGTTATCAAAGAAGGGGAAAGAGAAAAGTATCTGAGGTGGACGAGGGAGATCTAGAGGGTTCATCGGATGAAGATCATATTCTATCTACTCTGCCGACTATAGATTAGTCTTTAAGTGATGAAGAATGAGATATGTTTGAAATTTGATTTTTGGAATTTTGATCTTAAAATCACTAGTTTTACAAATTTTCATCATTAAAGTATTGTATGTTAAATGTTACATATAGTTTTTAATATTTAAAAGTTCAATAGGTTGTAGAATAGGTAGTACTGTGACATGTATAAAAAATAACATTTAATTACATATATAAGTAATTAAATATTAAAATCTGATATAAGAAATATCCCCGATATATCCCCTGATATATAAAAAACCGACGTGTCCCCAACATCCGACATCTGCAACATTGAGTGATACTGAGCATCAGGTCCTCCGTGAGGACGAGCTCCGCGGCCTTGAATATTTGCACTATGGAGGACTGCTTCAGGCATGTTGTCGAGCGAGGGAAGAAGAACTGATTCAATGTGCCCCCAAGGGACTGTCTTTCGATTGTGCGGGTGGATTTTCATGTCATGTTTTCTAGTCATGAGTACCTCTGTGTTGAGGGTACTGTCTTCTATGAATACTGGAAATCGTGTTCCCACAGACGGCGCCAAACTATTGTGGATCGCTCGAGGCTCCAGTATATCAGCCTAAATTGAATCGCTTTAGCCCGGGAGCGGTCGAGCGCGCAAACAGTCACAGAAAGAGGGAAACCTGACAAGACAATTTTTTTAACGTGAAAACCCCTCTGAATATGGTGAAAAGCAACGTGGCCGGAAATGTGGCGACAAAATTTTCACTAGTTTCCGGTTGCTGCTTTGAAGAATTCGAGGGTGATAGGCCGCTTCTCGTTACAAGTTGGGGGAGAGAGAGAGCTGGGCTCAGAGGGTGACAGGCCACCTCTCATGAAGCTATGAACTTCTTGTGCTGCGAGGGATAAACTTGTTGTGCTTTGAAGTCTTTTGTTGAAGCTCAGAAGCAGTAGCGACCTGCTTTGCTCGTCCCGGCTCTTGTGTCTTGGAGGCTTGTGTGACGCGGTTTGCGTGTCTTATCCTCTGCGGTTTGTCTCTACTTGCCTTTTGGAGAAGTCGGGTACGGTTGTCCAGTCGGTGATTAGAACTCTTGTTCTTGGGCGCACGGGGTGCTTGCTGGCGAAGAGCGCACGGAGGGCTTGCGGGCGGAGAGCGCACGAAGCGGTCGCTGGCGAAGAGCGTACGGAGCGGTTGCTGGCGAAGAGCGCGCGGAGCGGCTGCTGGCGAAGAGCACACGGAGGCGTGACGATCTTGGCGACGGAGCGCGCGGAGGCGCGCTAGGACTATCTTGAGGTGGAGAGCACAAAGGCTCGCTAGGACGATCTTGACGGCGGAGCGCGCACTAGGACGATCTTTACGGCGGAACGCGCGGAGGCGCGCTAGGACGATCTTGATGGTGGAGCGCACGGAGGTGCGCTAGGAAGAGGCGCGCGAGAGGGAGCGCTAGGAAAAGGCGCGCGAGAGAGAGCGCTAGGAAGTGCCGCGCGTGAGAGCGCGCAAGGATACGGAACGGGCGAGGGCGCGCGAGGAAGAGGTGTGCGCAGGAGCGCGCAAGGAAGAGGTGTGCACAGGAGCGCGCAAGGAAGAGGCGTTCACATGAGCGTGCCAGGAAGAGGTGCGTGCGGGAGCGCGCAAGGAAGAGGCCCGCGCGGGAGCGCGCAAGGAAGAGGCCCGCGCGGGAGCGCGCAAGGAAGAGGCGCGCGCGGGAGAGCGCAAGGAAGAGACGCGTGCGGGAGCGCACAAGAAAGAGGCGCGCGCGAGAGCGCGCAAGAAAGAGACGTACACGGGAGCGCGCTAGGAAGAGAAAAAGAGTAAAGAGAAATTCGCAGGAGGAAAGGAGAGAGAAAATCCGCATCGACCGAGAAGAGATGAAAATAAATAGGAAGTGGGTCTATTTTTAGATCTCAAGAGGGGCAAGCTTTCCCATGTCGGATGAATCACTCTGTTTAGAGAGCACGGATCGTCATATTTACGCAAAAGACAAGACCGCCCCGGCCGGAAAAATAACCGCCCTTGCCGAAAAATAACTGCTCCTCCGCGAGGAAGGAGCGGCCGGCAATTGCGGCGGCCGGAGACAGCCGGGGGCCAAGGTCGGGCGGCCAATTTGGCCGCCCGGCCTAGGCGAAGAGGCCACCCCTTAACGAGGGAGGCAGCGGCAAATGGGTAGCCAAATGGCCGCCCGTTTTCGGCAAAAGGGAGGCCTCCCCTGGTAGGGGCGGCAACCGAAGATGGGCGGCCATTTGGCCGCCCCCTTTTCGGGAACAGGGAGGCCGCCCCTACTTGGGGCAGCGGCCAGAGACGGGCAGCCAAGAGGCCGCCCGTTTGCGGCACCGGGGAAGCCGGTCTGGCAAGGGCGGCGGCCGAAGGTGGGCGGTCAAATGGCCGCCCCCTTTTCGGCAATAGGGAGGCCGCCCCTACCAAGGGCAGCGGCCAGAGACGGGCGGCCGAGAGGCAGCCTGTTTGCGACACAGGGGAAGCCGGGCTGGCAAGGGCAGCGGCCGACGGTGGGCGGCCAAATGTCCGCCCCCTTTTCGGTAACAAGGAGGCTGCCCCTACCAGGGGCAGTGGCCAGATACGGGCGGACGCATGGTCATCCTTTCACGGTGACAGGGAGGCGCGGCCGGAGAGGGGCAGCCTGATGGCCGTCCTTTCGCGACGACGGGGAGACGCGGCCGGAGAGAAGCCGCGACGGCGACGGCAGTTGCCGGGGCAGCATTAGAGGCAGCAGTTGCCGCGGCGATTACATCTCAGACGGTTACATCGCTAATGGGAGCATGGGGTGCGGCTAGCGCTTTTAGGGGGACACATCAAGTGGCGAAAATCTC
This sequence comes from Platanthera zijinensis, assembly GCA_039513925.1. NCBI lineage: Eukaryota > Viridiplantae > Streptophyta > Magnoliopsida > Asparagales > Orchidaceae > Platanthera > Platanthera zijinensis. The sequence goes on from CM077088.1 coordinate 61,386,580, forward strand.
TTTTGTTTGCAAAGCGGCTCATAGCAACAACAAGATAATTTCACAAGGGAATGAGCATATAAGTGGAAATTAACAAAGAAGAACAAATGGAGAATGCCAAAGATGCTACCCAGATAAAATATGTAAGTAGCGGTGAGGTGGTATCTGATACATGGACCGTCAAGATTGGCTTGAGTAATAGTGGATTTTGACGGCTAGGGAATAATTGGTGACTCAAGAGAGTGGAAACTAGAATGAAGACATGGGCGGTTGAGGTTGGACTTAGTGTTGGGGATCGGCCTCGTGTTCGTGATCGATAGAGCCATGGAGGAGATCGGCCCACCACTCGGTGGGACCCATTTTTGCATATTTACCAGGAATGCAATGATCGGACCGGCGATCCGAGACCGCGAGCGCATTCGGAGCGTCATCTTTCATCATATATGTATTTTTTTATTTTATTTTTGAGTTTTATTTATTGTTTTAGGACATCGGGCGTAACGGACGATCACAATTGTTCACACTGGGTGCACAACCGCCCCCTCTCGTTATAAATAGGGGCGGATGTTCTCCTTTTTATTTCATTGCTGATTTTGTGAGAGATTCCAGAATTCTGGCAATCTTTGTGATGTGACGCCACAAGTCCGAAGTTCGACATCCTGGCTAATGTTATTTCAGTTATTTTATTATTTTCTCCTTTATTGTTTTTGTGAGTCTCATCCTCAAACCTACGAAATCACCTTTATCCCATCGTTCATCTGTTATAACTGCAGTGCTCATCTCCTCCATCCCACGATCTCTGCACTTATCTTCATCAACAAAGGAGAAAACCGCAACTCCACTATTCATCACCTTCTTACCCGCACGTCTTCATCGCCCTAGCAGTGCTCCCCCTCACCACTCCTGCTCATCTTCCACACCTGGAATCAGTCAACCGCTCGCTCCTCCCCATTGACCCCTCCAGAGCCGTTCGACATCCACCTCTCCTTCGTTTAAACGGACGAAACTAAGTCCCATCACCTGCAACACTCCTATAGTCGTCGATTTCTGCTTCTCCCTCGACTGAAAATCGCAAGCAGCCCTCTATTCTCCTTGAATCCCACCGACCGTAATCCTCCATCACCATCTCTCCCCCATTCGTGGAGCCTCCCTCAGGTGGCGTAAACCTCGCTACTTCTCCCAAACTCCTCTGCAACTCCAGTCTTCAATTACTCTGCTTACTGCGCGCTTCAGCCTTCAGAGATCCTATAACTCACCTATTCCATTCTTTTTGGCACATCCAGTACTTATATATACTCACACTAGCCCAATCTTTCATTTGTCGTACCCCTCAACTTCGGCACACTATTAATCCCCCACAAATCCTCACATCCACACTTCCTCTCATCCCCATTGGGGCTGGGAATAGTTTATCGCTTCACAGTCGTCGCCGCATTCTTTTTGAGGAGTCACGCCCACCGTCGTCGCCAGATTTCTCTTGCATGTGAGTATTATTGTTTTGTGTTGTATTTTTTGTATTAAATTCTAGATGAATATGTTGTGTTTGTTTGGACTTTGAGAACGCTAATGCTATTGTTTCATTTTTCATATTATTCTATAAACTTATTTGTGTAATTGTGGTAGATAGCACCTCGTGCAAAGACGAGTGTGATTTTGGTTGTGCTCCGAAAATTTCAAAGCTCACATTGTGTAAATTTTGCTAAACTTATAATATTTAATTTGCTAAAGTTTATTTCCGGAATTTTTAAAACACGCAAGCATCATTTAAATTGGGCTTGATGCATTCATTATGCACACCCACTTAGGTTTGTATCAGTGTGTCGGCGCAGTCATTTCACATTTGCACGTAGCATTGCATTAGCGTGTTAGCACATTCATCATCACAAAGCCCCGTCCTGCGTCACTTGGACAGGGTTGTCGGTAAAGTGGAATGAAGGTGGGGGCGGTTAGGCTCGAGGCCAACAATGGAACTGACAGAGAGCAAAGAGTGTTCTCGAAGGATGGTTGAGCTGGCCTAGAATATATAGGCGGTGGTTGGAGGTGGGGAATAATCGGACTGCGTTGGGGAAGTGCAGGGATGGTAGCCTCGTCGACGAGAAGGATAGAGAGAAGACCGTAAGTTGTCAGGTGGATCCCCAACGAGTAAGAAGGTGGACGGAAGGAATCAACTGTGGGGCAAGAGTGTCAGGTGGATCCCTTCTTTTAGGCTTTCGAGTTTATTTCTATTTTTTAACTTACATAGGATATCATTTTCAAGATTAAAAATATATTGAAATATATATATATGTATTCTAATTTTCACGCAAACAAAAGAATTTTTTAACTGATATTTTATTTGTTTGCGTTTCCTTAATTATTTGAAATTGTCAAACATTTTCATTCATAGTCTCATTTGTCGGTCATTTCAATAAGTCATTTCAAGTTACAAAATATCCTTTATAGTGCAAGATGGCACGCGACACTTAAAATACAAAATGAGATAAATTAAAATTCAAAAAACAGAGAAGTATCAAGTAAAGATAATGTTAAACATGGTTGGATTACCTTGATGTCACCCAAGTCGCATCATTAACTATTTCCAAGCAGTCCCGCCAAAGTTCACAAATAAAGTGATATTAGAGGTGTCAGTCCCATCATCATTGACTCCTTCCTCATCATTCTCTTTTGACTTCATAATCCAAGTTCTTAAATAATTACATTCACGACTTTACTGAGATTGAGTTTCATGTTGTCGAGCTTTCATATTGTGCATTAGATGAGCTACTTCCTTCGTGGATTACAACTTCACGCATGTGCTCGTCTTCATAGACAACCCTTCCACTTTGCCAAAGGCCACAAAGGAAACATGTTTGGTGGAAGCATTCTATGCCCTAAATGATATTAAACCACCCAATATCATACGTCTAAATCCATTGCACCAACACATTTATCCCACCTCGTTCATGTTCATTCATCAAGCTTCCATAACACTCAACCAATATACCCACTTCCAAATTCTCTTCCTTTACTCGATCTTTTCGTACCTTGTCTTATATGTTGACCAAAAAGGAACCGGCGACCCTAGACTTATCCCGCAAATAGCATCTCTCCCTCCATCGTCATGAATTATGTCTTTGTTGCGAACATACTTAATCACCTATTCATAAATGTAAAAAAAAGAACTGTGCATGGTCCTTAATAGAAGATGAATACACCAGTATTGTTGACTTTTAAGTCAATGAGTGTGATGATGGCCACACCAGACTCGATCTTAAGAACAAGATCATTTGATAAGAATATTGATGTGCATGCACATTGTTACGAACAGAAAATTACGCTATCAAGAACGAAAACACGATTGCATAAGTGAAAGGAGCACACAATACAATCCGGAGCAAGCCCCAGCCGAGATCAAGGAATCTGGGTCCTCCAAGATCCTTCTCTCCAAAGAGAGCCCAAAACAACTCAAACACTCCAGATACCTGAACCACTATCCCTTGTACAGATGATTGAGGTTAACCATACAAGGAATACAAATTCATTTAAGTAATTAATTAATCTAATTAATATTAATCAATTCATTAATACAAGTTAATTACAAGCAATAATCGCGGCGGTTTCCAAATGCGCGCTCCGACGGTTCCGACAAGAAGTGGCTCCTCCGGCAAATGCGTGAGGGTAACATTATACCAGACTCGAAAAATTGACATTTTCCTCAAGGTCGAGTTTTAATTGTTTGTCGGACTCTTTAAGAATGGGAGCGGCGTATATTTGTGGCTGCAGTTAGGAAAAATTGTGGCCGGATAGTGAAGGGAAAAAGAGGGTGGGGAGATGGGGGTGAAAGTCGGTTGTATTAAATGAAAATGGAGAAGATAAGAGGGGGTGACAGCTACTGAAAAGTAGAAAGAGGGGGTACGGTGAGAAAAATTAAAAAAAAAGGAAGTGATAAGAAGGTGTGGTTTGGCATTTTGTGGGGGTAGCGGCGGGTGTATGTAAAGGAAAGGGGAAAAAAAGCGTGCAGACATGGAGTAAGGATAGGCGTGGAGGTAGAATACGATTGGTGAAAGATCCTGCAGGAGAGCTGATGGACGGTGACGTTGCGTCACAGGGCAGGGCCGCAGGGGAGATCACCGGAGCGATGGCGAGTAGGGGTCGACAAGTCCGGCGTGCGAGTCCTTAGAGTCCGTCGTCCAGTTGGAGAGAAAACGCGGGAAGGAGATCCGACCGAGGAAGAAGCCGATCCGGCGATTCAGGCGCGGTAAGTTCCTGGATGCACTGACAATGGTGAAGAGTGGTGACGATATCATAACACCGCGCTAAAAGCGGTGAGCGACTGACATCCTGGGCGTCAGGTTGTGCGTGGGGTGTTGTGGAAGGCGGAGGCGCCAGTGAGGAATTGACCAAACGAGCCACGAGACATTGTAGACTCGCTTGGAGAGAAGCAAGGATACTGGCCTGGTTGTCGAGGCGGTGTTCGACGTCGTCGAGGCGGAAGGCCGTTGCGGCTCCTCTGGCAAATGTGTGAGGGTAACACACATCAACTTGACCAAGGAAGACAATGGGCAAATCATGAATGTCGGAGCCTCCTATAAATTTTCAATATTTTATTTCTTAAATAATAGTTTAATTCTTTCTCTTTTGTAAACCTCTTATATATAAAGAGAGGTGGTATATTAAGAATTCTTTGTGCATATTTTGACCTTAAGGAATAGGAGTTAAACACTTGTGCTTAGCCAAAAGCTCTTCTCTAAAGTTTGTATCGTAATCTCCTTGATAATGTTCACGTACTTTATGAACGATAGTTACTTAGAAACATGGTACTCCTAGAAAAAATATTTTGAATTGCTACAAGGTGTTACTTATCTTAGAATGAAAAAGAAATCAGAACTCTGAAGCTATTATGCATTTTTTTCAATGAAAGCTTATAGAAAAATCCGTAAGGATGAGACATAAGAATTTTTATCAGTGAAAGGCTAGCCATAGCAAATTCCAACAAACTAATGACAGATTATGGTAACAGAAAAAATTTGAAGGTATTCAAAAATAAAGAGAATGGAACATAATCAGGGTTAATCACAGTGATCCACATACATGTATTTGAAATAGCAGTTCCAACAATAACTCGAGAACAAAATAAGTACATTACTTACTTGTTCTTAACATGTTTATACACCTCAAAAACACATCATGAAAGGCGTTGAGAAGAGAAGATGGACTACAAATTTCAGATAACCCATTAATAGATAATGCAGCATGTACGACTGTAAGATCATCATCCTGAAGCCGGCGCAATAGAGCATCATTTACAAGTTTCTGCACAAATTTAAATGTTAAATTTATTTGCGCAAGAGATCACGAGGAACTAACAAAGCAAGTTGTTAATCAAGTAACAGACCTATAAAAAAAACCTTGTGAAATAATTATTCATAAGATACCTGTTGATGACCAGAAAAGGATTTCAAACTATCAGATGAAGATATCTCCAAAAGAGTTGCTCGACGAACAGAAGCCTGCATGTAGTTAACATTTGCTTGAGACTGTAGAAGTGCAAAATATTATAGCTAAAAAAATTAAAGATGGATTGTCAATGCGCAAGAAAATTAATACTAAAAGAAAATTTGGAAGAGAAAATAATTTACAAAAAACCAAATTACCTTCGGATGTTCAAGGCAAAACCAAATTTTTGAATCAGACATCTCCATTGGCATGTCTGGGTTCCCATCAAGCATTTGAGAGAAAACAAGAAAAGCTGAATCATCTTCCCCCAACTTCATTTTTGAGTTCTGAATGCAAATATATGTGATTACAACTTATAATATTTCCTTAAAACTATTGACTGGCAAAACAAGTGTAGAACAAACCCTAAGAAATTTATGGACAGCTCCCTGCAATTCATATGGATACTGCTTATCTATCACAGCCAAAATTTGCTTAACCTGGGAACCTAAGTTAATAGTTAAACATACAGAATGTCAAAGGATACTACTTTTGGCAGGAAGAATCAAAAAATGTATCAGTTCAGAAATAATTTATATGTAAATCACATACAAGTATTACCTGCTGGATGTGAACGTAAATTATTTGCATTTAAGAATTTCATACACTGGGCAAGGATCTTGTGCACAATCTTTTCAACAAAATCAACAACAGGAAGTGCTTCCAGCACATTAACAAGCAAATGATAATAGGAATCATCTGAAGAACTATAAAAAGTTCATGAAAAATAAGATTTTATAGATTTTGAGACACTCCAAAAAAACCATAAAAGAACTATAAACCACCTGTAATCAATCAGTGATTCTATGTAAACATGCAGAAACTTTCGAATATTGAACTCTTGGGACAATCCAGAAAGTACGCCAACAAAATCCCTTCATTAAAATAAGCTTACTGATGAGCCAAAAACCAAAAGGAATTCCAAATAAATTATGATATTAAAAAGTACAAAAGGTAATTTGGATATGATACCTTATGTCTTTCAGTATCATCATAGCATTCTTTGAAATGGTCTGTGTTGACTGGGACTGGATTAAAAGTTGAAAATAGTATTTAAAAAGTTAGTCAAGAACGGTGATCAAAAAATATTTTATGTTGCAATGATTTGCCAAATGTGTATTAATTTTAGTCATATTTTATGTTTTTTAATATTATTTTTTATGGATAATTAGCATAGTAAATATATCTTTCTTTCCCCTCGCATTTATGCACGAGCACAATCCACCCATTTCAACCGCTCTCCACCCTTTGGCCCACTAGCTTATCGTTACTTCCTATCATATGTGTTTGCATTTACTAGATGTTGTTTTCAATAACCAGGTTCAGAAAAGTGGCAGGTAATGCAATGATCAGATATTGTTTTAAGTGACCAAAAATTAATTAAAAAATTAAAACGAGTTAAAAAAACATTAGTAAAAGAGAGGAATAAAAAATATCTTAACAAGAAAAGTTTAGTATGTCTTACTAAAAAATTGAATACATAAGATCTACTTACCCAAAATGGATTCTCTCAAAATAGGAGTAAAACCATGCGAGCTAGTACCATATTGATACCAGTATCAACATGGTCCTAGTCCCCATCACTATTGATTGATTTTTTTGATTCTAAGCATTTAGGATCTATATTAAACGTTCGGTCATGTATCTTCATAAGTAATGGAGCTTTTATATGTTTGAGTTCATTTCTAAGTATCTTGAGTCACTATTTTTAAGAGTTAAATTGGGTTATTGAGCACTTAGGTTGGCTGACCCAATACAAGGTTGCAGATGTCATCAGACGTCTGATGTAGGAGACACATTGGATTGGATTTTTCATGTTGGTTTTAATATGTCAAGGATATTTCATATATCAAGTTTCAATATTTAAACAATTATATGCATAACTATGTATACATATAGTCCTTTTTTAATTTATATATGTTTATATATTAACAATTTAAATTTATTGAAATTATAAATCTACCGAATTAACATTAACATTTTATGTTATATAAATAATAAAGGTATGCATGGGAAATAAAGCCAGAAGAAGCAGGAAACCTAGAAGTCGTCGACAACAATTGAAGATAAGGAATCTCAAGACAAAAATCCAAGAGTCAAGCAGAATCGACGTCAATGACGTACATGTGTATGGAATAAAGCCAAAAGAAGCATGAAGTGGGTCGAGAGGTAAGTCAAAAAAACAACCCAAACAACGAAGCAATTTTGTTTTCTTGTCTATTAAATCATATATGCTAAATAAATTAAATTAAAAAACACGTGATATACCGTCAGGATATATCAGTCGATTTACCGCCGGGATCTATCAATCTATATACCGTCGGGATACATCAGCCTATATACTGTCGGGATATATCGGTTGATATACCGTCGGGACATATCGGCTGATATACCGTCGGGATATATCAACCCATATACCGCTGGGATATATCAACCCATATACCGCTGGGATATATCGGCCCATATACCGTCGGGATCTATCCGCCCATATACTGTCAGGATCTATCGGCTCATATACCGTCAGGATTTATCGAACTATATATCGTCGGGATCTATCGGCCCATATACCCTCGGGATCTATCGGCCCATATACCCTCGGGATCTATCGGCCCATATACCCTCGGGATCTATCGGTCCATATACCCTCGGGATCTACCGGCCCGTATATCGGTCGATATATTTCAAAAGGATATTTTGTTAAAAAAATTAACGAAAACGTGTTGTTTTATCCATGAAACTTTCATGTCGGTCGATATCCACAACACTGCATATTTGTCCTTCCATTTTCATTTTTACCACCATTCACTACACCTCTCCACTAGCTTACTAGTCCCCTCTCCCACCACTTAATTTCTCCCGTTCACACTTCTTTACTACCACATACTCAAATTCACATTGAAAACTTCCATATACCCCATTCAAAACCACCAATTTAGTTTCTCCATGGCAACTATTGGCCTCCACCATGTTATTCACAACAATTTTTATTGAAGGCAAAGTAAAGGGGTTCTAAACTCTAGATGCATGGCATAGGCGCACGCCTGGCGAATGCAGGACATAATTGCATTACGTTTTAAATAATCATCATCAAACATCAACTCATATTTTTAAGTAGATTCTTTATCCATTCGACTCATCAACTATTAATTACTATCAATATCTCATAAGAAATAGGATTGTTGCGGTTACTTGCACCATATTGAAATCTCAACAGCCAACTCTCAATTATATACGACAAACATCATCATTCAAATATTGTTGAGTTATTACGTGATTAATTTATTTCTTTTGGAAAAATTTAAAGCAGAAACCTCAATTATGTGCGCCTTTTATGTCTCAAAGGCGCAAAAGAAGTGTGTGCCAACGCTATAATGATGTGGCCCTGCCAAGGGCAACTTGGTTCGGTTGTATTATTTTTGTGCTTATTTATATTTTGTCACAGATATGCAGTGTTGTTTTCATGGTATTGTGCAAAGTTTTGTTATTATGGTCTGACGCATGAAATAGACCAGTTCACATGACCCTGAATGGATTGGTCCGGTTTGGAATGGGCGGGATGGGGCGTCGTGTTTTCTTTTCTTAGTTGACATTGCTGAAATTTAAATGTTATATTTTGAGGGGGGTGGGGAGAGCATATATAATGAAATCACCTGTTGCCCTAATTTGTTGGTTGAGGGAACGACCAAAAGGAACTATTGTTCTTCCGGTAAATCCCTTCATCACTCCCATGGAGCCTGTTCTTGCGATAGCCACTCCAACGCCTTCGTCCAGTGTCTGCCCTAGCACCGCCGCCCCCCGGTGAAGTTGCTCCCGCCGATTCTCCACAGATCCAACCGTCCTCCCGCTCGATGTCGCTCCCTCCGCTCTCGTCATCTACCTCCAGTACAACCAACTCCCAGTCGTCATCCCCGTCTTCTTCACCCAGCACTGCCATCTTCCAGATGCATCCATGTAGTCCTCTACCAGTCGTCGGACGCCTCTCATTCCTCCAGTTTTGAGCCATCCCCCACCCCGCAACTTCTTCCCCGTACAGCCCGCCACTACCCGACCACCAGTTCTACCCTCCAGCGCCACTCCAGCCTCCTTTCCCCCCCTTGTGAGCCATTTTTCCTACAGTATCCAGGTCTATCCACTACCCGGCCTTCCGCTACCCCGCCTGTACTCTGTCCAGCCACCCTTACCTTGTTGTTGCAGCATGTCGGAGCGTGACAGCGCCGTGAAAGGGAACTTTCTAAGCTATTGGGGCAACCTAGTGAGATCTCCTCTTTCCCTCCTCTCAATCTCCTTAGTAGTAGTTTATTATGGTAATTTCAGCAAGTTGTCAATTTCAAGTGTAGTGCGAGCCTGCCCCTACCATACCTCGTCGTTATTTTGTCATTGTGCTTATTCTCAATGCTTAGCTTGTCAATTTGCCGCATTTCTCCAAGTAGTCGGTAGCTTTGGGAGACGGAAAGCTTGTTTTATCCGTCAAGTGGTGGTGTGCCTATTTTTTAATATATACTTAATCTTGTGTCAAGTGTCTCTCTAATTAAATTTAGAATTTTGTGAAGCGCAATTTGCATCATATAAGGAGGGTGCATGGGTGAAGTTGCATGCCTTTACTATGCTAAGGCGCATATCTCTGATCATGGTAAGATGTGAAACTTAGGTGCACCTTTAACAACATAGTTTATACCCCCACTCCATGGCAGGTCATTCAATATTTTTTTATAATACTTGGTGTATTTTACAATTCCCTCTTTACAGCTAGACGATGTCCATTGCCACTTCGTTGTATTGGTCAGGAATGTTCCAGCGGGTCAAGGACTTCGTTGTCGCATGTCAGCACACCAAGTACAAAGCTACCTTTCCTGGGAGCCTCCTCCATCCGCTTCCCGTTCTGACTCGAATCTAGGAAGACAAATCTACGGATTTTATCTCTCGTCTTCCCCTCAATTGGTGTTCCATGTCACGCACCTCAAGCGGATGATCGGTGATCACCCAGTCGAGGAGGAGCTTCCTCCGCCGGCATCTGGTGCCATCCCATCGGTGTTTCTACCCCAGCGCATTACAAACCCGCGCACGATCCTCCGCGTGGAGTACCGAGTGGAGCAGGTCTTAGTGGTTTGGCAGGATCGCCCACTCTCAGAGGTGACGTAGGTGGATCGAGCGGATATGCGCCACCAGTTCCCAGACTTCTGCCTTGAATACAAGGTGAATTTCTCATAGAGCGGAATTGTTATGGACACCGACAGAGCAAACGAGGGCGAAGGGAGACCGCCCGTGTGGCGAGTGTATCAACTTCACAAGCGTGGAGCGCGTAACATGTCAGCCTAGTCGACATGTGTCGAGTGTGGTTATTGTATCCTTTATATTATTGGTATCCTTTATGGTTTGGCTTCGTTATGTTGAGCCCGACAACTATATAAGCCGGAGAACAATTGTATTTGGGTATCTTTGGAAGTAATTGAAAATCTAAATTCCCCCTTTTCTCTCTTCCCCCTCTATTCCCCCCCCCCCCCCGTTTCTCTTTTCCCATGCCCTAACAGATGTGCTCTAATAAGAAGTTGTTATGGGCAAACCCGTCGAATGTCACTAGTTGTTGAAGGAGCATCTGAAGGCGGGGATGACGGAGGAGGATACTACGGAGCCGAAATCGTGACTGCATAAACAAGATGAGCTCAGGAGAGAGAGGCATCAATATCTTATAGAATTACAGAATGGCAAAAACATAATGTCTAAACATTTGGACTTATACAAATTACTTAAAAAATTAAAAGATACAAATGACTAACAACTCGTAACATTATGACTTAAATAAAACATACATAAAATATTTAAGACTAACTAGTGTAGGCCCATAACAGATTCCTTCTAGTCTATTTTCATGAGAAGTTGTCTTTTTATACTTAAGAGAGGTACAACTTTGTCAAATTAATGGCCTCTTACTTATGTCACTTTTTGTTTTTGTTTTTCTAGTTTCCAAGTAATTGAATTACGCAATGTTTGATGCAATTAAGATATTCATTATAGCTTGATTTTAATTAAACATGTGGTTTTAATGCTTCTGAATTTTGACAACTTACTTCTAACAGGACTATTAAATTATTAGTATCAGTGAGGGTCCATTCGTTTGGACGGAATTTAAATCTTGCAATCACAATTCCAACTCTCATTTTATTTTTATTTTTGTTTGGGCGCTTGAAGGGCGGAATTGAAATTTAAAACAAACTTCATGAAATTTATTTTGAACTAAGGCCAACTCTTTCCAATCTATATAAGAATTTGATAATTCCGGTCATAGATCGCATGCATAAAATATATGTAAGACATTCATCAAATTAATAAATAATGTTTAACAATTTAAATCTTAAATATGTTTTATATTTTTACAATTTGATGGATTCGATTCAGTGCCAAAAAAGTTAACAATAAGCAACTGGTGGTGGTGACCGCCACACCAAAAAAATTAACATTATCAGATTGTCCTAAGAAATTCAAGGAAGCTTCTTCTCATTGTCCAAAGATTGATGGTGTTGATAGTTCTTAATTCTAATTTTTGAATATTGGGAAAACAATGTTAAATCATTGTCACCCAAAAACATGAAAATTGTTGAATCATCCTAAAGGAGGTTTATTCTAGTCATTTCAAGATTGGTGGTGGCGACAGTTCATCAATTCAATGGTCGAATCCCCGGTAATGTTTTCATGTCATTATTGTCAAAAAAAAAATGGAATTGCCATCAAATATTTGGGGAAGCCACTTCTTATTGTTCTGAGACTATTGGTTGCGACAGTTAATCAATCTGATTGCAGGATCTCCTGCAATCTCCGTTGGACCATTGGGATAAAAAAGAGAAAGTTGTCGAACAGTCCTCAAATTTTAGATAAAGCATATTCCCATCACTGTGAAACAATTCGAGGTGTCGGTTAGTTTATCCAATTACTGGATCTCTAGTAATTATCCTCAAAATAGTAGATAACTATTTTCATTTATGCATGCTCACTTCCATGTCTAGCTGAACAACAAAAATGGAATTCAAACCAATCTCAATTTAAAAAATCAATTCCAATTATGTCCAAATGAACAGGCTCAAAAAGATTTCTTCATATTTTTACTACCATCAAAAGCAACAATTAGTGTTTGATTATGTTTATTTAAGTTTTGTGACTTGTAAAATCTATGAATTCACTAAAATTTTATGCACTTCATCAAAGATCAATATTAGAAACTTTAGGGCCATAAGAAGTCCTGTATCAACAACATTTTGCATCACTTCAACATCAGTTAACATGTTCTTCTCTGGCCAATTTCAAAATGAATCACGGCCAATGAAATAAAGTATGTTCTCTGGAAACAATCTATGTGTGTGTGTGTGTGTGTGTGTGTGTGTGTGTGTGTTTTTATGTATATATAAGTGAAGATAATAGCAACCTTTTAAAACAAAAAGAAAACTTAAACAATTACAAAACATTGCATTTCAAGATCAAAATTATGAGTAGTTAACTATAGTTCTTTTGTGATTAAAAAAACATTATAGATGTAGCATCGCCCTGCCAACAACAAATATTAAATCCAAATCTCTCTATTTGTTTCTATGCTTTTCCAGGATACCAATGAAAGCAGAAAACAATTGCAAATCCCTAGTCTCCATCTCAGAACCAAGTCAGTGTAGTCATAAAACAAAAACATGTCATAGTGAATAATTTAAGTGACGAAATATATTAGGAAAAATCTCATTTACTTTGGAGATCATAAATCAAACCCTTCAGATAAGATACAAATTTTTTGATAAAAATTAGATTTCAACCAAACACCTTATAGCATCAGATGTCAGCATTCTTTTCAATTGATTTCTAGAAGCATTCCAATGTTAATTCTTTGGTATGTTGCCTGATATCATTAATCATAAATGGTTGTTTCTAGAAACAAAACAAATCTATTTGAATAGAGGGACAAATTTGTACCACTACCTGCACAAGGGTAACGAGAGCAACAACTGCAAGACGAAGCCTTTGTAAGTCAGATGATTTGCTGGCCTCATGTCGAGCAAATCGTGCAATGAACAAAATCATATTTTGGACAAGTTTATATGCTAATGTAGTTCTAGTTGCTACCAGGCCCACAATCATTAGTGCACCTGCCTGCAAAAAATAATACGAAACATGGTAAACACGGCACTTGTAAAAAAAAACTGAAAAAAATACATTTGTAGAAGCTTTAATTTAAATCCACGACAAAAATGAATCTCATCGTCAACTTAAGGGTAAAGAATGAGAAGGAAAAGAAAATTGATTTAACAGGCTACAAAAAAATAAAAGGATCTGATACAGTGGCGTTGTAGAATTGGCTAAAGAAAGCATCGAATGGCATAAATGAAAATGATTAAAGGCTTTCTAATTATTTTGGAGACAAAGAAGGTGTTTACAGCTCCAGAAGAACTCAGGGAAAAAGGAGCTCTCTATGAAATATTTTGAAGGTGGTGGTGGAGCATTGCAGTACATTTGATGGCACAGGGAATCTACATCAAGCACCCTTAGAACAAATTCGGCAATGTTTTATTGGTCCAATAACTTCACATCAAATTTGTTTGTTGATTACGGGTCTTTTTATAAAGTTTTATATTTTGTTTTGGATTTAAATCATCAAGGGTTTTGTTTTGTAATATTTAAATTTGATAATCATATTTAAAACCTTGGGGAGGGAGTTAGCAATTAAAGTAAATATAATTTGTATTGTGGGGAGAATGGGTGTGATGACACATATAAGCTAAACTGGGATAATGCAATTGGGGCAATTCTCCCTTAATATTATTTGGTATTCAACCGCATGTAGATATTCTTGGGCGTGCAGATGTGGTCTTACATTACTTGGTGACGAATTTGTATCCACATCCCAACCAAGATTTCTCACCCATATTTTCTCAAGTTGTCCATAAAATTATAAGTGCTACTTTTACGTATTTTCATTTAATTCGCTATTTGGTGAGAAACAAGGATGGATGTGAGGGTTTCCATAAATAAATTATGCTTCTGAGATTGTGTTATGGGCCTCGCTCGGAAGCCACCGGAGGAGTGGTCGGAGGCGGAGATGCGGGATAACGGAGATATTACGGAGCCATGACCGCAGCTGCCTAAGAGGGGCTTGCTCGTTGGAGGAGAGAGCTACCAAGACCTCACACTCAAAAATGGGAATTAGATTCTTTCATTCCTTCCTTAGTACAAGATCGAGGGTCTAAAATACGACCCAGGGACATGATTGTAAATGCACATGAGACACTAAAATACAACTTAACTCCTAATAAAAACTCAAGACAACATAATAGTAACATAATATAATAAATGACTGGGGATCCAAAACCGATCTGTAACATCTCATTCGCCATTGAAATCGAGCTTGCCCTCAAGCTCAAACTCCACTCGGTGACCGAATCATCTGGTAGCTTGATCTCTCGCCAGAACAATGCATAATAGCGCGTAGCGAGGACGGCGGCGGCGGTGAGTTGCGGCGGCGCCGTTGGGAAGACGAGCGACAGAAGTAATGGTTTCGGCAAGGTCGGGGGGTTGGTGACGAGTAGCAACAGCACGTAGGTCGAAGAAGCGACGACCGGCAAAAGGAACGGATCAAAAGGCGATGAGGTGGCCGGAGGCAGGAACGGGACCCTCGCGGTTGGCGAAGCAAGTGTCGGCAAAATAAGTGGCGAGTTGATCGGGGCAAGTACAGCCAGGGCTAGCAAGACAATAACTGGCATCAGTGGCGGAGTGACGACGGCATGGTATTGTGGCGGCGGTGGAATGGTGAGCAGCTGTTCACTTTTAGCAATATGTCTTCGAAGAGGTTTATGGTGAGTTCTAAATGCCGTTTTGTGAATATCTGACTCCTCCATCCGTATTTGGTGGTAGTCGGATCGCAAGTCCAGTTTTGAAAAATATCTAACATGAAATAGTTCATCTAGTAATTCATCTATGGTGGGTATGGGAAAACGGTCTTTCATAGTTATATTATTTAAAATTCGATAGTCGACACAAAATCTCCATGTGTCATCTTTTTTCTTTACTAGAATCACGGGTGAACTAAAATTGGAAGTGTTGGGTTGAATGTGACCAGCCTGTAACATTTCCAGTATTAATCGTTCTATTTCTTTCTTTTTTTGAAAAAGGGGGTACCTATATAGGCGAACATTAACCAATTTATGGTTTGGTATCAGTGTTGTGGATATCGGCCGACATGTCGGACATGTCGGCCGACATGAAGGTTTGGGAGCAAAAACGCCACAAAACCGGCACAAGTTTCTTTAATAACGTTTTGAAAATAGCGGTCCGACATGTCGGTTAAAACCGACATGTCGGCACCAAATATCGCCCGATATCGGGCGTTATTTTCGTTTTTTTTTTAATTATTTTTTTAATACTTCTAATTATAATAGATTACACCGACCCTTCTCATTTCGACCCTGCTCATTTTACTTCCCCGTCGCTCTGCCCTAGCTCTCCCCGTCGCTCTGCCCTAGCTCTGCCCTAGCTCTCCCCGTCGCTCCTGCCCTAGCTCTCCAGCGCGCATCGCGACACTGTCTCTCTGGTTATTTCTTCTCCCTGCTAGCTGGTGCTCTCCGGTTCTCTGATTCTCCAGTGCTCTCTAGCTCGTTGGTGCTCTCCCTCTCTCGCGCGTTGTCGGCACTCTCTCTCTGGTTCTTTCTTCTCTGTTCTCGCTGGTGCTCTCTAGTTCTCTGGTTATCTGGTGCTCTCTAGCTCGTTGGTGCTCTCCCTCTCTCGCGCGCTGTCGGCACTCTCTCTCTGGTTCTTTCTTCCTTGTTCTCGCTGGTGCTCTTTTGTTCTCTGGTTATCTGGTTCTCTCTAGCTCGTTGGTGCTCTCCCTCTCTCGCGCGCTGTCGGCACTCTCTCTCTGGTTCTTTCTTCTCTGTTCTCGCTGGTGCTCTCTGGTTCTTTCTTCACCTTGCTGGCTGGTGCTCTCTGGTTTTCTGGTTCTCTGGTGCTCTATAGCTCACTGGTCCTTTCCTCTCCCTGCTCGCTGGTGCTCTCTCGGCTGGTTCATTCTTCTCCCTACCTCCCCCACTCATTCTATCGCTATGCATTTCATTTTTTTAGTGCTATAATATTATATCAAACATATTATCTAATATTAACTTTTTAAAAAGAATGAATATGCAGAAGCTACTTCATCTTGTCCTTATTTATTTGTAGAGGCTACTTTTGAGGTTTTGTCAATGCTATTACAAATTAAATATCACATCTCCCTACCTTGCTCGCTGGTTCATTCTTGTCCTGATTTATTTGTAGATGCTACTTTTGAGGTTTTGCCAAGGCTATTGCAAATTAAATATGCAAGTGATTATTATGTATATATTATTTTATTTACTAAAACTTTAAAACGTATTCATTCTTTTTTAAAAGTTAATATTAGATAATATGTTTAGTGTAAAATTATAGCAGTTTAATCTTTAATGTTTTACTCGTTGGTGCTCGCTGGGCTAAAAGAAAGAACCAGAGACATGTTGTCGGACATGTCGGTCTGCTATTTTATTTGTGGTTGCCTTTCTGGTTGAAGTTGAAGATGAATTTTCATGGCCATAGTAGATGCGTTGTTGTTTTATTTGTCTTATTAGTTGCTGCTTTATTTTAATTTGACACTTTTATTAATCAACAAATGATTTGAAATACCCCTATTAATAGTTATTTATCCAACTTCATTTTGCAATCAATGATGCATGTATATCCAATCACATTTGTAGTTGCCCTGCTGCTTTGTGGCTTTTAATAAATAAAATATGAGATGCTTTGAAAATTTGAATGATACTTGAATGCTTTGTTCATTTTGTTGGATACTTTGAAAGTTTGAATGATAGTTATAACTTTGTATACTAGTATACTACTGAGAATCTGAGATTGCAAATTTTGTTGGATAAATAAAGTATTGTATGGATAATATAAAAGATATCTGAAGATCTAACGATCTAATGAAGTTATGGGGGCTTTTATGATGTTGATTTTTTTTCAACTAGCAATTTTTCTCGTGATATAGTCATGTAAAATAATTTTTCATTTCGTTTAACTAATATTATTTTCATTTCGTGTCCTATTAGAATGGCTTCTTCTGCTGGTTCTAGTGAGGTTCCCGTATCATTGGTACCAACCGGTAGATGCGTTGTTGCTTTAAAAGCTCAATAGGTTGTAAAATAGATAGTACTGTGATATGTATAAAAATTAAAAAATAACATTTAATTACATATATAATTAATTAAATATTAAAATCCGATATATGAAATATCCCCGATATATCTCCCGATATATAAAAAACCGACATAAAAACTCAAACCGACGTGTCCCCGACATCCGACATCTGCAACCTTGTTTGGTATTAAAGGAATTGTGTGGTCAATTCCTCGTCATGGTGGTAGTGTGGTGGGCTCTTGAAATAGTTTTCTAAAAGAATATAAAAGTTTTTTGAAAATGGATGGGTAAAGTTCGATCGAATTCTAACTCCTCATTGACCTTGTGCGTGGGTGGCGAGAGTTCGGATGTCAGGACACATAGTGTCGAGGCCTGCAGTGGCATTAGTCTTGATACTTGCGATGATGAAATTTATTTCTCTGGGACAGTCACCTATCCTTGTAATTTAACTGGACCATGTTCAGTCTCATAAGATATCGTAAGAGTTGAGTAATCGGTGGTTACTGGTCCTAATGACCGGAGCCATCGTACTCCTAGTACGAGATCGGCGCCATGAAGAGGAAGAACATATAAATGTAATTTATATGTATTAGTTTGAATGAGCAAGTTGACATCAATGCACTTGCCTTGGCACATGACTGACATCTCATTACCCATAAAAACATGGAAAGGTTGAATTGATAATACTGGGAGGTATAAGAACTTAGCCATTCGATCAGAGATAAAATCGTGTGAGCTACCACTGTCAATAAGTGTCTTTAAAGGTTGGTTAAGTATGTACGAGGTTAACCGAAGGCAATGATCGGGCGGTTCGCCAGTGAGTGCATAAAAACAAACAGATCCATTATTATCCACTGCCACCTGTATTGGTTCCTCTATGGTGTCCTCGTGTTCTCCTGGTTCATCCATACCCTGGAAATATAGCAGGGTACCCGATCCCTTACATTTGTGGCCGAAGGTATATTTGTCATCGCAGTTCTAACATAATCCTAAATCTCGGCGTCTCTGTCGTTCGGTTGCGGACAATCTTCGGATAGGATATTTTGATTGAGTAAATGTTTTAGGTTGTGTTTGTGTGATGTTATGGTTTGGTGGATGCCACTGTAAACGAGGTAATTATCGTGTAACAGTGATATCATTCATTGGGACAGATTTAGGGTAGTCAAAGAGAGCGGGAACAGTTGTTGTGTTGTTATTTTCCATTTCTTGATCTTCTACCATTCGAGCCAACGCAAAAGCGGTGTGAAGATCGGTTGGGCGTAACATTTTAACTATGCTTCTAATACTCGATTTAAGACCGGAAACAAAAACGCTGGAAATAAAAGATGAGGAGAGACCAGGAATGCAAGTTAAGAATTCTTCAAATTGAGTTTTATAATCTAGGTCGTCATAAGAAGACGGCCCAAAACGTTTAGTGAGTGCATCGACAAATGATTGGAATGTAATATTCGGTTGTTCACACATTGTGGCCTGATACCACCTAGATGCTGGTCGATCAATATGGCACGCAGCAAGTAAGAGGTAATCACGGGGGCTGGTGTTATGAAATTGAAAGTAAAGATGTAAATTGTACAGCCAATCCGTAGGGTCACCATCGCTAAAATGGGGGCATTGAATTTTAAAATCAGATGAGGCAAGGGACAAAACTACCTGGGTATGCGTAGTGTTCGGCGCAGGACCAAGAACTCCAGTTGGGGATGATGAGTGGCCTGTTTCCGGGAAAACTGGCCGCGAACTCAATTGCTCAAGAGTTTGTTGGACGTCCATGAACTGGGCCATCATGTCATTTCTCAATGTGTCGATCTTGTCAGAAGATTCATTGCGTGTGTCGACAATTTGTTGAATTAGAACTGCTTCTTTGGCATATAAGTCGTCCCGTAGATCGGTAATTTGCCGCGTGGTGGCCTCTTTTTTCGTCTGTATTGTGGTCTGCAATTCTTGAACAAAATGTTGGGTGTCCTTGGATCTAGTATGATCTGCCATCGGAAAGGAGAGGTTAGGAACGAGAGCACCAAAATGTTATAACCCAAGGCGGCGCCGGACGGCCGCCGAAAATTAAAAGAAACGAAGAGAGGGAGAGGAAGGAGTGGGAGAGAGAGAAGAGAGAGAGAGAAATACGGAGCACAGAATTCTTATTCAAAACTTGGCTAAAACATTATTACAGAAATGAGGTTTATATAACCTTTTCAGCTGCCCGTTAATTAATTACATCCAGATTATTACAATTAAGTACTCCTGCCCCATGACGCCGCCATGTGTTTGCTTTTCTGTCGTGGATTATCTAACCGCTTTGATATGATGATGTCACGTGCTGAAGTGATATCCGTTGGATAAACATGAAGAGGTGAGCTGTCCGTATCATAACACTGTCGCAGATGGCGGAAGACACGCCGACCCTGGACAAGGGTGCTGGGCGCAAGGAAGTAGCAGGAGAGACTGTCATTGCTGTTGTCTGAATCGGCTCTAGTCCGGGATGGGAGAGGCACACGTTCGTTGTTGGAAGAGCGAAAGAAGCCGCACAGAGGCGGCGTCGACGACGAGACACTCGTTGCTGGAGAAGATGTCGTCCGGTTCGGTGAAAACTGCGACCCGAAAGCACAGTTGCGGGGTTGCGGCGGGAGAGGGGAACAAGGTTGTTGGTGGGAGTAAAAATATTGGAGCTCGAAGTAGAAGCTCTCGTTGTGGAGGGAGGACCGAGGGCCCGAGGCCTCTGATACCAAGTTGTTATGGGCCTCGCTCGGAGGCCGTCGGAGGAGTGGTCGGAGGCGGAGATGCGGGGTAACAGGGATACCACGGAGCCATGACCGCGGATGCCTAAGCGGGGCTTGCTCGTTGGAGGAGAGAGCTACCAAGACCTCACACTCAAAGATGGGAATTAGATTTTTTTCATTCCTTCCTTAGTACAAGATCGAGGGTCTATATATAATAGGACCCAGGGACATGATTGTAAATGCACATGAGACGCTAAAATACGACATGACTATGACTTAACTCGTAATAAAAACTCAAAACAACATAATAGTAACATAATATAATAAATGACCGAAACTGAATCGTAACAGATTGTTGCCATAGCTCTATTTCTAATTTGTACTAAAACTCTTTTAATCAACAAGTGAATGTTAGTTGGAAGTCCTTTTAAAATTGATGAAGTGATTGAGGTGTTTTGAAGGAAGTTTTTGGTAATTTCCAGTGGAAATACAGTAAGGATCATGGACCATTTTGCTGTAATTTTACATGCCTGAACTATGTAAAGTTTTTGTGCAATTTTTATTCCTTTATCCGACCAAAATTTTCATCATGTAATTTGCAAAATGTGTTTTATATAATTATATTTAACTTGAGAATGCACCACGTCATGAAAGAATATCATATATACCATATAATAATTTTAGATCTTTCCAAAAACACCCTTGGATTTTCTTTAAATTTTACCATTGACTCTGGACTGCTGTCGTCGGAATAAAGAGAAAACCAACCACATTTTTTAACATAAGATAAAGGAGAAATGATGAAAATAACTGGAAGAGTCTAAGGGCACTCCGCTGGACAGCTCTCCATGCCACTCCATTACCAGCAACTTTTCCCACTATCTCCACCGCAACTACTCAATTGCTAGCATTGTCAATGTTCTTTCCACTTCCAACCACCATATATTTCCATCTGGGAAGTTCAAGAGCAAGTGATCGTAGAGCAGCCCTACCGTCCCTTGCCCCACCTCCCTCAAAACACCAAAGAAGAGCATGTGGTCACTTATCACAGTTGTTATCAGTTGAAGTCTAGCTTGTACCACTTAATTTTAAATGGTCTCAAATTTACTATTTATATTTAATAACAAACTCCTATTTTTGGATTACCTCATATATATAAAATTCTAAAATAATAGAAAATAATAAGATTTCATTTATTGATAAAATAATAAGAGAACTCGAGGTTCAATTGGGTCAGCAACCATGCTTTTATGGACTTCTTTATGATCACCCTCTAGGACGATGAGCATTATTCACCTATAGACTCAATAGAATTGAGAAAAAATTTATTAAGTTGCCCTAATCCAGGCAAAGCATATATATATATATATATGAAACAATACACGTGAAATAAGCAGCGGGAAAATAAAATTTGAAATAAAACGTGTATATTCAACTCTCTCCCTCAAGTTGGGAATATATATATTGATCATCCCCAACTTGACTGTATCGTTCATGAAGTTGTCATAGTTTAATCCCTTGGTGAAGACAATGGCTAGTTGATCGTACGAATTAACAAACGGAGGACACATATTTCCCTTGTATAGGTGATCTTTGATGAAATGTCTGTCAACTTCAACATGTTTTGTCCTATCATGTTGAACCGGATTGTGAACAATACTGATGGAAGTTTTGTTGTCGCAATCGATAGTAATTGGTTTGTTCACCTGGAGACCCATACCTTTGAGAATTGTCTTCAACCACAACCCTCACACTCCTTGCGTCATAGTCTTATACTCCGCTTTGACACTTAGCGAGTTACAACATTTTGTTTCTTGATCTTCCAAGATACAAGATTTCCACCCACAAACGAGCAATATTCGGTAGTAGACTTTTTATCGTCTTGACTGCCAGCCCAATCAGCATCTGTAAACACTACAATTTCCAATGATTGGTTTGCAGAGAACAGAATCTCACGTCCTAGATACTTCTCGAGGTATTTCAATACCCGATATACAGTCTGCTGATGGCGAATTGTGGTAGAGTGCATGAATCTACTTAGGACACACGACATACGTAATATCAAGGCGAGTATGAGACAAGTATATGAGTCTCCCAACTAATCGTTGGTACCTTGAAACATCAACTTTCTCCATACTAGTATCAGCATTAATCTTGTGATTAGCCTCAATAGATGTATCCACGGGAGCACACTCAAGCATACTAGTTTCCTCCAGAAGATCAAGATAATACTTTCTCTAAGAGATGAAGATTCTCTGACGAGACCTCACTACTTCAATTCCCAAGAAGTATTTCAACTTCCCTGGATCTTTGAATTCAAATTCTTTGCCCAATTATTCTTTCAAGTGTGTGATTTCCTCTAGGTCATCTTCTATAATGATGATGTCATCCGCGTATACAATAAGTACCGATACTTGAGCTCCTCTCCTCTTGATAAAGAGAGTATGATCAGCTTGTCCTTGAGTATAGGACTAGTTGAAGCCTGGTTTTGTTAAATCGTCCAAACCAGGCTCTATAGGACTGTTTCAGGCCATATGGGGATTTCTGCAGACGGCAGGCCTTTCCATTGGACCCTTCTTTGGAAAAGCCAGGAGGGATAGTCATGTAGACTTCTTCCAGATCACCATGCATGAACCCATTTTTGACATCAAGTTGTTGTAACTCCCGCCAAGACAAGCAACACAAGAGAGAATCACACGAATAGAATTCATCTTTGCAACAAGGGCAAAGATTTCTTGGTAGTCAATTTCTTGGGTTTGGGTATACCCTTGAGCGACCAAGCGTGCTTTATGCCGCTCTACAGCCCCATCTTAATATTGCTTAACAGTGAAAATCAAACATGAACCAACTATTCGCTTCCCAGGGGGAAGACTTGCAAGCCG
The DNA here is from genome assembly GCA_039513925.1 of Platanthera zijinensis. Classification (NCBI taxonomy): domain Eukaryota; kingdom Viridiplantae; phylum Streptophyta; class Magnoliopsida; order Asparagales; family Orchidaceae; genus Platanthera; species Platanthera zijinensis. The sequence continues at coordinate 61,409,795 of CM077088.1, forward strand.
TCATGTTCCATTTTTTTCTAAGGCACACATTTCTTCTTCCATAGCATATTTCCACTCAGGTATCTGAACAGCCTGTTGTAGGCAACTCTCTCACGGGCCAGCATTTGTTAATCCCGCCGGTCAAGCCACATAGCATGGGTCGCGGCCCAGCACACCCAACCCTTCTCAGCGTGTGTTCTCGGTACTGCGGGTTGTTGAGGTGGGGGCTCAATCCCCCGACCTCCTTAATGTAAGCTCTTAACGCAAGCTCACATCACCAACTGAGCCGCGGATCAGTTGGTGGCGTGAGCTAGCGTTAAGAGCTTACATCAAGGAGGTCGGAGGATCGAGCCCCCGCCTCAACAACCCGCAGCGCCGAGAACACGCGATGAGACGGGTTAAGAAGGGTTGGGTGTGCTAGGCCGCAGCCCATGTTGTGTGGCTCGACCAACGGGATTAACATATGCTGGCCCGTGAAAGAGCGGCCCACAACACAGCCTTCTGTCAGGTCTTAAGAATCACAATAGAGGAAAGAGATGAGATAAAAGCTCTGTGAGCCTGAGAGAGGTGAAGGTAAGAAATGTAATTGGCAATGGGGTATTTGGTGCCACCAGTATTACTTTTAAGACGAGCGAGGGGTACATGGAGGCCATCATCTGAATCTAAAGTAGAGGTCTGCGAGAGTATGTATACAATATAGGAGGAATGGAAATGGGAGGAATAGAAGCAGTACTGGGTGAACTAAGAACAGAAGGAGGGGGAATATAAGAAGAAGCAACAATTGGGAGAGGAGAGTCGATGGTCCCGTCACTGTTACTACTCGTCTCCCCCTGACGAGGACCAAAATAAGACTCCCCCTCACGAAAAGTAACATCAACATGCAGTGATAGCGACGTGTAAGAGGGTGATAACACTTATACCCTTTGGTGGTAGGAGAATAACCCACGAAAACACATCTGAGGGAGCAGGCATCCAATTTATTGTGATGCGGGGAATGAACATGAACAAAGCAAACTGAACTAAAGATGCGAGGAGCGATGTGAGAGGTGTGGACAATGTGTTTCTTGGCTAAACGAAAGGGGCGTATTGTAGGAAAGGGAGCGAGACGGTAGACGATTAATGAGATGAGTTGCAGTCAAAACTGCAGCACCCCAATAGGACTTAGGAAGGTTCATGGCAATTAACAAACACCAAGCAACCTCCAATAAGTGTCTATTTTTCCGTTCGGCTATATCATTTTGAGTAGAAGTGTGGACACATGTGGTTTGGTGAATAATGCCATGTTCGGGAAGATAGACGTCAAATGCTCCCCGATCATCATACTTCACACCATTATTACTATGAAGCACACGAATTATGTCGTTGAACTGCGTCATAGTCATTTGATAAACGATTTAATTAAAAACCTGAAAGCAGGAAATAGTTTGGTAAGATATAAAGTAGAAGGGTGGCCAAGATGCAGATGTCAGCGTCGGATGTCATGCAAAATCGGAGAACTTGTGGTGAAGAGAGCACTGGGAGATAATGACTGCTTCAGCAAGTACAGCCCGTCAACGTTCTTACTACTACCAAACATCTGTTTCGTATCCAGATCCTGAAACACACAAACATCGGGAAAAAAGGATACGGAGCAATTTAAAGAAGCAGTTAGGTGGCTAATGGAAAGAAGATTGCGAGGAAACGAATGGACGTGCAAAATCGAAGACAGAGGTAGGTCGGGAGAACGGGCAACGGTTTCTTTGCCAGCAATAGAAGAAAGTGAACCATTGGCAGCAATAACTTTATCACGCCCAAAGAGGAGTATAGGAGGTAAAACCTGAGGCTGAGCCAGTCATGTGATCCGTCGCACCCAAGTCGATGATCCACTCGGAAGGGGATGAAGATACAGCATGAGCACTGGAGATACTTGAAATAGCAAACGAGGCAGTAGAATCAGCCCATGTAGAGTCAGAAAGGGAACGCAACATACGGCGAAAGACCTCTAACTCCGTAGCAGAAAGGCACACAGAGTTGTCCTCATAAACCTCAGTCGAATGCGCAGAATATTGTGTGTGGGCACCAGCCTAACGACCACCAACACAGTGACCGCCTCTCCCACGAGCACCAGAACCCCGGCCAGAGGGAGCAAGATGAGGGTGTAGACGAAAGTAAATGTCCTTAGTATGTCCGTTCTTCCCACAGTGGCTGCATAAAGGAGGAGGTCCTCGAGCAATCCCAGCAAGAGCAAAGTAGTCAATAGAGGAACCAAGAAAGCGGCAACGATTCTCATCACTGAGGAGCATACTGAAGGCTCCCGAAGAGAGGGAAGAGGCTCGCGGTGGACATGCAAGCGAACCGCATCAAACTCCATATTGAGCCCCATAAGAAATACGTGAACCCGAAAGCGATCTTTATCCTTCTGAAGAGCCTAAGCATCGGCAGTGCAAGCAGTGGTAAAGGTGTTGAAGTAATCAAGTTCCCGATACAGACATTTGAACTCAAAGTTGTAGGCAGAGACAGACATAGTTCTCTACTTCAGCTCCAAAACACGACGAGTGAGCTCATAAATCTACGTCGAACTATCTGCCTGAGAGTAGGTGTCACGGGCCCGTTTCCAAATTTCACGAGCAGAATCCAGAAGCATGAAATTGTGATACACCTGAGGGAACATAGAGTGAAATAACCACGAGACAACCAAGAAATTGTCCACATCCTATTTTCTCCATGAGGGATCGGTACGTGGTGGCTCAACAGTGGTACCATCAATATGTCCATATAGCTGGTGACTTCGAATAGCATATTGTGTCACCCTGGACCATTCAAGATAATTTGTGTCATCCAAGACAACAGTAGTGATCTTTAAAGAGTCAGATTAGTCGTGGCTCCGAGGAGAATTTGTAGAGGGACCAATGTGGGAAGACGATGAGATTTCGGAGGAATCGCCTATCTATGACCGTCTGGAGGAAACTAGCAAGACGAAGAACTCAAAAACGAAAGAAACCACATCCTACGAGTGTCCCTTAAATCGCGTCGTCAGAGAGGACACCGGAGGATGAGACCACAATGTTTCCAGCAGTACCCATGGAGGACAAAACGGCTAGAGACAAAGGGCCGACCGGAAAACCGGGCGGGGAAACGCGTTGAAGCTGCTGGAAAAGGAAGAAGCGACGCCGTTGGAAGCCCTAAACGCTAGAGGCGGCGCTGGAAGAGCGAAGGAAAAGGTGCACTGGAAGACCTAGGCGCGAACGGCGGACGGTGCGACTAGGAGCAGCGGTCGGCGCAGGAGATCGGCGGAAGAGGCGGACGTCGGAATGAAACGCGGGAGGTGAGACAGAAGCAGCGACGGAGGCAAAAGTGGGACGAGATTGAATGTTGCGGGAGCGCGGCGGAGGCGGGATCGCGTGGTTAGCTCTGATACCAAGTAGAATTGAAAGAAATTTTATTAAGTTGCCCTAATTCGGTCCAAGCATACATATATATAGGATACAATATACGTGACATCACGTGAAATAAGCAGCGGGGGAATAAAACTTGAAATAAAACGGGTATATTCAACTGACTCCTGGTGGCTTCATTTTTAATCTCAACAATAGGCCTTATGACTATGAACAAACGCCATTTTGAGCTTCTACCTTTAGATCAAAGAGTTAAAACAACCACAATCAACCTTATTTGCCCATAATAAAATTTCCAAAACAATTTTGTCTTATATCATCAATCATCCTGAAGTTTTTACATGCTTTAAGGAGGATACTTGATATGTATTGCTCCGGTCAACTAAAATTTCATTCCACAATAGGTTTTCTCATTACGAAAAAAGTGAAAAAGACTTCCAAGAAGTAAAACCAAGCTAAAATTGTCAGTCAAAGAGTTAAAACAAACGCCATTTTGAGCTTCTACCTTTGGATCAAAGAGTTAAAACAACCACAATCAACCTTATTTGCCCATAATCAAATTTCCAAAACAATTGTCTTATATCATCAATCATCTGTTATGTGGCGTTACGACGCCGGTTATCTTCAAATTATGTCTTATTTTTATCGTTTTTACCCATTGTCGTAAGCCCAAATGGGGGGCATGTTTTGAACCTTTTTATATGAGTGTGGTTAGACATTTGAGACAAGCAAGAAATTAGAACAGATTTTCTCTCTCTCTTATTTTCCTTTTTCCTCTCATCTCTCCCTACCTTCTCACGGAAAAGCCGTGAACAACCCTAGCCGCAAAAGCCGCGCTCCTCTCTTCCCCGATCGACGTTGCCGCCCCTTCTCCGACCATAGCTCCTCCTCCGGTCACGAGGTCTCAGGATAAGGGTAATATCAACTTGGTATCAGAGGGTTCTGCCGGGCCGTCGCTTTCCGACACGTCCTCCGCTCGCCCAGCCGCACACCGGCAACCCCGCACGGCAACTGCTCCTCCTTCCAACGCGTCGGAAGCTCTTTCCCAACCTGCGGGAGCCTCGTCCATCTTTGCTGACTGCGTTCAGCCTGCCACCACCTCCAGCCGGCTGCCGATTGTGGCCCTCTACCCCCCTGCGCCAGCTCTGCGACACTGCACCCCCATCGGCATTTCTCCAGCCCCCTTCAATGCCTCAACCAAGCTGTTCAGCACCGCCGCATCACCTCCGAGGTCCAACACCTTCGCCGGCCTTCTCCCTCCACCACCAACCGTCTCTCCGACCTTATCCCAAATGGCGGATGCTCCGCCCTCTCTCGCCGACCTCATGACACTCTTCCAAACCATGTTCGCGACTCAGAACGCCAGGATGCTCCGCCCTCAATGCCCGCTTAGATGCTCTACAGCAGATTCCCCCTTCCCCTCCCTTGAACACAGGCGATCGCCCTTCCACAAGCCGAGTGGACTCCGCCGCTCCTCCAGACGTGGACTACCCCGCCTACACACGGACTATCCGGATGGATTTTCCCCTCTACGAGGCCCGTGACGATCCTCTTTCGTGTCTTACGCGTTGCGATATTTTCTTCACCAACCAGCACACTCCAGATGAAGAACGTGTCGGCATAGTCTCCTTCCACTTACTTGGCTCAGCACAATTATGGTTCACCCAACTTCTGCAGGAACACCCGAACATTTCATGGCCAGATTTCAGTACGGTCTGCACTCTGAGGTTTGGCCCTGCTCTACAGGGGAACCCACTAGGCGATCTTGTGAACCTCAAACAGAAAGGCTCCATCGACACATATCTTGAGCAATTCCAGATTCTTCTATCTCGGGCGGGGTCCGTCTTACCGGAGTAACATGTTCCCCTCTTCACTGCCGGCCTCCACGAGCGATTATGTTGGGATGTGGAGTTCCTTCTACCACGCGACCTCAACACAGCCATGAGTCTCGCTAGGGCTTGTGATCGTTGACTGCTACTTGATCGTCCGCCTTTGGGACGTCGGAACCCTCAGAGCACTTACCCCCTACCCAGCTTGTCGGACAGGGCATCATTTCAGGACGAAACCTCGCGGCCTACTGTTCGACGCAGTTTGTCCCGCACCGAGATGGTCGAGCGTCGCTAGAAAGGCTTGTGCTACAATTGTGATGACCGCTTCACACCGGGACATCGATGCCAACGTCTATTCTGGCTGGAAGTAGACGACCCTCCCGATGAGGCCGTGACGGGAGGTGAAGCCACTGCAATACACTTCGATCCAGCTTGAGGACAAGCTGTATTCGGACGGGGGCGGCGATGTTATGTGGCGTTACGACGCCGGTTATCTTCAAATTATATGTTATCGTTTTTACTCGTTGTCGTAAGCCCAAATGGGGGGTATGTTTTGAACCTTTTTATATGGGTGTGGTTAGACATTTGAGGCAAGCAGGAAAATAGAACAGATTTTCTCTCTCTCTCTTACTTTCCCTTTTTCCTCTCATCTCTCTCTACCCCCTCACGGAAAAGCGGTGAACAACCCTAGCCGCAAAACCCGCACTCCTCTCTTCCCCGATCGACGTTGCCGCAAGCCGCCGCCCCTTCTCCGACCATAGCTCCTCCTCCGGTCACGAGGTCTCAGAATAAGGGCCATATCATCATCCTAAAGTTTTTACTTGCTTTAAAGAGGATACTTGATATGTATTGCTCCAGTCAACTAAAATTTCATTCAACAATAGGTTTTCTCATTACAAAAAAAAGTGAAAAAGACTTCCAAGAAGTAAAACCAAGCTAAAATTGTCAGTCTTACTGTGTAGTCGGCTAGTCCCCATGTAATCCAAAGTGTTGCATTTTTCTGCACTTAGCTAAGATATCAAGTAAAAGTAAATTAATTTGATCACACGTCCTGATTGATTATTTTTGCATGTGAGAATTATTATGCACCAGTATTATATTAGCTAGCATAAGGATTTATGAAAGAGAAAAAACATTTGAAAAAAAAGATAAACAAAATTGATTCTCATACACAATCTAAAACAGTATAACTCACGCCATGATCTGGAATTCCAGAAATAGTAGGATTAAGCCCATTGAATACAAAGGTCAGAATCCTTTGTAGAATATCAGTATCAAGCTTCGGAATAGAGCCGAGAACATCCACAGTAACTGCAGTACAAAAGCAAATCACTGGTCTCGAATGCTGGAAACCTTTCATTGGTGATGCCTGGCAAAATAAAAAGAAATATCAGGTCTCATCTATCACAAATCCTGCTTAAAAAGCATCAACAATTACACGTAAGAATGCTCACATAGTTGCATAAAGCCTCCAAAACACCTTTATCACGAACACACTGATTCACAATAACCTTTCGTGGAGGTGGGGCACCAGATGTTTTCACACCCTCCAAAAAAGCCCACTTTTTGTTACTGTATTATTATTTTAAAAAAAAACACAAATTTAGAAAGGAAATGAGAAAAAAATGGAGTAACAACCAAGGTTCCTCACCCAAAATCCAGTAATTGGACGATTCGAACGAAGGCCTGAGTATCATGATAAGGTAGCGCACATAGAACAAGCTCCTCAACGTTGAAAATATGTATTCTGCAGTGTTCAATTGTTATAAATACCTGAGTAATCTTAAAAATCATTGCCCAAGAAGAAAACATACTGATATCTACGGATGAGATACTCCAACGTCCTGAGGGAGGCGGGAAGATGCAAATGCCCGGCGAGCAGCTGCAGATAGGAGCATATCGACTTGTTCAGCTTCTCCTCTTCTTTGGGAGGCATCTTCTCCCTGTTTATGTCAAGGGTGGCATGGCTAAAAATAGTTGTTTTATAGGTCGAGAATCGGTCATCCGCCTCGATAAGAGCATCCAGACCTGAAATAGAGTTTAAGAATGTCAATTTTTTTGGTAATGCGGCTGGGGAGAAACCGATGAGACAAAGGATGATTACCGGACTGTGCTAACGGGAAAATCGATCTGAGGTCGATATCAGCGGCCTCCTTGGGGCCGAAGAGGACCGAAGGACGAGTAAGAGGCCTATGGATTTGATCCTCTTTCCCCTTACTAAGTGACTTGATCACCTGGAGTTGCGAAGTTATTGACATTGATGCTTGGTGAATTGCCGTGCAACTATATAGGGAAAATCCAAGGTTTATATCGCACATAAGAAAGTAAATAAAATAACAAAACAGTGCAAATGAAGAATAGGAAACAGAATCAAAATTCATGCAATAATATCAGTAATCAAGAAGAGAAGGGGAAGAATACCAGAAACTCTGCCCCGATTAGTGAGAGCTAGGAAGAAAAAGGCTTCGGTGGCCAAGAGTGTGGATTGCACGAGGAAAGCACGGTGGAGAGTGCAGATGGGGGGGGGGGACTCCCAAACAGTAATGGATGTAGGATTTTTTCCCTGTTGGCAAAACAAAAAATTACTTTAAAAAATTTACTCATGAAATAAGGCAAAAGTGCATGCTGAAATCAAATTGATTCAAGGCTATCTCCAAACCCCCCAAACTTCATGATTTAAGTCAAACACCCCAACAAAAATGAAGCACTGCAATAGAAATGTAAGGGTTACTGCCAAATGGGATTGATTCAAGGCTATCTCCAAACCCCCCAAACTTCGTGATTTAAGCCAAACACCCCAACAAAAACGAAGCACTGCACTAGAAATATAAGGGTTACTGCCAAATGGGATTGCTGGCAGCGAAGACAAATTTGAGTGATGGAGGGAAGTTTCGTCATTTTGCTTATTAGTATAACTACTCTTGTTGTACCCTAATTATCGTACCTATCTTTTGTAAGAACTCTTGTGTGCATGCGGCTGAGGTGAGGAATGACTCTTCTGCCTTGGTCTGCTAACTGTGGCTCTCCATCCTGAAGGTGACGGTAACCTTCCTAGAGAGAGATTTCTATTGCGTGTCTCTGTTTATCTGTTTTGGATTGGGGTTGTGTGAGCTCTTAATCTCAGCTATTTTTAAGATTTGTGTGGGTTCTGTTATTTTTTCCTGGCATTTGGCTACCCTCCCTTGGGAAGCATTGTATCACTAGTATCATAGCGATCTCCTGCGACCCGTTTCCCAGCCATGCCTACATGTAACGGTAACCGGTCGAAGGATCTACAGAATGACGTGGAGGCACTCAAACAACATCAGGAAGAAATGGAGAAATCTCTGCAAGCACGCTCTGACCAACATCAGCGCACGCTGGAGGAGGTCCAAGCTATGATCAAAAGCCAACAAAGCAAGGCATTGGATGAAGTCCGGGCGATGTTTGCAACTCTGCACGCGGATCGCTCGGGGGAGTCAGGGGGACATTACTTCACCCACAGAGGTTCGCATGCCCCATCATGCCTCACCCATGGCTGGAAGATTAGGCCGCATTGAGTTTCCTCGATTTGATGGCGACGGACTGCTTGACTGGGCATACAAGTGCGAACATTTTTTGAAATTGATGGCACTCTGCCTAGTCTCAGAATGAAGGTGGCCTCCATCCATTTGGAAGGAAAGGCTCTCTACTGGCATCAAATCTATACGAAAGGTCGATTCACACGAGAGTGTCCGAGCTGGAAGGAGTACTATCAAGCTTTGCATAGCCGTTTCGATTCGATCTTCTTTGAAGACCAGATGGGTAAGTTCAAGGACCTACGCCAACAGGCCTCAGTTCAAGCGTACCTCTATGAGTTTGATCTTCTTCTGCAACGAGTCAACAATCCTGAGGAGCATGCAGTTTGTTTTGTTTAGTGGGCCATAAAGAAGAAATCGGGTATGGGATGTGTATGTTCCAACCCAATACTTTACTGGAATTCTTCTCACTCGCCAGGTTGCAAGAGCAAGGGATGCTCTGGGAAGCAAGAAATCAGGGGCAGGAGCATCATCTGGAGCGACACCTTCCCCTGTTTGGCACAACAGGTATGTTAAGGCACCCGACACTTCATTCAGATTTCCAACAAAAACTATCACCTTGCCTTCGCCATCAATGTCGCTCGCGGCCGCAGCCCAATCGAAGAGACCCGGGCAGGGTTGGAAGCCCACCTCAACAGAGATGGATGAGAAGCGCTGGAGGTGGCTATATTTTTGGTGTAATGGCAAGATTGCGATGAGGCACAAATGCTTGAAGAGGCGGCATTCATATGTGCTAGAGTTATTGCCGGAAGAAGAGGCAGGAGGTGAGAATGAAATTGAAGAGGAAATTCAGATGTATGAAGAACGGGAAGAGGATCAGCAGAAATGTATGAGTGTACAAGTTTCTCATGAAGCAAAAATGTATTAGTGTACAAGTTTCTCATGAAGCAGAAATGTATGAGTGTACAAGTTTCTCATGAAGCAAAATTATTCGAGACAAACAAATAAAAGAGCTAAACAGAACAAGTTAGTGTATTAGACTACTCCGGAGTATAACATACAGACAAATCAAGAAATGTCATTAGCTGTAATCAGTGAAAGGTGCAAGTGTTTTATTTGATGCACGTGATTCTAATGTGAGTCTAAATGGAAATCTTATCAAAATAATTGTGCTTGCTTTGGTCATTTATTGGTTTCCGTTGTCAGTCAAACGGAAACTCGAGTCAGATCGTCGCATCAATTTAACACTATCTTTCAATGATTGCTTATAACATTAATGATTTTAAGGATTCATGATTTAGCAGATTCCTAACATACCAAATGTGTATTGGATACGAATATTTATATAAAATCACAGATCATCAATTGATTTACTATCTAGAATCATCATCAATTACAATTAAGACACTTATTACACATGCCCAACAATCTATCGTTCTTCCAGTTTTATCTAAATTGAGCAAATCCTTCATCTAAGCGAATATCCAAATAAAAATCATCTGCGATCATAATTTCATGTAAATCCAACAAATCAAACCCTAAATTATTAACTTATCAGATTGGACATTCAAGAATTAAATTCATTTGACAAACCAGACATTTCAGGATGAAATCATAAAATCGTACGCGTAGACAACACAATCAGAATGCAAATTGACGCCCTGTATATGCCAGCAACTTGTAGACAACTTGAGTCGAGGAGTTGCGCTGGAATTCACAAATACGACGAGATTAGTTGATTGCGAGAGAGGCAGAAACTTGGATCCACAAAAATATACGCAAATGGGGCAAAATTTTGCAAATGTAAGGTCAAGCAACTATGAATAAAGAGGGGGACGAGAAAACCTTACCCAAGAAGATCAAATCCGGGCTCTAAATCTGAGTAGAGGCAAAAAACGAGCAAAACCTAGGCACTATATTGCAGATCTCGGTCAAATCGAAGAAGAAAAGCCAAAATTAGGGTTACTTGAGGGAGAAGAGGCGGCTGCTGGAGGAGAAGAGGGATTTGTCGCTGATGTCGGCCTCCAGAAATGGAGAGGAGGAGGAGAAGACTACTGATTCTGGGGAAAAGCGAGAACTGCAGTCTAGGGCAGGAGGAGACGAAGCTGATGTCGTCGGATGCTTGAGGAGGAAGAGAAGGTGGCGGCCGGAGACGGAGGAGGAGGAGGCGCCAGCGGCGGGGGAAGCGGGAGACGGGTTGGGCGTCGGGGAAGAGTCGAGAAGCGCTGGGAGGCGGAATCGGGAGAAGCGGGCGTCCAATTTGCGGCTTGCGGGAAACGGCAAGGAGCAAAAGTTTTTTATCGGGAGAGCGGCTGACTCGGGTTTAGGTTATAAGAGAAGGGGGGAAAATTATGGGTTTTTATTTAATTTTTTATTATTATTATATTCATTATCACATATATTAAACTGGGTTGTTACAGAATCCAAGGACTTGTTACGTTAGGGGTCATCCAATTTCAACAACTTAACAATGGTTTTTACAAGTCAAGGAAAGCAAATATCGCTATGAGGATCAAAGAATCTAGCGGGTATCTGGATGAAACAACAACGGATACAGAAATTATTGGCGAAGCCGGGCCAACTCCACGTGACGGCCCTTTGTAATATTCAGGAGTTTACACTGAGAAGGTGGGCACATGAGGCTGAATACTCCCCCACTTGTCCTCTCAAGACCCAAGTTACACCAAGAAGAAGCGGGTCAGCTATAAGAAGTCTTGGAGGAGTTTTTCCACTTGTTTGCGGACCCCACCGGGTTGCCACCGCCACGAGTTTAGGACCATCGTATTCCCCTCAAAGGGGGTTCCGTAGAGATGAACAATCGGCCATATTGTTATCTGTTATTGCAAAAAAAAGTGATTAAAATTTGACTCATAAATTAATAGCAACCGGGACAATTCTCCATAGCTCCAACCCATACGCCTCACCTTGGTATTAGTGAAGAAAGATGACGAAACGTGACGCCTGTGTAGATCGAAAAAAAATTAGGTATGTTTCTCCCACCTAGTTTTAGATGGGGGGTTAAATACGTCTGTACGACCTGGTATCCTACGGCTGAGTTGTTTTCACAGAATACTGCAGTATTCTAAAAATACTGTCAGTATTATTTTGACCCATGTTGTTTTTCCAGGAATCAACGGTTTGATGCGCACTCCCACCGTGATCTTAGATGGGAGAAACACACCTAAAATTTTATCGGATTACAGACAACTGAACCATCATACTATCAAAAATAAATTTCCAATTCCGCTAATTGAAGAATTGTTAGACGAGTTGCATGGGGTGTTGATGTAAACCGACGCTTCGTGAAACTTTAAATTTAACTGGAGCTAAACTTGGCCCAAAGATTAAGATTTTATTAAAATAGTGAAGAATAAAACAAGTTTTTCATCTTCCAAAGCAACCGGCAATTTCACAATCTAAACATGAGAATAAACACAATGAAAAAAAGAACGACAAGGTATGATTGCAATGGTTGGTGCGTTACACTTGAAAATGACAATACTTGTTGAAACTATAATAACAAACCACTAGTAATGAGATTGAGGAGAGGAGAAAGGGAAGACCTCGTTGGGATGCCCTAACAGCGTGGTATTGATCTCTTCTTGGTGCAGTCACGGTAAAACGAGCAGCGGCAATAAACAACAGCAACTGGAGATGATGGAGGAAGAAGATGGTGGGGGGTCGAAGGCCGGAAACAGTGGTTAGAGGAGATGCAGAGTGAACTGGAGGGCGGCCTCGAAACTCGAGGGCGTAGTCGCAGCAAAGAGGATGTGCGGCTTCAAAACTTGGTGCAGGAAGAACGAAACCGTCGGATGGGTCCAGGGAAATCGACACCTAGTGCGGTGGTCGGAGCAGAAGGCGGTGAAGAATCAGCGGCTGGAAAGGAGCGGCAAGCTCGGGCATCTCGGGAATCTGGAAGGGTGCGGCGGTCGGAGCAGGTGCTAGCGCTCGGCGTCTTGCATGAGGTAGGAAAGAGGAGAGGCGGAGAAGCTGGCGGCTGGGATTACCGAAAGAAAAAACGCTATTTCTTACAGTCTTTCCCAAAGCCAACTTAGGGCAGCCCATGTTTGCGAAAATTTCTCCTCTCAAATAATATTGTGATTTAGTATTATTTTTTAAGCAAGCCATAAACAAAAGAAGCGCTCCGTACCTCTCCGCTCACTCCATGTCGGACCATTTCATTTAGGTTCACGTGAGGTGGTCAATTTCACGTGTCAGACTAATAAAAAAAATCTCAGTAGGTGAACATAATAATAAGAAAAATGAAAATACATGAACGTAACAACTAAACGAAAATAACTAAAATAGCACTAGAACACCCTAGTTATGGTCACGTCAATTTCCCCGGAGTTGAGAGAGCTCGACTCCAGCGAGACTGTGAAAATGGCTGCAGCTGAGAGATCTGGGCGTCGGCGTTGTAACTCCTTGGCAATGATCCAACTGTTATCCAAAATGTCCCTTCCCCACCAGGAGACCAAGTATTGATGGTAGGCCCGACACGAGTCTGGAACTCCCGAACATCAAACACCTGATCAATTTCCTCTGTGGTGGGTGTGAAAACCGGCCAAACTCTTGTTATCACCCTGGGCTCCAATGTAGGTAGTGGTATGGGAATGGTGGGTGGAGATCCATGAAAGGAGCAGAGGTCTACCACATTGGAAATCGGTGATGTTGTCGAATTCCAAGGAAATTCTAAAAAATAGGCCTTCTTGCCCAACTGTTTCCTTACCTCGAAAGGACCAAAACGACGATGTCGGAGCTTGTGATATGTCCTAATGGGAAATCATTCCTTCCTAAAATGTACCAACACATAATCACCTTCTGAAAAAGACACGTCGCACCGATGTATATTGTCGTCGACCATGTATTTTTCAAATGTCACATATAGCTTATTAATAGTTTCATGCAAAGATTTTAAATTATCAATCAAAGTAGTAGCATCAAAGGAAATGCCTTCATGAGAAGGTAAGGAGTGGCGGTCATGGAAATGAGGAATAGGAAATTCATGGACAACTGACAATCTCAAAAGGAGACTTTTGGGTGAAATGATTTAATGTACTGTTGTAGGCAAACTCGGCTTCGGACTAGTGCCAAATCCCACTGCTTATGATGCTCGCCTACAAAACCTCTTAATAGATTGCTCAAACTTTGGTTGACTACTTCGGTTTGCCCATCAGTCTGGGGATGGTATGCGCTACTGAATTTTAACTGTGCCAAATTTACCCCAAAAAGTTTTCCAAAAAAACCATAAAACGAGTGTCCCTATCAGAAGTGAAAGTGTGTGGGACTACGCGAAGTCTAACCATCTCCCTAAAGAAAAAATTTGGCATGTATGCAGCATCAGAGGTTTTCTGACAGGATATAAAGTGGGTCATCTTGGAAAACCCATCAACCGGTAGAAATACAGAGTTAACTTTATGCATTGTACAAGGGAAGCCACTAACAAAGTCCATGGAGACCTAGTCTCATAGTCGCTCAGGGACAGGTAATAGGGTGTATAATCCTGTGTTCTAGAACTGCCCCTTGTATAACTGGCAGGTGTGATAGGTTTGAATGAGGTTCACAATATCCTGCCTCATATGAAGCCAATAATAGTGTGTAGTTGCCAGATCTAACCTCTAACCTACATGTCCCCTCTAACCCAGACAAGTGCAGCTCAGTGAGCAAGGCCTTTTGTAGCGATCCCTGGCAAATACACAACCTAGTGCCCCTAAATAGGTAGCCCTCGCTCACACAGAAATGTCATGTCGCATTCGCTCCATGTATCCTACACTCCGCCCAAACCTCACTGAAATTGGGATCCTTCTGGGAGTCTAAGTTGGTTAGTCCGAGCTGTAAAGTCACTAACAGATGTGCACGAAGGCTAAGGGCGTCAACAACTTTGTTGGTAACTCTTGGCTTGTGCTGAATATGATAAGTGTACTGTAGAAATGTGACCCGCTTAGCGTGGCGTCTGACCTCCTTTTGGGAGTTCCGATGGCACAACGCATTGTGATCTATGTTCAACACAAACTCACGCTAAATCAAGTAGTGTCGCCAATGTCGAAGGGCATGAACGATAGCTAAAAACGTGATATCGTAAGTCGAGAATCTAGTCCTTGCATTGTTCAGTTTTTCACTGTAAAATGTGACGGGTCGACTCTCTTAGCTCAACCCAGACCAAATACCCCTACGTGAGACGTGTCGCAATCCACCTCAAAAATCTTCTCAAAATCGGGGAATACCAAAACAGGAGCACTGAACATTTTCTCTTTCATGAGGAGAAATGTCTACTCAGCCTCAGCAGTCCAGGTGAATTTCCTTTTCCGGAGGCAATCAATAATGGGTGCAATGTGGGTGCTAAAATTGCGGATGAAACGTCGATAGAATGATTCTAAACCTTGAAATATGCATGCCTTAGTGAAGTTCCTGGGGGTGGGTCAGGACTTTATCGCTCGGATATTCTCTTGATCCACCTTAATTCCCTCAGAAGAGACAATATAACCCCAAAAAGGTACTATTGCCGGTCAAAAAGGTACACTTCTATAGGTTGATAATCAAGTGATGCTCTCTCAATATCTGAATTACCCGACGAAGATGTCCAAGGTGCTGGTTGGGGTCGAGGTTGTATACGAGGATATCATCAAAGTACATAATGACACAAGTCCCTATCAGGGATCTAAGGACTTGGTTCATTAGTGTCATAAAGGTACTCGGTGCATTGGACAAGTCGAAGAGCATGACCAACCACTCATATAATTCCTCTCTCGTCCTGAAAGCTGTTTTCCATTCATCACTAAGTCAGATCCGGATCTTATGGTAGCCACTCCTAAGATCGGTCATCGAAAAAAAAATGCATATCAAGCATGATCGAAAATCGATAATTGATAGTGATCTTGTTAATAGTGCGATTATCAACAAACATACGTCAGGTTCCGTCCTTCTTGGGGACAAGAAGGGTCGGAACAACTTAGGGGCTAAGACTCTCGCGCATGGCCTTTATGGAGAAGCACGGACACCTGTCTCCTAAGCTCCTTGTGCTTCTTCGGGCTCATGCGATAATGGGGTAAATGCATCAGGCTCACTCCTGTGGCTAAGTCAATGCAGCGATGGATGTCCCTAAGTGGAGGGAGTTGGTCTGGTAGCTCGTCAGGAGTGAGGTCACAAAACTCTGTGATCCGTGGTCGAACCGATGCAGGAATCTCCAAAGTGGAGGTGGGGAAATCCATGCCAACTAATATGTACGTGGTAGTGTTCTCTCTCATCTCTCGACAAAAATGACGATATGTCAAAAGCATATTGACTGATGTATATGTCTTTGAGGTGAGTGTGGAACTGAAATATGGGGTGCTACCCTCTGGGGCATAAGACTGTTCTTTTGGGGAATGACTGTATTGCGACCATGATGATCGAAGGAATAAGAGTTCTTATGTCCGTCATGAATAACACATTTGTCATACTACCACGGATGTCCTAAAAAACATGACACGCGGGGAGCAATGTCGCACCATACCGAGTCAAAATTCGAGGGTCCAATAGCGAACTCTACGAGGCATTATTGGGAGATAACAATCGTGGTGCCGCTAGTCACCCAGGATAAATCATAAGGCCGCACAAATTTCTGAATCTGGAGATTTAACTTCTATATCATGTGTTGGCAAACAAAGCATTTCACGCTCCTGCGGTAAATGATAATAGAGCAAAAGTGATCTTGGATGTGAGCGGTGGTACGGAAAATATTGTACCTTAACCAGGCATCATCATTGGTGACTCGCAGAGTCGGCAAGCTATGTTGTAGAACACATATCAACTGATCTGGCTGCTCACCCTCAACCTCACACTCTCCCTCGGGTGGGGCATCTGAATCTCTAACAAAATCACTCTCCCAAATCCTATACTCATGATTTTGTTCATCGTCAACCTCAACAACAGCGGTAAACTGACGCATCGGGTACTCAGATGATTTATGTCTTGGCTCCATACACAGGTGACATCAAAACACAGGTCTAGAAGTCATAACTTCCTTCCCCTTAGTGCAAACCAAGGATGGTCCCTAGGGAGCTGGTGATGCGAGTTTAACGGTTGAAGGTAGTCCAGGTGCAAACGGTGGAATCGACCTAACTGTCGATGTCGATGAAGCGGTATAATGAGTCCTATCAGTAGATCTTTGACCAGATGTCCCCTTCTAGAGGGCTTCCACTCTGCGTGCCCGACTGGAGACCTCTCCCGGGTCCTAGAAATCATGAAGCTCTAACTGATCATGTATCGTGTACCGTAGCCCATTAAGATAACGGGCCAAGAGCATGTGATCTTCCTACTTCAGGTCTAAGTGTGATTGGAGTACAAGAAATTTGTTTGTGTGCTCATCAATAGTCTGTTTTTATTGTCGTAGATTGTGATACCTACGATACAAGTTCTGCATGAAATCAGTGGGGACATACCTCCTCTTGAGTTGAGCTTTTAACTCAACCCAAGTAGTGATAAGTAGTTGTCCCATAGTATAACGCATCCGCTCGACCTGCCCCCACCATGTAAGTGACTCCAAACCACCTGCTAGTGGGCAGGTGTGTGCTTCCAGCTGAGGAATCGCTCTAATCGGTCACACTAATCTAAACATACCACAAGCTCAAGTGTGCCTTTAAAATCCCCAACATCTAATTTTATACTCGTATCCCACCTAGGTGGATTCCTATCATCTTGATTTACTAGTTAAAGTCCTGGTGGTGGAGGTGTAGGGTGTTGTGCAGGAAGACACTCTAAATAAAATTGTGTTTCTAGTTTGTTGACTAAAATGTGTAACCCTAACATGACTTGGTTTGTATCTCTCATGGAGACAGTGAGCGCGTTGACAACAATCATGAGTTCTTTCATATGCCTACCCATGTCATCTAAACCCCCCACTAGGTGTTCAACTATCGACTCTATTGATTAAATTTGAAAACTCTTAAAATTTAAAATTTCGGAAGCGTATGTCGCTCGGCTATCCCACAATAGGTGTGTGATATCCCAGCAGCCACACCAAAATGATGTAAATCGGCGTTTTGCAAAACTTGAAGTTTAACTAGAGCGAAACTTGACACAAATATTAATATTCTATTAAAATAGCCACACCACCTCTTGACGGATAAAACAAGCTTTTCATCTTCCAAAGCAACTGACAATTTAGAGAAATGTGACAATTTCACAATCTAAACAATGAGAATAAACACAGTGAAAAAAATAACGACAATGTATGATTGGAACAGTGGGTGTGCTTCACTTGAAAATGATAATACTTGCTAAAACTATAATAATAAACCACTAGTAATGAGATTAGGGAGAGGGGAAAGGGAGGATCACACCGGGATGCCCTAACAGTGTGGTATTGGTCCTCTTCTCGGCACAGTCACGGTAGGAAAAGCAACGGTAGCAAACAACAACGGCTGGAGACAATGGAGGAAGGATATAGTGGGGGTCGAAGGCCGAAGGAGATGCATATTGGACTGGAGGGTGGCTTTGAAGCTAAAGGGCGTAGTCGCAACAAGGAGGATGTGCGGCTTCAAAACTAGGTGCTGTAAGAATGAAACCATCGGCTGGGTCCAGGGAAATCAGTCGCAGGTGCGGTGGTCGGAGTAGAAGGCGGTGAAGAATCAACGGCTAGAGAGGAGCGGCAGGCTCGGGCATCTGGAGGGTGCGGTGGTCGGAGCAGGAACTGGCGCTCGGCGTCTCGCGTGAGGTAAGAAAGGCGTGAGGCAAAGAAGTTGGCGACTGGGATTACCGAAAGAAAATCGTGAATTCTTTCAATCTTTCCCAAAGTTGACGACTTCGGGCAACCCATGTTATCTATACCTAGGCTGAAATTTCCCCTCTCAAATAATATTGTGATTTAGTATTATTATTTTTCTTTGTTTTGTTTTTAATTTCAGCAAGTCATAAACAAAAGAAGTGCTTCGTCTTGCTCAACTCACTCTATATTGGACCATTTTATTTAGGATCACATGAGGTGGTCCATTTCACGTGTCGGGCGACTGAAAAAAATGTTCGCAGCAGGTGAACATAATAATATGAAAATGAAAATACATGAACGTATTGACGAAACGAAAATAACTAATCTCCGCATACGAGGAGTTGTTGGCGATCATTATGGTCGTGCAACATTGGAGACACTATTTGATCGACTGCACTTCATTATTCAGACCAACCATCAAAGTTTGTGCTTCCTCCTAGAGCAGAAAATAGCAACTCCGGCTCAACAAAAATATATTGTTAGGCTCATGAGTTATGACTCCAAAATACAGTACCGGAAGGGGAAGGAAAACATGTGTGTAGATGCCCTCTCGCGGTAGCATAGCAACCCGGAAGCAGCACGTCATGCAATGGTGACTCTCCAATTGAATATGTTGCAATGGGTCAAGAACTCTTGGCGGCAGGACGCCTATCTGCAACATATGATCGTTGCTAAAGAAGTCGACCCAGCTGCAAGCCAAACTACCTGTGGCAGCACAACGTCTTAAAGCAGAAGGGGCGCCTAGTGGTTGGCGGGATGAGGCCCTCAATACCAAACTACATCAGTTGTTTCGTGACAGCCCGATGAGCGGACACTCCGGCATTACAGCGACCTACCAATGGCTCAAACGAATGTTCTATTGGAAATGGATGAAACCAGAAATCTATTCTTACATCCAACATTGTGAAGTTTTTCGATGATGTAAGGCAGACCACCAAAGGCCTTTGAGCTTGCTCTAGCCATTACCAATCCCCAAACATGTATGGCAAGACATTTCCCTTGACTACATCGAGGGTCTAACCAAGAGCAACGGGAAAACCACTATATTAGTCATTGTCGACAGGTTGAGCAAGCAAGCCCACATTGTAGCGGTCACACATCCATACACTGCCGAATCCATTGCGCAAGTCTTCTTGGATTCCGTTTTCCGCTTACATGGGCTTCCCAATGCCATTGTAAGTGATCGGGAGACCATCTTCATTAGTAAATTTTGGCAAGAAATGTTTCGCCTTTTGCAGGTTCAATTGAAGCTAATCCCCGGATTATCACCCGCAGACAGATGGCTGATTCGAGGTGGTCAATCGCTGCCTTGAAAGCTATTTGCCTTGCATGTGTTTCGAGCGACCGAAGCATTGGACGAAGTGGTTAGCTCTGGCTGAATGGTGGTACAAAACATCATTCCACAGTGCATCAAAAATGACTGATGACTCCTTATGCAGTTGTATAAGGGCAAGCACCCGTGCTACACTCAACATATATGGGTCACCATGATGGAAGAGGTGGATCGTTCTCTCGAGGCTCTTAATCTCAGCTATTTTTAAGATTTGTGTGGTTTCTGTTGTTTTTTCTGGCACATGGCTACCCTCCATTGGGAAGGATTATATCAACTGCATAATGAAATAGGACGGAGAATGACCTGTAAAACTGAAGCAATCTTCAGTTTCGGCGTGCGACGTCGTTGATGGATAGGAGAAGGGCGAGGATGCAGAAGTAGAACGCTCGCGAATGAGGTTCGTCAATCCCAGCGAGAAATGGAAGACTTGATCTTGTTCGTCAAATCCAGCGAGAGAGAGAGAGAGTGTCTTGTGTTAACCCGACGAGGAGAGGAGGCGGCGCAACGGAGCAACCACCGATCGTGTTCGTGAGAACGAGGAGCGGCGTTCGTCGAGGCCGAGCAAATCTGGCGAAAGGTCCGCCGCTGCTACCAAACAGCGCCTAAAACCCTGGAGGCTCTCGGCGGCGGAGATGAGACCGCAGAACGCAACCGACCTTGGGTTTTGATCTTGGCCGTTCGATTTTGAGTCGCTATTTATTTAGCCCTTTTTTAAATAGAATTTGGAAATTGGTCAATTTTTTCCTTTTTTTTAAGAAAATCATTGAAAAAAAATTTTGAGTTTCTTTTTGGGGGAAAAATTTGGATTTGGTCTGGGACGCGTGCCAAAACCATGTCCCCCCAAAAATGATTTTTATCTCAATCAAAAATGTTTTATTTTAAATAAATTATGTAATGTTTATTATGATTTTTAATCATTATTTTAAGATATTATTTCATATAAATTTTTTTTTAAAAAAAATACGATCGAATATCTCGCCCTTTAAATTCCGGCTAGATATCATTCTTTGCTTTTTTTAATAGTAAATTTTGTTGGCGGACTGATAATTGATCGCACGATCAGATCTAGCGCGGACCATGTTTAGGGTCCAAATTATCCAATTTTGTATTGTTGTGGTTGCTCGAGCCTCTTTGTAAATCGGATTAAACTTGTTCATCTTAATACGTGGAGCGATCATATAGAAAATATAACTATTTTGAGTAGTGTGTTACGACAACGTTGTTTTTGTATATTTGTATATTGAGCATACATGTTCCGAATTGAGGTCTGTCGGTTGCATTGGACTCTTACAGTCAATACGAGTGCAACGGGACTCGCTTCGTCACAATCCAATGTCATATGGAGAATATGACCATTTGAGTAGTGTGTCACGACGACGCTGATTTTGTATATTGAGTATACGCACTTCAAGTTGATTTATTTCATTTGCATTAGACTCGTATAGTCAATACGAGTGCAACAGAACTTGTTCCGTTACAATCTGAAGTCATATGAAGAATATGATCATTTTGAGTAGTGCGTTATGACGATGTCATTTTTGTATATTGAGCATGCATACTCCGAATTAAGTTCTGTCAATTGCATTTAACTCATATAATCAATACAAGTGCAATGAAACTTGTTTCGTTCCAATCTGATATCATATGTACAATATGATCATTTTGATTAGTGTGTTACAATGTCGTTATATTTGTATATTGAGCACAAGTGTTCCGAATTGAGTTCTATTAGTTGCATTTGACTTGCATTGTCGATACGAGTGTAACGGAACTCGTTTTGTTCCAATTCGAGATCATATGAAGAATATAACCATTTTGAGATGTGTGTCACGATGACGCTGATTTTGTATATTGAGCATGCATGCTCTGAATTGAGTTATTTCAATTGCATTTGACTCGTATTGTCGATACGAGTGCAACGGAACTCGTTTCATTCCAGTCCGAGGTCGTATGGAGAATATGACTATTTTTAGTATCGATGCGCGTTACGACAATGTCATTCCAGTATACTAAGAATACTGGCTCGGAATTGGCCCCAGTCAGTTACATTTGACTCAGGTGATCAATATGAGAGCAACCAAATTCATTGCACTCAATTCCGGCATTGTTCAGTCAACCTGGTCAAATCAAACCTTTTGGTGCACTAAAAAACATGCACACACCAATATTACTCCAACACACCAACATTGACTCATCACTCCCACCCTATATGGGCCTAAATTACAACCAAGCTCCCTTAGACCATGGGCCTTGACCCAAATCCCAGGAAGTCACTATTCTTTCCCTCCTTTACCAAAGCCCAAGGCCAAACCACTATGCCACTTTTCCCCCTTTGATTCTAACATATGGTAGTCCTTGCCTCTTAGGATGGTGCCAGCTCACCCCCACCTGGCAAGGAAGAGTGTAAGTTGTGTAGCAAACCATTCTATGGGAATTAATCCCACATGAACGAGTGAGGGGGAGGGGTTCCACCCTAGCCTATAAAAGGACCCCACCCCCTTCAGAAGACCACACAGCCCTAGTCGACTCTAACCCACCCCCTTGTCGGAGCCCCACCTCACTGGAAACCCCCTACCCGAGCCTACCACTTTTCCACCGCCTCCAATGGCAAGTCTACCTGAGAGCTCCAGAAAGCCCTCTACTAAGGTGGGCACTTCCCCTCTCCCCCCTAGCTCGTCGACAAGCTGTATGCGGGCTCCAGCCACCGGAGCACCATCACCGCCACCCAAGCCATTCTTTAGACTCGGGTGGTAGTCGAGTAGCGTGAGCCTCCCAGTGCACTGTGGTGGAGCTGGGAGAGTATCTATCGACTGAGGAGGGTCGGCAAACCCCCTTCTGACAGCGGGGAGATGGTGGTGCCACCAGAAAGTGGAGCTTCGATGGCACTCGTGACTTGGTTTTATGTAACAATGAAATCCGGCGGATGTCGGCGGAGCCAGGTCGTCAGACCATCGCAAGAGGAGGAGCCGATCCCCCAGTGAGTTGGTCGGGGGTGGTGGCGCAATCGTTCGGCCACTGAACGGTGACGGAGAGGCCCCGCAAGCCTCTATCGCTCGAGAAGGTTGTGATCTTCTTAAAATCTGCTAAGTGATGATTACATCACACAGTGGATCAGCTCCAGATTTGTTGTGGGGCCGTGAATTCTACGGTCTAGCTCGAACTCAACCTCCGATCTTCTTCGACATGTGTGTTGTATTAAAAAAGTATGTAAAGGATTTTTTTAAGGCCGATGTGTGACTCAAATTAAAAAAAGTCTTGAACTTCAAAGTTGCGCTCCATGATGGGGGCTACATCCATTTTTTTTTGAGAATTTTTTAGCATGACTTGATATTTTAAATAATTATTATATGAGAGATTTCTATTATGAGAGGTATTAAAACAAATCAAAAAATTTTGAGCAAATAGAGGAGATGACCATATACATCTTCTATAATTAATTGTGGATTTTTAACACTAGTTGGATATTTTTACTGATTTAATCAAAATTTTATAATCGAGCAATTTAGAACAAAAACACACAATTTATAAGAAATAAAATTGAGCGAATGGTAATTCAACCGAAATGCAAATCAATGAATAACACTCTTGCCTCAAGTTTGCTCTTTTTAATGTCAAAAATTCTCAAGGATTGCGATGTGAGAGTTCATAAGAAATTTGTGGCGTCGGTAGATCTCGCCAACATACAAGAATCTGTGTTGAATCTCTATATCAAAAGATAGATAGCACAATCCACTTATGTATTGTAAGACCCCCTTTTTTTTCTTTTTAAACCACCGGGGTCTTATGCCCAGAATCATCGCTTTGTGGTGACACCTTCGCGCCCGGGAAGATCGTCACTACAAAACGCCGATTCTGCCGGCCTTATTGATCACAAAAGTAGCAGTACAAGAAAATAGACATGTAAGTCCACAAAAAATCACATATATATAGATAATCTCCACGAAGGGAGTGTCCACAAAATAATAAATCAGAGTACTAAAATATGGGCTTATGCCCGATACATCATGCCCTCACTACAAATCACTCATGCGGAAGCAAAAACAGAACATCTACTCAAGGTCGAGACTCACGGTCCCGGCTGAATGAACTCCGGAGCTAGACTGCCCCCTCTCTAAGCGCACCGGTCTCTAGGTCTGCTCCCCCGTACTAGGCTCCACGATTCCCTAAAATGATGCGGTTTGAAAATCGTTAGTCTATAAAACTAAGCCCTATCATCCTCTACCCCTTCCCCCATGACTCCTAAGTATCGAGCGGAGAGGAAGAAAGGGAAGGACATGAAGGTGGAGAATAAATCAAAAGTAACAGGTGGTAGCGGAACTAATCTAGCAATTTATAATATAAATGGCAGTAAAGTAAAGTATGAAATATAACCTTGACTTATGAGTGGAAACGCATAAGCCAAGGGATATTCTGCAAGGCTCCCATCGTATAAAGAGTATCATACCAATTTATACATTTGGGTGTCGGTTATCAGACAACAATATATATATATATAGAATTTAACCTTAATTTATAAACTTGCCTACACAAGCTTATAGACCAAGGGGTCGTTTTGCAAGTCCTAATGTATAAGCGTCTCATTCCACTTATACCTTAGGTGTGTAGGGTTGAATGAATCGATTATGCTATGACATGCTAGTGGGTAAGATGGAACATGCAAGTGCAACACACACACACATCCGACTCTGTGCACATAGACCTTTAGTTCCCCCTTTCGGAGCCAATCCCGAACTGCCAATCCCGAACTGCCTGAATCTTTGCCGGATCCACTGCCAACCCGGCTCCACTGATAGTATGGCCTAGGAAGCCCACCTCATTCAACCAGAACTGACATTTGCTGAACTTTGCATATAAATGATTCTCCTGCAGTCTCTGTAGGGTCAGTGCCAGATGACGAGTGTGCTCCTCCTCCGTTCTCGAGTAAATGAGGATGTCGTCAATAAATATTATGACGAATACATCCAAATACTCCTCGAATACCTTGTTCATGAGGCTGGTAAAGGCTGACGGCGCATTTGTGAGCCCGAAGGGCATCACTGTAAACTCGTACAGTCCGTACCTACTGTTGAAGGCGGTCTTCAGAATGTCCTCCTCTCGAATCCGTAGCTGGTAGTACCCTGACCTTAAGTCGAGTTTCGAGAAGAAATGTGCTCCTTCCAGTTGGTCGAACAGCTCGTCAATCCGTGGTAGTGGGTATGTATTCCAGACCGTCAGTCTATTCAGCGCTCGATAATCAATACACAAGCGGAGACTTCCGTCCTTATTCTTTACGAATAACACCTGGGCTCCCAGAGGTGAAGAGCTTGTCCGGACAAACCCTGTCTCTACTAATTCCTGCAACTGACTTCGAAACTCTGTCAACTCTTACGAGGCCATCCGGTAAGGGGCTCTAGATGCCGGCTTGGCTCCCGGCACCAGCTGTATCTTGAAGTCCTGCTCCCGGTGCGGAGGTAGACCTGACAGCTTCCCTGGAAAAACGTCGGCAAAAATCTCGTACTACTAGAATGTCCGTCACAGATTCCTTGACCTCCGCCATCTCAAATAGAACCTGATAAACCTCCTCCCCTTGTAGATGGGCCTTAACGGCCTGAACTAATGATAAGAGAATACGGGAGGCAAGTATTATACCTTCGATAACGATAAAAGAGTCCCCGTGCCTCACGGTGATCCTCTTTGCTTGGCAATCAATCTGGGCATGGTTCCAGTGCAGCCATGTCATGCCCAGGATCAATTCGTAGTCCATCAGCTTCAAATGCGTCGCTGGAGCCTCGAACGCCTTTCCACCAATTTCTGCCTCCATATTGCATTGGTCCGAAGTAAGGAGTTCAGATCCATCAGGTAGTCGCGCCCTCATCTCCAAGTCCGTGAATCGCTCCACACCTTCCAGTCCTTCTACGAATGTTTCCGACACAAAGGAGTGAGTAGCTCCGGAATCAAAAAGCGTGCGGGCAGGCTTGCCGCTGATGAAGACTATACCTGGGGCGATTAAATGTCTTAGGATTCTATAACAAGTTTTCTTTCCTATTTATTCTATCTAGTGCAGTTCTACAAATTTAACAACTGAGAACGGAAATTTTATTTAAACAATTAAACATCTTGGCGTACCAGCTACGACCTGCTCTGGGTTCCGAGGCTGAGCCAGATCCAATGCATACATCTGCTGTCCCTCTGGCCTGCGGTCTCCACCCTGGTATCCACGACCTCGGCCGCATCCTCGGCCTCCGAAATGCTGAGCAGGTGGGCCACCCCGTAGTGCTGGAGGTGGTGCCCCACTCATGGGGCAGTTTCTCCGGAGGTGCCCAATCTGATGACAATGGAAGCACTCTGGTGGGGGATACACCATACCCCCGGGTCTCGGCATCTCCTGCATCCGAAGAGGTTGAGGGGCCAATATCACCTGCTCCCTCAGCTCCTGCCTCACTTCCTGATGAGGCTGGTCCTCTGTCCTTCTCCCATCTGGTATAGCACCTCGCCGCTGATCATTTCTGGCTCTCCGGCCCCGATCCTCCGCTTGCCGCTTCCGGCCCCGAGTGGTGTGCCAATCAGCCTCAATCCTCTTTGCCATCTCCAAAATCCGGGAGATAGGACCGTCAGATACAAACAACAAGGCCTCCCTCAACTCCTCTTTCAGGCCCTTATAGAACCTCTTGATGTACCCTGTTTCGTCCAGCTGATAAGAATTTGCATATCGAGACAAATGGTCGAACTCCCGATGGTACTCCACCACCGTCCTGGTGCCCTGCTTCAGCTGTAAGAATCGCTCCTCCAACTCATCTCTGGCCGACTGCGGAACAAAATGCTCCAGCAGCGCGGCCCTGAACTCTTCACAGGTAATTTCCGCAACCTCCCTGTCGACAAACGTCGTATCCAATAGCGTCTTCCACCACCTCTTGGCATGGGATTCCAGGCAAGAGACAACCAAAGCCACTTTCTCCTCCCAGGGGAACCGTATCCCGGTCAGCATTTTGTACATAATATCTAGCCACTCTTCCGTCCGAATTGCCGACTCTGTCCCCAAGTAGGATGGGGGAGAAAGTCCTCGGAAGATGCTCAACCAGTTGGCCCCCGGGTTTGGCTGCGGAGCCGGAGCCTGTTGAGTCTGAAAGGCCTCAAGGATAGCTGTAAGAGTCTGCCCCAAGACCGACTGAAGGAAAAGAGTGGGGACCGGTAGATGTGGTGCAACATCTGGAGTCTGTTGAACTCCACCCTGTGGCATAGGCTGTGCTGGAGGCTGCGTAACAAAATCCATAATAAGAAAACGTTCAATCATTACTAAAAATGGACAATTTATATGTGATCCCCATATGGGCACACCACTGCTTCCGCTGCTTAGTTTGTCCCCAAACTAAACTCGAGCGAGGGTGACCCAGGGTTAGTGGACTGCTACTTTTTTTTCCGATCGATGTTACCCTCTGATACCACTTGTAAGACCCCCCCCTTTTTTTCTTTTTAAACAACCGGGGTCTTATGCCCAAAATCGTCGCTTTGCGGTGACACCTTCGCGCCCGGGAAGATCGTCACTACAAAACGCCGATTCTGCCGGCCTTATTGATCACAAAATTAGCAGTACAAGAAAATAGACATGTAAGTCCACAAAAAATCACATATATATAGATAATCTCCATGAAGGGAGTGCCCATAAAATAATAAATAAGAGTACTAAAATACGGGCTTATGCCCGGTACATCATGCCCTCACTACAAATCACTCATGCGGAAGCAAAAATAGAACATCTACTCAAGGTCGAGACTCACGGTCCCGGCTGAATGAACTCCGGAGCTAGACTGCCCCCTCTCTAAGCACACCGGTCTCTGGGGCTGCTCCCCCGTGCTGGGCTCCACGATTCCCTAAAATGATGCGGTTCGAAAACCGTTAGCCTATAAGACTAAGCCCTATCATCCCCTACCCCTTCCCCCATGGCTCCTAAGTACCGAGCGGAGAGGAAGAAATGGAAGGACATGAAGGTGGAGAATAAATCAAAAGTAACAGGTGGCAGCGGAACTAATCTAGCAATTTATAATATAAATGGCAGTAAAGTAAAGTATGAAATATAACCTTGACTTATGAGTGGAAACGTATAAGCCAAGGGATATTCTGCAAGGCTCCCATCGTATAAAGAGTATCATATCAATTTATACATTTGGGTGTCGGTTATCAGACAACAGTATATATATATAGAATTTAACCTTAATTTATAAACTTGCCAACACAAGCTTATAGACCAAGGGGTCGTTTTGCAAGTCCTAATGTATAAACGTCTCATTCCACTTATACCTTAGGTGTGTAGGGTTGAATGAATCGATTATGCTATGACATGCTAGTGGGTAAGATGGAACATGCAAGTGCAACACACACACACACCCGACTCTGTGCACACAGACCTTTAGTTCCCCCTTTCGGAGCCGTTACCTCCCAGGATACCTCCGTAGTGGCAGACGGAAGCGGTGGGTTGGGCCTCGCCCACCTCTAAACCAGTAAAGCACTACCGGTCAGACCTATCATACGCCTCAACGCTTGGTGCACTAAGCGGACTCCTGCGTACTCTTGCCGGCTGGCGTACCGGACTTCTGTTGGCGAAGTGCTAGCCACACTTGCCAAGTCAGCGTATTGGCGTCGGTGCATCGACCCTCCAATACCGAAGACCCACCACCTTTTTCTTTCCTGATTATGCACATGCAATATTTATCGTATCAAACCAATCGAGCTGAAGCTCCCCGGACTATTCCGTCCGTCTCTTAACTAATCGAGCCGAAGCTCCCCGGACCAAAACGTCTGTCTCTTAACTAACCGAGCCGAAGCTCCCAACACTATTCCTGTGCTAATGGTGTTTGTGAAATGTGGAACCCTAATTACTAAGTTACTCTTTCTGTTGGTTAATACAGTTTACGTTAACCCAGGACTGCCCCCGACATACCTCGTGAAGGGCTCTCAAAGGGCACTAGGAACTATGATGGTAGCTGAAGCCCATCGTTCCCTTTCGCAAGACACTTATTGTTATGTATTGATTCCCTTTACCCATTCCCTTCTCATATTACACTAGATCCATCCTAGGGTGATTTTGACTCTTCCTCTCCTCGGGGGAGACGATCTTTCGTCGAACCCGAGCACTTCCACACTCTAGCCAAGCCACTTCTCACTACCCTTCTCATCCTTCTATGGTGAAATCATCCACATCTATCCGACCCAGCAAAATGACTAACTCCAACAACTATCCCAAATCATGTCCTATTGCAACATTAACGATTTGCTAAGTGCAGACCGACCTAGGCTGTACGTCGAACCGGATAGGAGATAATCTAAATAATCATCCAAATGCCCTAAAATATTTACTGGAGACTTATCATGACCTAAATAGACTAAATCTAGAAGATTACAACATTTAATCAGTAAATCCAAGATATAATAATTTTTCCAGTATTTAAAGGACTCTAATTTAATTTTGATAATAAATCATATCTCCTTTCATTAATGAAGTAAGTGCAGTAGATAATCATCCAAAAATTCTTAATTAATCTTCTAGAGCAGCTACTGTCCTAAAAACCTCATTGGCCAAATTTTATAATTCTTAAATGGGGATTGAGCTCTAGAATAAATAATTACCAAAATCTCAAAAAGTTATATTTGTGAAGCAAGTATTGTAAATATTCTTCTAAAAATCATGAATAAAATTATACAACTAAATATTGATTTGAAAACATCATTGGTCAGGTTTCATAATTTTACAGTAGGTAATTTGCTCTAAATGATTTATTGACCATAATTGCCCTTTTGGAATTTGTGAAGGAAGTACTAGATATAATAAACTAAAATTTGTCAAAAAATTCAGGGATATTCTTTTAGACCTAATGCATCTGCTGACTAAGTTTCATTAGATTCAAATAGACAGAGTAATATAAATAATTAAAACACCAGTTTGGGCAAATTGATATCTAGCAAATAAAGTACTAAAAATGTATTCCATAAAATTCCAATAAAAATATCCAAAGGTTTTATCTACTCTAAAAATTCACTCTACCCAAATTTCATAACTTTCAGATACTGATTAGTGACTGTTTTGACCTAATAGTGTTTCTACCGTAAAACTAGGGTTTGGATTTTGAGGTATCTATCTACCTCTAACTTCCCTAATATTCTAACTAGAGGATTAAATATAAGTTAAATGCCTCTTTACTAATTTACAAGGCCATACAAGGGCATTTGCCCCTATGTCCTTCACAACCCTCAAAAGCCCTTCCTTAGGTTTTGAGTTTGGATTCTAGGGTAAATCAATCCTAAACCACCCCATTTTACCTAAGAGGATGACATTATCCATGCCAAGTCAGTGTCCAAAATTTCAGCCTCTGTTGAGGTGATTTGACCACTCAAAATCCCAAGGGGATGTTTGGACCTAAATAACCCTATAAGGGTCAACCTAGGGTTGGATAGAAACATAATCAAAACATCTCCAAATGAAATGAAATTTTTACCAGAGCCTTAACATGCCCTCTAAGACTACCCACCCAAATTTGGGGAGATTTTGAGGTGTTTATCACACCTAATTAATTTATACATGATTTATTAAAGTTTCCCAAAAACTATAGAAAAATATTCTCCAAAAATTCCCCTTTTTAGACAGGCCCTAAATATAGCTAAGGTAGACCCCTTGACCAAATTTTAGCTCATTTTGACAAGGGATGAAAGGTGTGTATCCATTTGAACCTCAGGATAGCCCTAGGTATAGGTCCCACCAAAATGGGTGCTGTGGTCAAACCACTTACCCAATCGAGTTGAATTTTTTTTTAGAATAATCTAGACTCGAAGGTATACAACTTCTGTGACTAGCCATTTTTCCAAAAACGGCTTCTAAGTGCCTCATTAAATAGCATCAAAATGAGCTTGATAAAAGTGATAAATTGCTATATATTATATATAAATATATATCAGATTTAATATATGGCACTGTTCATCTTCTCAAAAGCCCGAAACCAGCAACCTAAAAACGATTAAAACCTGTAGCTTTACAAGTGGATTTCCCGTCCACCCAGCCATTTCCGTGGCCGGCCACCACCACCATCACCTCCGTTGAGGTGAGGGTTACCGTTAGGGGGCGGCACGGCTGCCGGAGAGGCGGTTTCCGGCGAACCCGACCACCATAAATTTTGGAAAAATCATGGAAACGCTCACCCAATCCAGCTCTTTTGAGCCCGATGTCTCTCCTAATAATTCCTAAGATCTATCCATAGAAGAAGAGGTAGAGGAGGACCTTATTCGCGGTTTGGAGTCCAGCCGATCGTCGTGATGCCATTTGCACGGTGGTGGCATCGCCGGAATTCCTCAACAGCAAGGTAATAAGCTCTAGCTTTATCAGGCAAGGGTGAAAACTTCCTCTCTAAGTCTAGGGAGTCTTTTAAAGGAGAAACAAGGCTGCGGGTGGGGGTATAAGCTGTACAGCCATTAATGCCTCCTTAAAAGCATGCTTCGGCCATGGTGGAGGGGAGATGAAACGGCTCAAATTAGCTGGAGAGAGGCTGCAAACTCCTCCTCTCCCCATGAGGACTTGAATCCAGCCATTAAGGAGGAGGGGAAGGGGCCATGGAATC
The DNA here is from genome assembly GCA_039513925.1 of Platanthera zijinensis. Lineage (NCBI taxonomy): Eukaryota > Viridiplantae > Streptophyta > Magnoliopsida > Asparagales > Orchidaceae > Platanthera > Platanthera zijinensis. The sequence continues at coordinate 61,441,131 of CM077088.1, forward strand.
AAATGCCATCAATGGTCGTGAAAGCTGGTTCACGGCCATGGCCGTGGCTATTTACCCTATGTTTTCAAAACTGACGGCCACGTGTCATTTTGACCGATCAAACTTTATTTGAATAAGACTTAATTAAGTCTTAATAAAAGAAACGGCCTATTTAAGACATCCCGGCCCGCTTCCCGAAACGGCCCGGTTCAACTGAACCATCAGCCAAGCTAAAACTGCCAGGAAAATTTTCTAAGTAAAATGGCATTGAGTGAGCTCAGCTCACTCAACGCCATCCAGGCTACGGCGTTGAGTGAGCTCTGCTCACTCAACGCCATCCAGGATACAACGTTGAGTGAGCTCTGCTCACTCAACGCCATCCAGAATACGACCCTTCCAGACAATGGCGTTGAGTGAGCTCAGCTCACTCAACGCCATCCAGATTATGGCGTTGAGTGAGCTCCGTTCACTCAACGCCACCCAGACTATGGCGTTGAGTGAGTTCAGCTCACTCAACGCCATCAAATTATGGAGTTGAGTGAGCTCTGCTCACTCAACGCCACCCAGACTATGGCGTTGAGTGAGCTCAGCTCACTCAACGCCATCTAGATTATGGTGTTGAGTGAGTTCTGCTCACTCAACGCCACCCAGACTATGGCGTTGAGTGATCTCAGCTCACTCAACGCCATCCAGATTATGGTGTTGAGTGAGTTCTGCTCACTCAACGCCATACAGACTATGGCGTTGAGTGAGCTCAGCTCACTCAACGCCATCCATATTATGGTGTTGAGTGACCTCTGCTCACTCAACGCCACCCAAACTATGGCGTTGAGTGAGCTCAGCTCACTCAACGCCATCAAGATTATGGTGTTGAGTGAGCTCTACTCACTTAACGCCACCCGAATTATGGCGTTGAGTGAGCTCAGCTCACTCAACGCCATCCAGACAACACCAGATGGCATTGAGTGCAATCACTGCACTCAACGCCATTCAACTTATGGCGTTGAGTGCACCCGATGCACTCAACGCCAACCCACCTGTAAGATGGCGTTGAGTGAAGTCAGTGCACTCAACGCCATTCTGTTTCTGGCGTTGAGTGCACTCGATGCACTCAACGCCCGAGTCCCAATCTTATTTTTAAGCAAGTTTCTGACCTACTATTTGCAGACCAAGGTGATTTTCACCTTCCTACATAAGCTCTCTTGGTCTTTTGGGTTTCCTAAGGTTTTGTCATGTCCTAGTCATGTCAAAATAGACTCCTAGGGGTCTAGCCGGAAATGGGATGTTACAAATCCCAATAAACAAAACAAAGATTTCATCCCCGAAATCAAGGTTAAGCCTACGGGGACTCCTATCAGAGAGAAAGAAACTTGTAACATCCCATGAGAAGTGAAAGATTACATCACGACGCCATGTTTGCTATGTGAGGTTCAAAGGTGATTGTCAAATCTAAGACCATTTCGCCCAATTGGCAAAGTCTAGACCCCAATAAACAAAAGATTAGCCCCTAATCTTGAAATTTCAGTCCTACTAGTTTAGAATAGGAAAGTAAATTGAATATCCTGAGAGGTTGTGAGGTATACCTGACTGAACAGCTACGGATACTTTTGTCGCATCAGGTCCTGCGGTTCCTAGGTATGCTCCTCCTGACCGTGGTTCCTCCAAAGAACCTTGACTAACGGAACCTTCTTGCGACACAAGGTTCGTACTCCTCTGTCATCGATCAGAACCGGCTCCAAGTGAACTGACCGGTCTGAAGCTACCGGCCCATATGTGGTCACAATCTGCTGCTCCGGGCACAGTAGAGCCCTCCTCAGCAAATAAATGTGGAAGACGTCGTGCAGAGCTGCCAGCTCCGGTGGCAACTCCAGCCTGTAAGCTAGGGGCCCAATCCGCTCCAGGATCCTGTAAGGGCCCATATACCTAGGGCTGAGCTTCTTCTTTCGACCACGCACCCGTGAAACCCTGTGCAAGGGCCAGATCTTCAAGAAAACCCGGTCTCCCACCTGAAACTTTACCTGACGGTGTCGGGCGTCGTAATACTTAGCCTGTCGGCTCTGTGCTTCCAGCATCCTATCTCTGATCAGCCTCACCTGAGCCTCGGTGTCTTCAATAAAATCCGAGCCCAACGCCTTCGGATCCTCATCCTGAATCCAAGAAAGCGGGGTCCTGCATTTCCTTCTATACAAGGCTTCGTAAGGCGCCATCCTGATGCTGGACTGGTAGCTGTTGTTATAGGAGAACTCGACCAGGGGTAAGAGTTTCTCCCACGGTTCCCCGCGGTCCAAAATGCATAGCCTCAAAAGATCTTCCAGCGTACGATTGGTGCGCTCCGTCTGCCCATCCGTCTGGGGATGGAATGCGGTGCTGAAGGTCAATCACATGCCTAAGTAAGCCTGCACGGATCTCCACACCCTGGAGGTGAACCGGCCATCCCGATCCGACACGATCGTCTTGGGCACCCGTGATATCGAACGAACTGCTCCACAAATCTCCGCACTAATACTACCACAGATTCATCCTTCCTGATCGGAAAAAATCTGGCCACCTTCGTCAACTGATCGACGATGACCCAAATCGAGTCGTTTCCCGTCCGTGATCGGGGGAGGCCATGAATGAAATCCATCGCGATGTCCTCAAATTTCCACTCCGGCACCGGGAGTGGCTGTAGCAATCCTGCGGGGTTTCTGCACTCCGCCTTCACCAACTGGCATGCCTCGCAGTGAGTCACAAAGTATGTAATATCCTTCTTCATCCCCGGCCAGAATATAATCTTCTTAAAGTCCGCAGACATCTTGGTGATCCCCGGGTGCACCGAGTATCTGCTGTGGTGGGCCTCTGCCATGATATCTTCCCGGATCTGACCTCCTGCGGGTATATAGACCCTGCCTCTAAAGTATAGCAATCCATCTCTCAGTGAATAATCTCCCGTCGAACCCTCCTCCAAGGCTTGCAATACCGGCTCTGCCTACACATCTGTCTTCTGTCCGTCCCGGATGCGGTCCCGAATGTCATCACCGCCTGTCCGCCCAGGCCTATACAGCAACACTCTCCGGCCCTGATCCTCCGCTTGCCGCTTCCGGCCCCGAGTGGTGTGCCAATCAGCCTCAATCCTCTTTGCCATCTCCAAAATCCGGGAGATAGGACCGTCGGATACAAACAATAAGGCCTCCCTCAACTCCTCTTTCAGGCCCTTATAGAACCTCTTGATGTACCCTGTTTCGTCCAGCTGATAAGAATCTGCATATCGAGCCAAATGGTCGAACTCCCAATGGTACTCCACCACCGTCCTGGTGCCCTGCTTCAGCTGTAAGAACCGCTCCTCCAACTCATCCCTGGCCGACTGCGGAATAAAATGCTCCAGCAGCGCGGCCCTGAACTCTTCCCAGGTAATTTCCGCAACCTCCCTGTCGGCAAACGTCGTGTCCAATAGCGTCTTCCACCACCTCTTGGCATGGGATTCCAGGCAAGAGACAACCAAAGCCACTTTCTCCTCCCAGGGGCACCGTATCCCGGTCAGCATTTTGTACATAATATCTAGCCACTCTTCCGTCCGAATTGCCGACTCTGTCCCCAAGTAGGATGGGGGAGAAAGTCCTCGGAAGATGCTCAACCAGTTCTCCCCCGGGTTTGGCTGCGGAGCCGGAGCCTGTTGAGTCCGAAAGGCCTCAAGGATAGCTGTAAGAGTCTGCCCCAAGCCAAAATGAAGGAAAGGAGTGGGGACCGGTGGGTGTGGTGCAACATCCGGAGTCTGTTGAACTCCACCCTGTGGCGTAGGCTGTGCTGGAGGCTGCGTAACCAAATCCATAATGAGAAAACGTTCAATCTTTACTAAAAATGGACAATTTATATGTGATCCCCATATGGGCACACCACTACTTCCGCTGCTTAGTTTGTCCCCAAACTAAACTCAAGCGAGGGTGACCCAGGGTTAGTGGACTGCTACTTTTTTTTCCGATCGATGTTACCCTCTGATACCACTTGTAAGACCCTTTTTTTTCTTTTTAAACCATCGGGGTCTTATGCCCAAAATAGTCGCTTTGCGGTGACACCTTCGCGCCCGGGAAGATCGTCACTACAAAACGCCGATTCTGCCGGCCTTATTGATCACAAAAGTAGCAGTACAAGAAAATAGACATGTAAGTCCACAAAATAATAAATCAAAGTACTAAAATACGGGTTTATGCCTGGTACATCATGCCCTCACTACAAATCACTCATGCGAAAGCAAAAACAGAACATCTACTCAAGGTCGAGACTCACGGTCCCGACTGAATGAACTCGGGAGCTAGACTACCCCTTCCCCCATGACTCCTAAGTACCGAGCGGAGAGGAAGAAATGGAAGGACATGAAGGTGGAGAATAAATCAAAAGTAACAGGTGGCAGCGGAACTAATTTAGCAATTTATAATATAAATGGCAGTAAAGTAAAGTATGAAATATAACCTTGACTTATGAGTGGAAACGCATAAGCCAAGGGATATTCTGCAAGGCTCCCATTGTATAAAGAGTATCATACCAATTTATACATTAGAGTGTCGGTTATCAGACAGCAGTATATATATATAGAATTTAACCTTAATTTATAAACTTGCCCACACAAGCTTATAGACCAAGGGGTCGTTTTGCAAGTCCTAATGTATAAAGCGTCTCATTCCACTTATACCTTAGGTGTCAAGGGTTGAATGAATCGATTATGCTATGATATGCTAGTGGGTAAGATGGAACATGCAAGTGCAACACACACACACACCCGAATCTGTGCACACAGACCTTTAGTTCCCCCTTTCGGAGCTGTTACCTCCCAGGATACCTCCGTAGTGGCAGACGGAAGCGGTGGGTTGGGCCTCGTCCACCTCTAAACCAGTAAAGCACTACCGGTCAGACCTATCGTACGCCTCAACGCTTGGTGCACTAAGCGGACTCCTGCGTACTCTTGCCGACTGGCGCACCAGACTTCTGTTTGGAAAAATATTCTCCAAAAATTCCCATTTTTGGACAGGCTCTAGATATAGCTAAGGTAGATCACCTGACCAAATTTCAGCTCATTTGGAAAAGGGATGAAAGGTGGGTATCCATTTGAACCTCAGGATAGCCCTAGGTATAAGCCCTACCAAAATGGTTGTTGTCGCAAACCACTTACCCAATCGAGTTTAAAATTTTTTTAGAATAATCTAGACTCGAAGGTCTACAACTTCTATGACTAGCCATTTTTCCAAAAACGGCCTCTAAGTGCCTCATTTAATAGCATCAAAATGAGCTTGATAAAAGTGATAAATTACTATATATTATATATAAATATATATCAGATTTAATATATGGCACTGTTCATCTTCTCAAAAGCCCGAGACCAGCAACCTAAAAACGATTAAAACCTCTAGCTTTGCAAGTGGATTTCCCGTCCACCCAGCCATCTCCCTGGCCGGCCACCACCACCATCACCTCCGTTGAGGTGAGGGCTACCATTAGGGGGCGGCACGGCTGCCGGAGAGGCGGTTTCCGGCGAACCCGACCACCATAAATTTTGGAAAAACCATGGAAACTTCAGTTCCTTCTCCGTTATCAACATAAAGAAAAGGTTAGTAGTCCAATCACTTCATTCAGGAGGCTTCAGTTCCTTCTCCGTTATCAGGAGGTTCCCTTTGGGTTTCACCCATTATTAAGGTCCGATTGAAATCTGGTTGTGCCTTTTAATCACGGCTTAATTGGATTCGGGTTTGTTAGGTGTTACACCTTTATTATTCGTCGAGAATAATTCCTAACTCATCACTCGTACTCGCACCTTTCGAGCGTGCCCAAATCACCCGAGAGTCGAGGCGCTCGACGGTTTTACGAGACCTCAGAATTCCTGGAGTTTAGTCACTTGCCTCGGCCACTCTCGTCGATAAAATAGTTTGAATTACATGTTTGATTTAAAAACGGGTGGTCGCGCGCTCCAATTTCCACATTCGGAGGAAAACACGCGTGATAATGACCGTGCGCGACCATAGGCTTCTAAAATTTAGGAAAAGTATCAAAGCTAGTCACCATGATCCCAAATTTTGATACAACCTTTAAAAGAACTTATAAAGAGCCTAGTAATATTTTTCAAATTTTTCCGGGCAATTTTGGACTCTTAATTTTGCTAAATTAATTTTATTTAGGCTTTTAAAAATACTAAATCAACTCCAAAAATTCTCAAAATTTTTGTGGAGGAAGCCCTCATCATGGGAAACATTTCTTATGTTGATCACTTTTTCCCTAGAGGCATAGATTTGGCCCAAAAAATACAAACTTCTGCCCTTGATTTTGGTCTGCATATAGCAGATCAATCTGATCCTGCGGCTTGGATTGAGCCGCAGGATGCGATTTGACCTTCGGTCCCCACAGCGGATCGGTCGCGGATCCACTGTGGGGGCGCTGATGCTGAGGCGGGGGCGGAGATTAAGGAAATCTTAGCCGTCCGATCCTCATCAATAGATCGAGCGGCTGCTGCTGCTCTCCAGCGGTGCAGTGGGTGAACGGCTTCCACCACTGCTGGCAGGCTGCCGCAGGACGCCATCGCCGGCCCCAATCGACTCGTCAGGGGTCGGCGACTCTCTGGGCGGTGGTCCGGCGGCCTGCCGCTAAAAAAAAACATCCCGAGAGCTCGGGGTAGTGGTGGCTCTGCTCCCGGCGCCACCGCGCCACCCCCGCTCCTCTGGTGGTTGGTCGTCCACCGCACCACCCCCGGCCGATGCGCCGGGGGTCGGGCTTCTTGCCGGCGGTGGTCCAGTGGCCTTACGCCGCCGGCCGCCGCCGCAGATTTAAACAGAGCCTTGCCCTGTTTTGCGGGTGCCGCCGGAGCTGTGTTTTCCGGCGGTACCACCGCTCTTCGCCGCTGGGGGTCGCCGTCCCCAGTGGCCTAGCATTCCCCCAGTGCCACCCCTAGGGTGGAGTTTTCCTCCTAGGGTACCACCCGGCCTGGATCATGGCTTGGGTGGCGTCGGCAGCGCTCCGGCTTCCGGAGGGCGCATGCACAACGTCCAGAGAGGGAAGGGGGGAGGGAGGGAGTATCCACCTGGGTCTAATGGGCTTGGGAGGGGCCGGCCTGGTCGTCCATGCCAAAGGTGGCGGTGGTGGAGGGGAGGGTTGCCTTTTCCGGCCACCCGAGCTCCGGCAGGGTTGGGCAGTGGTGGGGGTTTGCTTTGTGAGCTGTGAGGAGAAAGGAGAGGGGGGTGCCCTTTTATAGGCATGGGGGAGAAGGGCTCTCCTCCCCTAGCCAATGTAGGATTAATCCCTCCTTAGGGCGGGATTAATCACCACCCTCCAGCTGCCCTAGGACAGCTGGAGGCTCAAGCATTTCCCTATGGGGGGGGGGGGAGAGGTTAAGCCCTTTTGGGCTTGGGCTTTCCATAAAAGAGGAGGAGAGGAGGGGAGGGTAGTAGTGGGCCTCCACTCTCCCTAGGGTGGGCTGCTTGCTGGTTGGGGGCCCCAAAGTGGGTGAGGGGTAAGACCCCAAGCGGCCATGAAGAGGGGGTGGGCCCCCCCATTTGGAGAGAATTCCAAAAAGTGAGTTTTTAGGGGGTTTGACCAAGTCAACCCTATGGGCTTCTGGATCCAGGTTGAGGCGGTGGCAAGCTATGTACGCATCAATCACTAGCATCTCTGTAGTGCTCCATGCGAAGATGTCCACATTTTCCTAGATGCACTCCAGCATCCTGCCCTGGTCCTCCGGGGTCTGCCCCCCACTGATGCGAACCTTCTCCACCCTGCCTCCCTGGGTGAGAACTTCCATTTCCATGACCTACTCCGCGGCCTCTAGCCTGGACTGCTCTCCCCATTCACCAACATCCCCCTCTCCTGGGACAAAGGCCTCCGCTTCTTCCACGACCATTGCCTCTACCGGCTCTTCCTGAACAGCTTCCGTCGCCACTACCTGGGCGCGGACTCCTTCCTCTACTTCCATCTCCTCCACTAGATGGAATTCACTGCCGTGACGTAGCACTCCCTCGCCACCTTGGGGTCTCCCCGGACCCGGACCTGGATCCACACAGTATTGAACTTCAAGCACTGATGGAAGGATGAGGGGACACAGTGGAAGGCGCTGATGAGGGGCCACCAAAAGATGGCGTTGTAGCTGCTAGGGGGCATCACGATGACGAACCTGCAGGTACGGGACTGCCCCCCCCCCATAGTAACATGGAGTCCCACTCCTCCTTACACTTCCTTCCTCTCCCCGAAAAATCTGAACAGAGGCACATCCGAGGCCAGCACCCTCTTGACCCCTACCTTCATCGCGTCAAACGTCTTCTTGAAAATGACGTTGACCGAGCTCCCGTTATCGATGAGGATCTGGGAGACGGTGAAATTTCTGATGGCTGTTGGGATGACCAACGCATCGCAAAAGGGATCCTCATGATCCGACATGTCTTTCCTTGAGAAGGTAATCTTCTCATCGGGGGATGGAGTTTGGGATGTGGAGCCAACACTCCGGCGATACATGGTGTGGAGGCTCGCCTTTCGGGAAGCCTCAACTCCCACCCCCTCGGGCTCCAACATCAACCCGGTCTTTGCACCTGTCTTCCTCTGCCCAAGGCAAGACTTCCTCGATTCGCACTTCCCAGCGGCCTTGTCATTGTTGTTGCTCCCTGTTTCCTCTCATCTCGAGGAACACCGGGCACGTGGCTATAGCGTGCCCCTCTTCCTGATGGAACTCGCAGTATGGAGCTCCACCCTGGCTTCCTGCCTTCTCCTCTGCCCTGCTCTCCTCCTCCCCCATGGTTATTGCCATAGCCTGATTCTGGTCGGGGAGAGGTGGTCGCTGGCCTTGCCTCCCACCTAAAGGGTAGAACTTACCCTGGCCCCACTAGAGGTTGTCTCCTCCATGGAAACCTCTCAGCGGCCCCTGGTCCTGCCATCCCGGCCTCCAACCTAGCCGATGGTTCGGCTCCTGGCGCCCCCACTTGGGTTATTGCTGCTGCTGTTCCCTCTATCGGGGTTTAGCTCTCCTCTCCTCCTGACCTCTGCCACCTCTTGGCTTCTCTTCCTCCGTGGCCCACCTGGCCAACTTTCGGGCAAACTCCAGGTTTGACGCCTCCATGTAGGCCTCCCTTGCCACTCTCTCTATCAGTGCCTCAAAGGACACTGGAGGCGTCCTCTTCAGCTCCATTCTAAAGAACCCTGGCTGAAGCCCAAGGGTGAAGGCTACCATCATGGTATGCCCTGGAATCTCCTGCACTTGGAGAACCTCCTCCTGGAACCTGTCCAAGTAGTTTCTCAGAGTCTCGTTCACTCCCTGCTTAATGTAGAACAGAGACTCGGACTCCTTCCTCTTTTTTGAAGTGGTGAATCTCAACATGAACCCCGGGCGCAGGTCCTCAAAACAGAAGACAGAGCTGACCGGGAGCTGGTGGAACCAATCTCTTGCCTTCTCCTTGAGGGTGATGGCGAAGAGCCTGCACTTGAACTCGTCCGACATCTGTCAGATCGAGACCACGTCCTCAAACCACTGGATGTGCTGAACTAGGTCGCCCTTCCCGGTATAGTAGGACATCTCCGGCTCCCGGAACCCCTCTAGAACTAGGGCTGATGAAGCAAACTCGCTGAAGGGGCTGCCCCCTCTGTTGGGCGAGTAGTGGGATCTCATCCCCCATCTCACCGAATTGGCCTTCAGATACCGCTGGGGAAAGAGCACGCGCCCCTGCAACTCATGCTCGCCTCCTCCATCTGCTACCTCCTTCCCGGCTCGCCTGCCGGGTGCATCCTCGCCCAGGGATGGGGCGGCGACTACTGGAACCGCTTGTGTCGAGCACTCGGCGCGAGTGTCGAGTGCGAACATGATGAGACTCCGCATATCCTGCCTGAACTCGTCCAACATGCCGACAGTGGCGAGAGGGGGAGGTGGGGGTGGCGAGTTGGCCCCGTCTGAACCTTGCCCTTCTCCTCCAGTCATCGAGCTTACTGAAGATTTTCGGTGCTGACCACGCTCCACGCTCACCGCACCAAAATATTGGAACCGAAAAATCGGTCCTCGTGGAGTTCACCCTTAGGGAAGGGGTGATCGCACACTTCTCTCCTATGAGCCAAATAATTAAGGAAAAAGAACAGGGAACAAACCCAAGGGCTCGGCGTGGAGGTCCCACCACACACCCGAAAGATCTTAGAGTGTTTCCCCTCCCTAGCCAAATGCCGAGCTAAGGACACCTCAAAAAACGCAAGAAGATCGGGGCGCTAGTAAGCATGCCTTCTGAGGTACCCCCTTGGGTCTATTTATAGTTTTCTGAAAACGGTCTACAAATAGCCACTCTCTGCTATCCTAGAATTGCTGAAATATCTCGGGGCTGGTCTTCCAATAGCCAAACTCCGCTGTTCCAAATGGCTATATGCAGGCCCACAAGGACATCCAAGTAACTTTACCCCTGGGCCCTTCTTGGACGAGTGGTCCATGAGGACACCACTCGGCTGAGGAGCAAAATGCATTTTCCGCCTTGAAGATCTTCTGAAGGGCGAGTGCCTGGCTGGGCAGCCACTCGCTTAGCTTGGCGAGAACGGACCTCGTCTAGGCGCTGAGGCGCGAGATCCTTAGGCAGGTGTTGGATGAAGATTGCACTCGCCGAAGGGCCAAACCACTCCTCGAGCTGTGTGAATGCCCCTCTTTTGGCCTTGGGAGAATGCTGACCAAACTGCCCCGCTCGCATATCTGATGGGGTCCACTCATCGAATATGGGATTGTACACTTATGTTGCTTAGCGAGATCAGTAGAAAAGGGGCGATGCTGAAAAAGTTCAGTACCAAGAGCCTGTACTTACTGTTAAGTAGGTTCAGGAGTCATGACAAGTCGGGCAAAAAGATTCGCGTACAACGTGTATATGCAGGAAGTTTGAGCTCCCTTGGAGTATAGATCAGCAAGATGATTCCAAACAACCTTAACCGTCGCATCATGTCGAATGACAGAAAGACACTCATCAGATAGACTATTATCAAGCCATGTTCTCACCAGAGCATCACTGGAATCCCAATCATCAAAAGTTGCAGGCACAAACGCAGGAGGGTCATCAGTGAGATGATGACGCTTACGCTGAAAGCGTAGCAGAAAGACAAATGAAACACTCCAACCGGAATAATTCGGTCTAGTGAGCATGGAAGAAGTACCCAAATTGCCAGGAGTAGAGATATGAGCTGGTATAACGAGGGGCGAGGATAGAGTTGGGGAAGAGAAATCTGACGTTTCCATAGAAAGAAGAGAAAGCGGGAAGAAAGGTCTATCCGCGCGGATAAAGAGAGACCGCGCACAGAATAAGAAGGCTGGAAAAGAGACTCTAACCACACGGTTAGAGGTAGAGGCCGGAAAAAACTTGTAGTAGAAAGCGAACAAAGTAAGAGGCCGGAAATAAACTTGTAGTAGAAAGCGAACAAAGTAAGAGGCCGCACGAACAGAGGGCCAATCTCAGGAAGGCGACAAGCAAGGCAAATGAAGGGAGGGAAGGCGGCAAGAAAAAAAGAGACCGTGGATAGAAGAGACTGCAGAAAGAAGGAGAAATCACAGAAAGAAGAAACTACGGATAAAGAAGAGCAAGCGGTTAAAAAACAAGAGACCGCTTGTTCTGCCGCACGCCCAAAAAAACAGAAACCGGAGCAAAGGGACTGAGAGCTCAGATACCATGTGAGAAAAAATTTAAATGAGAGAACTTTGTTGTTCAAAAAAGTTACATAATACAAGAGTATGCCCCATATTTATAGAAAAGGGGGAAGAGAGAATATACGTCTGTCACATGCGACTAGATAGTTACATAAAATTTAACCGGCACGGACTGTGCAGTTAGACATATCTAACCGCATGACTACAAAGCTTCCAAACACCTACACATTTGCTTTGGCCTTTATCCGCCTCTATTGTAGTAGTCCGCTCCAGGGCAACCATGGCGGTTAGTCACACCCCAACCACCGGACTGCGATAACTAACAACAACACCAATCCGCAACTGACTGGTCTCTGATGGTCGCCACGACTTGGCACAAACCACTACCAGCGGTTACCCACAGAATACAACCAGACCGCTAGTACAAGTCGCTAGTTCGGCAAGACCACCTATGCAGCAATAGAACTTGATCTGTCAGATAAGCAGACTGTCATAACTTAGTCACAAAACTGCAAGGATTAAACCCCCAGACCGCCAAAGCTGACATCTACTCCTATTCGCCAGACCGTTTGGATGTTGCATTCTAACAAAGGAAGTCTGCGAGGGCTTAGCTGCCAGTTCGTCAACCCTGTCCGCCACTACTAGCCACCAGACTGCCTAACCTATTCGCCAGTCTTGTTCGCCAGACCGCCAGAACTGCACAGGTTCTGATAAAGGAAAAATAGTGAAACAGATTGAGGAACAATAGAATTGCATTTATTTGATAATAAAAATTTGAAAAGTGAATTGCAAAATAGATAATATAACGGCCCCTTACGACTACCGCTACAATTTAGCATAAGCATTCTATATTGAGCACCAAAAGAACATTCAGAGTATATCAATATATGATAGAGTATGAGAAGAAAAATATCATAACAAAATAAAACTATTCCATTTTATTAAAGTTTTATAACAATGAAACAAGTAGCTCTTTACATACAACATAAGGGCTTACCAACACTGTACATATCACTGGTAGTCCTATATATACATCAAAAGGGACTTACCAAAACTATACATATCAGCATGACTGAGCGAAAACATATGACTAACATGTACAAACATGTGTGTCAAAAGTAACACTACAGACAATATATAAAATAAAAGTAAAACTCCTCATGAGGACACTCTGGGTCACTGCATCTCGACCTGTGATCATCCAGGACGTCGAACACTGCTGTGAAAACTTCAACCCATAGACGATACCACTTCTTCTAGCGAGGAGTACATGGACGACACTCACTACTGGTGGCTGGAACTACCTCTTCCTTGACATTTTTTTTATTTTCTAATTAGTCAAAAGACTATGAATTCTTACTTTTCCTTTTATAATCAATTCTTTTAATCGTAGAAATTCTTATTGCCTTGCATAGCTCTTTGTGGTATCCTTTCTTTTGTATATAGTCCTATAACACTTATTCCTATTATTCTTATTCCTTCTTTAGACTAATGTTATACTTAATTCACTTTCAATCATGAGCTATATTAAGTGTAAATTACGTGTCCCTGTCTCACACTTATAAAGTAATATTCTTTATGTGCCCTTATCTCACACGTTCATATTACCGGATGATGTCAGAAGATTATTCTCCTCATCTCCCGATTGAGTTAACTCTTCGTATAGCCCATTAATTTGATGTGCTTTCTTCTTTATGTGCCCTTTCTTCATATTACCGGATGATGTCAGAAGATTATTCTCCTCATCTCCCGGTTTGGTCTGGAATAGGAATTCATCTAGGAACAACTGCCTCTATGTGCAATTCCATATACCTTTCTGGGTCAAAGAATTTCCTGGATGAATTCCTTTCTAGTTCTTGCTTTCTTTGCTCAGAAAGTGTTGAGATATTGGAGGTGTCTTTCCCTTGCTCTCTGGCTTTCCTCATCTGATCTAAAGCAGCTAGATCCTTCATCCTGGCAGTCCAAGAGACTGGATTGTTCTCTGGATCTACAAATGGAATAGGATTGTGCTCTTTGTGGTATCCCTATCCTTTCTTTATATAAGTCAGGTGCCTAGGAGGTTTGTCATAGTCAAACCATCCACTATACAATGAAAAAAAGAACACTAAGAGGCAACAAAGGAAAGTGGCCAAAACTGATAGGGAAGACCGCTGGAACAGGCCGCTATACTGTAACTGCGGGAACCACTAGACCGCAGTTGTGGCTAACAGAAAATAAAACTAAACAGGTCAAGGAAGAGGTGGTCCCTTTCAATAGTCTTTAGAAAGAGTTTTGGTGTAATAAAATTTTATTTTATCCGAAGGCATACCTATGTAAAATTATCTTTTTGGTGTAATTAAATTTTCCTTTATTTAGCCTTTTTTACCGAAATAAAAATTTCTAAAACATCTTTATAAATATTCAAACTTTTTTATTGTCCTATTTAGGTTTTGAATGACCATGATTATTAATTTGGAGATATTTTGTTTTGTTTTGATGATTTTCCAAATATATACCTTTTAAAAATTATTACATATCACACCATACATATAAAGAATAAAAAGGTCTAAAACAACTTTATAAATTCTCAAACTTTTCAATGTCCTGTTTAGGTCTTGAATTACCTTGGTTATTAATTTGAAGAAATTTTTATTTGATTTGATAATTTTCCAAAATAGTACCTCTAAATAATTATCTTGGCAGCCTTCGGATCGCCTCAGATTCGCACTTTGACATCTCCCCGACAGTACATCAGGCATTAATGATATGACGAGGGAACCGCCTTGAAGTAATTGATCAGGGGTCGTCCGAAGATGGCGTTGTAACAGCTGGGTGCGTCGACGATGACGAACCTGCATCGGATCGAAATACCACCAAGGGTGACAAGCAGATCCACTCCTCCCTCCACCTCTTTCCGCACCTTGGATCCTGGTTGCTTCCACCTGCAGCCCGAAGAAGGTTCTTTTGAAAATGATATTCACCGAACTCCCGTTGTCTGCCAGGATTTGGTCGACGGTGAAGTCCTCGATGGAAGTTTGGATGACCAGGGCATCATGAAAGGGGTTCTCATCTCTCACTAGCTTTTGAAAATTAGTAGAGAAACCCTCTCTAGCCTTTGGCTTCGTTTGGTTTGGTGTTTTGCTGCCTCCGTTTGGAGCAAACGCTGCCGGACGACGGGTAAACAAACGGGCGCCAGCGATAATTGCTCCGTTTGCACCCGCCGGACAGAGAATAAAGCTAAACAGGTCAAGGAAGAACGTGGAGTTTAAGTAGCCTTACTTCAAACCCGGTAGGAGTTAGCCCGGGTCAAGTGATGGAGCGGGCCTTTGGTCTGGAGCACACGACGAACTGAATGGACCCATTCTACAAATTTCCTTTTGCCAGAGAGAGATATAGTGGTAATCCTGAGTTCATTTCGAGGTTCCATAGCAGAGGAAGTAGCTCGAGATGGTAGAGATAACAAGTGCTACCCTGCGATGAGGTGTTTGATGCCACCCGTTTCCCCTGTAAGACAAGGCGACCCTAGCTGTACCTTTGACCAAGCTGACTCAGAAGAACGTGGCTTTTGTTTGGAGCGAGAAGTGCGAAGAAGCCTTCCTGGAGTTAAAGAGGAGATTGTGCATACAGATAGATTAGACGTTCATATTGGAAACCACAGTATCATTCATAACAAGTGCTTGAAGTTTTATCTTGACTTGTTGAACCAAAAAGAACACTAAGAATTCACATAGTCCTTTGACTAATAGAAAATAAAACTAAACAGGTCAAGAAAGAGGTGGTCCCAGCCACCAGTAGTCAGTGTCAACCATGTTGTCCTCGCCAAGAGAAGATGTATCGTCTTTGGGTTGAAGTCGCGACAGCGGTGTTCGACATCCTGGATGACCACAGGTCGAGGTGCAGAGACCCGTGAAGGTGTTGAGAACTTGGCAGGAGGTTGTTCAACTGCTTGGAGATGAGACCCGTGAAGGTGTTGAGAACTTGGCAGGAGGTTGTTAAATAAAACTTGGCAGGAGGTTGTTCAACTGCTTGGAGATGAGAACCCGTGGAGCATGCATAAACCGACTGACCACTCCAACTGTAAATGAGATGATTCCCTCTTGCGGGTTTCCATGCTCAGCGAGGGAAGGTCTAAGGTTTAAATAAAAAGTAGACAGGAACTCGAGCGTGAGTTCCCTAAAGCTAAACAGGTCAAGGAAGAGGTGGTCCCAGCCACCAGTGGTCGTCAGAACAAAGGCAGATGACATGATCAGAGATGAAAAACTCACCGCGACGAGGAGATCGGGACCGGCGCGGCTAAAGAGCACGACCAGAAGCATCTCGCCTCCCTGAAGCCCATCGTTCCCATTCGTAAGACACTTCCATAAATTTATCAAACTATTCAATTCCACTACCCCATAAAAACTTTCCTCCCACGCCAAATTTCACGGGGGTCGACGCCGGCGGCGGCAAGACCCTAACACGTTCCTACAATTGTCTTGGAGGATTAATCATGTGTTTGTCCTTCACTTACTTTGAATACTTGTCTTAAATTGATTAATTATTTTTATTTGACTTGTTAGCGAATTGTCATTTCATTTATTCCCTAATATATGAGCACACCATGAGTCATATGAAAAACAAAATAACTTGCAAATAATAGGAAATAATAACTCATCGTTACTTTCTCCTTGCCTTTTTCCTTGCGCGGTTCAGTTCCTCCTACTTTCTCTTTGTCCTTCTCCTTGCACGGCTGAGTTCCAACCACCTACTTCAAACAAAGGACTGCACGCCCTCAAACTCGTTGACATAATAATACATTAGATGAGCGCATTGATCGTAGTAATAAAAGATGTGGTATTTGTAAAAAATTTGGGACATAAACAGGCAACATGTCCCACAACTCCAGATAATAGAATGTAATAATTTGTTTGTTTATAAAATTTTATTTCATTTTATTTACAAAACAACTAAATAAATATCTGTAATTTGTTTTAATTTTTTTCACGCATTTGGAGGAATGCGCTAGCTTGAAACACAATCTAAAAAAATATGAGAAACAAAATCTACGCCTGGGCCCAAGCTGTCTGTTGAGTTGGCAAAAGGGGCAAGTTTGGGAATGTTTTTTGAAAAAAACTATTTTTATACTTTGAGTTTATTTTAGGTACACAACCTCACTTGGCTACTTGCAAGAGCCAACAACACCTCGAGAACTTCGAGTACGATGAGCATCAAAACTCATATTGCTATTTGGTTAGTAGGGCCTCATTACACAAATAGTAGTGCAATGAGCATCAAAAATCTATATTACACAAATACAGTCGTATATTTACCGTTGAGATTACGATCATATGATAATATATTTTCGCAAACAACTTGTACCGTTGAGATCATGACCATACGGCCGAATTTGCTTCCGCATGGTGATCTTTTTTTATCACCATGCGAGTTTCATGCGTAAATATTCCTCAACCAAATAGAGTAAGTTGTTGGTTCGTTACTCGCACCAACATCACCGTGTGCGAAAGTTCAATCCTGTCATATATTTTCGATAGCATAAATTTTCACGCATGATTGATCTAAAATATAATCATATTGTCAATACACAAATATGAATATATATTTCCGCTAACAACTTGCACCATTGAAACCAAAATCATACATCCGAATTTGCTTCCGCACGGTGATCTTTTTTGTCACCGTGCGAGTAACGTACATAAATATTCCAAATGGGTGCCGGCCTATAACTTTCAACGAGGAGATTGGAGCTGCCTGTGAGAGATAGGCGTCTCTCTCTCTCTCTCTCTCTCGCTCGTGCACTCGGAGAAGAGATATTCGCCGGCGTTGAGATAGGGTGTTGCCGCCAGGCTTGGTGAAGTTTGTCGCCGGCTTGTAGTGGATGTTCTTTGTAGTAGAGAGACATGGTGTCGACGGCGTGCGTGAGTGCAATTAGCCTCGGCGGTGCTTTCTCTCCAGTGGAGGCATTGTTCTCCGGTGGCGGCATTGTTCTCTGGTGGTGGTTGCGGTTGAACGTCGGAATTCAACGTTGAAGGTTTCGGAACCTTGTGCGTTTTACAACAAGTGGTATCAGAGTCAAGTTCCGAGTATGTGACTGTTTGGACGTTCCGATTTTAGGTTTGTGTCAACGATAGGTGACGACATTGGCTCACTTTTTATCTTCCCAGATCTGATCTGTGAATTAATCAGATTACCTAGAGGTACTGCAGACAGCTATGATAGCGAAGAACACGGTATTGGTTAGATGTTCGGTGGAGAAATTTGACTGTAGCGTGAACTTTTGTCTATGGGAGATTCAGGTCAAAGATATGTTGGTTGAGCAGGGGTTGATCCAACTGCTGTGGGGGCGTGATTCTTTGTCCGCTTTGGTGAAGGACCCTGAGTGGACAGAGATGGATGAGCATGTCACTAGCACTATCAGGATGTGTGTCGACGACAAGGTGATGTTCAACATCGCTATTGAAGAGTCCGTTGTCACACTGTGGGAGAAGCTGAAGGGACTCTTTATGAGCAAGTCATTGACCACGAGGCTGTTACTGAAGAAGAAACTGTAGGTCCTGAAGATACAGGAATGTGACAACCTGCAGGAACACTTTAATGTGTTCAATGTACTTCTCAGTCAACTTAATGTGGTTGGTGCGAAGGTGGAAGAAGAAGACAAAGCTTTATTGCTTCTTACATCACTCCGCGCATCATATAAGCACATGCAGACCACTCTGTTGTATGTGAAGGATACAATAGACGTGGAGCAGATTACATTTGCATTACTATCCAGTCAGATGTTGTCGGACCCCGCTCCTGAGGGTGAGCATGCTTTGGGACGACGGGAGACAGTTCGAGAAGAGATCTGAGAGTGCACAGTCCAGATCTGTATCGAGGAAGGCAGTGACATGCTACCATTATAGACAGACTGACCATATCAGGAGACATTGTCCGCAACATGCACAGATTTCTGGGGACGTCCAGGGTGCGATAGATGATAGTGATGTGTCTCTTCTCATCACTTAGAGCTCATGTGACTCTAATAGCTGGATATTGGATTCAGGTGATTCACAACACATTTGCTCAGATACATCAATGTATAATTCACTAGAGGTGACGGGTGGATAGGTCTTTCTGGGTGACGGCTCAACATGTGAAGTCACGGGATAGGGACAGTGGACATCAGGATGCATGATGGAGCAGTGTGTATCTTGAGCGGGTACACCCGATACGCAAGCTGCGCAAGAATATAATATCGCTGGGCAGGCTAGACTCCAGAGGATGCAGTTTTGCGGTGAGAGGTGGAGTTCTGACGGTGACGTGAGGGCGCACCGTACTCATGCGAACTATGCAGTGCGGTAGTCTGTACCAGCTGATGGGGACCATGATGCGAGCTGGTGCGCCTATGATTTTTGCTGCCGACAGTGTGGATGGTCGTGGTGGTGCAGGGATCACCCTTCTGGTAGTCTGACTAGGCAAGTCAGATTTAGCGATCCAGTTGCGTCGACATTTAGAGTTTGAGCCCGAGCAGAGATTAGTCAACTGGAGCAGATCGGCTGACATCTCAATCTTGAGGTGGTACTTCGTGCAGACTGGAGCTTCGTGCAGATTTTGTTACATGCAGTGATATCATGTGCAGTTGGTGCTTTGTGCAGGGAGTGTTTCGTGCAGGTGGTGCCTTCGGATCCCGAACCAAGGTGATGCTTGTTGGTAGATCCGGATCCCGATTTGAAATTTATTTCTTTCCCATTATAAGGAGCTTGTTAATCAAATAGAGCAAGGAAAATAATATTTTTTTTCCCCGAATTTGGTTTCTTCGTGAGTGCCAAGAAGGGAAGTAATGATTTTTCCTTGCTTTATTTCAAATCCATGAAACAATAAAACCCACGGTGGTGGCATGGTGTCGACGGCACGCGTGAGTGCGATTAGTCTCGACAGTATTATCTCTCTGGTGGTGGCGTTGTTCTCCGATGGCGACGATGTTCTCTTGTGGAGGTTGCGGTTGAACGCCAGAATTCGACGTTGAAGGTTCCTGTGAACCTTGTGCGTCCGCGAGGCGGATTGCAGTCCGATCAAATTTCTCTCATGTATTTGAATTTATATGATTGTTTTTCTATGTTCATTCCGGCCTTTACAACACAAATTTGCGGAGTTAAGGATAGGATAAAATGATGATTTGAAATAGTCTATTGACAAAATTGTTAAATAATTCCCCATATTTTGAATCCTTTGTTAAATTTCTCGCGGATAAAGGGGACGAGGCGACTTACCATTTTGAAAGAGTGACCGGCAGAGGAAGTTGGAGAAGCTCCGGCTAGAAGGAAATCGAAAGGGGGAGGACGACGTTTCAAGTGGAAAGAAGATGTTATTGGGAGAGAACCTAAACCTAAAATTTTAATTCAGAAATAAAATAAAAATGCAGTAATAAAATTTAAAATTATTACCATATATCATTTCTGCTCGCCCGAATATCAAATGTTATTGGAATACACTTCTGCTCGCCCCAATATCATTTCTGCTCGCCTGCATATTATTTTCGGCTTGCCTGGATATCATTTCTGCTCGCCTAGATATTGCTTTTGCTCGCCTAAATATCATTTCTGCTCAGTCGATCTGATATCTTGGCAAACTTAAGTGTTCACATGGATATAGTTTTTATATCTTAGCAAACAAAAATGTCAGCTTGAATATCAAAAGCCTGATATCTTGACAAACAAAAGTGATCGCTTGGATATCACTTTTTAAATTCCCACAAACAAGTGTTTGCTATGATCCAACGAAACTCCTGCAATCGAACAAATTTAAGATGTTAGGAGCGATCATAAGCGGGAAAATAAACGTAATTTCGACCTATTTTTTCCGATGGACTATTTCGCCGGCGCACAGCCGCGGGGAAGACCAAAATTCCATTTCTACTATGATCAGTAGAAATTGAACAAGCTAACATTTTATGGCACATACACAGGGAAATACTACAAAGAGAAAAACAATGATGACTGTCATAGATACTCCTTCAGGCTTTCCCCGCTGAGAGCTTCCATGCTCCGGAGGATCTCCTGCGCCAGTGTCTTCACGGGAAGTTCGACGTCTTCCAGTAGCTCGCCCAAGAAAGGAATCGTCTCGGGCAGGAAAGCCAAGTACTCTTCCCTCAAGTGTTCCACCAGGTATTTAATCACCTTCAGCCCAACAATCTTCGGCCGAACCAGCTCGCTCCTCGTCTGCATTAGAACCTACAAGAAAAGCATGTATTTCAGTTCACGTCCCAAGCGAGGAGCAAACTGGAGAACTGGATGCAATCAATTGCGTGAAAGTTCGTTTTGGAGTGAAATTATGCTAGGAATGGGAAGCAGATGGGAGAGAACCAACTGCACTGTATTTGAACATTATCGCGCATTTCGCCAATCTCGAGTGAGAGCAAGTGCTGGTTTGGCGGAGCATATTCCTGCAGATGAAATCTGCGCCGGCGCGGATGCCTCGGCGAGGCTTATTCCCCGCGCGACCGCGACCCCGCCAAACGAGCGGTCTGCACGACCGCGTGGGATCCTCCCTGCCAAACAAGCCCTAAGACTCTATTTGGTGCCGACCCCACCTAAGGAAATCCATCCACTTTTATGTTCAAAAACAGTTTTTTTTTCTCGGTGGCGGTTATAACCACTGTCATATCAAACATACATTCAAACATACATTATATGATGGTGGTATTTTGTCTACAAACCTACCGGAGCGCCAAACGGAGCCTAAAACAGCCTCTATTGTGTCCAACCATATTATCACGGCATACAAAAATCCTAACAAATATAAGATAAAAAGGGATGTTACCGTGTACCTCATGGTTAAGAGGTTTCCAAAGAACATCTGACTTTACGGTAACCGCCATTTGACCCAAACATAAGACCAAGTAGTGGTCAACCTCTTCGACAGTGGGTGAATCTAGAAAGTCATTAGATGTGACTGGTGGTTCCACAATAAGCTGAGAAATAATGGGTTTCAAAAGAACCTGCAAGGAATATATATATTATACATATACTCAAGATCTACTATGCATTAAAGGATATTACTATCACATTTATTTACAATCTCTCCCATGAAAAAAAAAACTTCAAATGGTGTATATGTAGTCAGCATATTGTAGACTCTCTCTCTCACACACAGACAATTCTCTCTCTCTCCAATAAAAAGAACTTCAAATGGTATAGTGTAATCAACATATTGTACAAAACATGACATTTACCTCCCATGAAATACACATTTCATAACATCCAAATGCACAAAAATACCCCCCTCGGAAAACATTTCCAAGGGGGGTATTTTGGGCAGGGATGTCATGAAATGTAAACTTCAGGGGAGGTAAATGTTATGTTTTGTAACATTGAGGGAGGTTTTTGTAATTTCAATAATAAGGGGTGCAAGATGTAATTATGCTATCTTACAGGGGAAGTTTTGGCAATTATTCCTATATATATATATATATATATATAAGGGAATATAGGTATTTGGAGACACACCATAGAATGAATATTGGTCATTGGATCATGAGAGAGAACATGGAGGGATTTGGAGAGAGAGAGAAGAGGGAGAGGGAGAGAGAGAGGGGCGTGAGAGAGAAGGAGAGAGAGAGGGTGTAGTGATAAAGAGAGGAGAGATGAGTAATAAATTATTTTTATAAATTAAAATTTGCAAAATTTTATAAAATAAAAATAGGAATAATAATTCATATTTTTTTGCGGTCATTTTAAGTACTCATATGTATATGTTTTGAAAAAAATAAGATTTCGGGTGCGTGCGCAGCCCGCTCATAGGCGGGCGCAACCCACAGTGACGCATCGAGCACGGACAAAGCCCGCCTGGATGCGGCTGAAGGCCGTCCGAGAGGTTCGAGCACGGGCGTAGCCCGTGCGAAGAAGCTCGTGTATATATACATATATATATATATATATATGTGTGTGTGTGTGTGTGTGTGTGTGTGTGTGTGTGTAGGGTTATGTTATGAGTTATGATGTGACGTGTTATGGGTTGTTGTGAATCTCGAGCACCGAGCTGTGTTGTTGAAGGCAGGTAAATGACAATGTTCTAACTCCCCATCTTCTTTGTGAGATCTTGGTGGCTCTCTCCTCCGACGAGCAACCCCGCTTAGGCAGCCGCGGTCACGGCTCCACAGTATCTCTGATAACTCGCCGCTCATCCTCGCGATCACCTCCGAAATAGACCCATAACAACATGGTATCAGAGCTTCCTCGGTCCTCTTCAAGCGCATCGATGATCTGTCGATCGCCCCGACACACGATCATGCAAGCAGCTGTCAAGCACAATCACTTCTCTGCAATGCCCCGCCTCCCCTGACCGTCCACAGGCCGCCTCTGCACGTCCTCGCACACCCTGACATTGTGATTGTACCACGCTATACAAGATTGGAATTTCCAACCTATGATGGGAAAAGTGATCCATTGAGCTGGCTCACCAAGTGTGAGCAATTCTTCGGCCACCAGCAAACTTCCGGCAACAAGATCAGATCCAATTAGCATCTTTCCATATGCTTGACTCTGTTGTTTTATGGGCTTCTCAACTTCTCACCGATCGGCCGAATCTGATTTGGGACGATTTCAAACGGCTCTGCAACTTGCGTTTCGGACCTCCTAACCGCAGTAACGCCCTCGACGCACTCACATCTCTACAACAAACGGGTACCGCGGACGAGTACCTGGAACAATTTCAGCTTCTCTTAGCGCATGTCCCTCTTGCTCCGGATATGCAGGTCAACATTTTCACCACTGGACTTCGCGAGAAACTGCGACTGGATGTTGAGTTTGAGGCCCCTATGGACTTAGTGACTGCTATGAGTCTGGCCCGACTCTACGATCGTCGCCTCCAGCTGGCCCAGGAAGACTATCCACCTGCCGCCAACATTATTCAACAGGGCCGTATCGAGGGCCCCCAGCCCCACCGGTCCGCCGATTATCTCAGGCTGAGATGCAGCACTGACGCGCTCAGGGATTATGTTTCAATTGCGAGGAGCAGTATACTCGCGAACACAAATGCAACCCGCTTTTCTACCTGCACATTGAGGATTCTGACGACGAGGGCATCAGATAAAGCTTGAGGACAAGCTTTTTTTGGGGAAGGGTGAGATGTTATGTGTTATGAGATATGATGTGACGTGTTATAGGTTGTTGTGAGTCTCGAGCACCGAGCAACTTATTATCATTATTATTATTGTCTTTATGTTATGTTAGGGGAGTGTTAGGTGAGTGTTAAAGTCATGATTATGTTGTAGCCTATATAAAGGCTTTGGGTGCGTTGTTGAAGTCAAGCAAATGACAAAGTTCTAACTCCCCATTTTCTTTGTGATATCTTGGTGGCTCTCTCCTATGACGAGCAACCCCGCTTAGGCAGCCGCGGTCACGGCTCCACAGTATCTCCGATAACTCGCCGCTCATCCTCGCGATCACCTCTGAGATAGGCCCATAACAGGTTATTGACATTTGAAATTACAAAAACCTCCCCTCAATGTTTACATTTCATAACATTTATGCACAAAAATATACCCTTGGAGTAAATCTTCAAGGGGGGTCTTTTTGTGCATGGATGTTATGAAATATAACATTGAAGGGGGGTAAATGTAATTTCGAAAGTTAGAGGGGTGCAAACTGTAATTATACAAACTTCGAGGGGAGTTCCTCGTAAATAACCCTATATAAATACATATATATATTATATATTAAGCAATATATGTATTTGGAGGCACACCACAGATCAAAAACCAGCCATTGGATCATGAGAGAGAGTGTGGGGAGGGACACTGATTTCTGCATGTTTGGAGGCCTGCTGCAATGAATTTGGGTTGGTGTAGCCTCTTATGTTCATTTTATTTCTCCAGAGTCCTCCCTCTTAGTAAATCATTCCCCAAATCCCTCGCGGTGCTCTGATAATGCGCTCGCCGGGAGCCATAGACAAAGATACTCTCCTTCAAAAAACAGGTTTCTATCAACGCACGAATCTTCTTCTATGAAGGTAGTGAGGAAGAGCGCTTTTGAGAAACGATTGCCGGTTTTCCTTCCTCAAAATTATAGGGCGTCGGGCGTCCATCAATGTATCACGTCAATTTTTTGTACACCAGAAGGTTTTTCTCATACAAAAAAATTATTTGTGAGTTTCTTTAGCAATGAGTTCCTAAAGAATTCGTCTATTTTTAGTACTGTAAAGAAAGATCCAAACCTTGTATATACTTCTTGAATACCAAAAAATAAGTATGAGTACAAATATATAGGAGAGAGGAGAGTAAGATCTAGCTATACAAATAATGTGGGACTAAACACAAAATCCTACATGGGCCAAGTTAATAGGTCAATACATTATTTTTCCTAGTATTCTCTAACAAGTACTATATGTAGGAATAATTTCATTAGTATATGTTGGGTACTGTCTATTTCTGATTGTTTCATTTCTGATTTATTAGAATCTCACTATGACCCATGTTAACTTATATCATAAATCTACAATAATTATTTTAGCATGTATTCGATTAATGGTGTTTTTGAAACCTCTTGTCTATACATTTGGGCTTTATTTCATGATGCTGGTAATTACCGAAGAGGACAATGAAAACGGGTTAAGGGGTTGAGTCACTTAAACTCTCATTTGAACTCTCAAATGTGAGGTTGACACTAAACGATAAAACCTAAGATATTTTTTTGTTTATTTAAGTATCTACATATTAATGCTTTCATTCGCCAAACTTCAATCGAATGTTCTTCCAAATTGTCAGAGGTTTATTTTTCTGCCAACTTTCTTTTCAAATTACTTAACGCTTTTTTGACCTACATGGAATCATCTATTTTATTCATCATGGCTTAACTATATATTAGTTTTAAACTTTTAATTAACTTGATTTGTTTTTTTTCCATTTACAGCTCCATGTTTGCGTGTATTTGGAGGTTTATTGGGATTACAAAAGGCGCTTTTTGCAGGGTATTTTTGTTAGTTTACTCATTTGACAATATTCATTTAATTTCTATGAATAACCAGCTTGTTCCTTCCTTGACATTACATTTAATTTCTATGAATAACCAGTATTGTTTGTTTGCGCATTTTATGAATGTACTACTTCATCTTAACTTTTTCGTAAAGGGATGTGAGTTGCGAGATTAACATATGACTATGATATTGTTTGTGTCTTTAAAGAATAAGTGAAGTCGATCTTAGTTTGGGGGTAGGGGGATTACTCTTCTATTGTGACAAGGGGTATCGAAAGTGCTACCATGGCCAGAGGTCAGGGTGATCGACGAATGTTTATACCCGATATATGTTGCAGCCCGATGAATGTTCTCACTCACTGAATGTTGTCGCCCGATGAATATTCTCAGCCGCCCAATGTTGCCGCCATCCCAATGTTGTCAAGTCCGAAGTACTATCACGCGGGGAAATGGGGGCCCGCTTTGGGCACTGTTGCGATCGAGGTACTTTGGCGGTTGTTGTAGGGGCGGAGCCCCATGCCTGTCACTCGTGTGTGTGCATATATATATATATCAAAACAGCCAGATTTGCAAAACATATTGGTTAATTATATGATTATAAACAAAATTAGCCACCTCATCAGCAATCAAATAAATCTGGTACCTGAAAGTTGGAGGTATCGAGGAATTTGATCTCAGCTGTATCATAAAGGAAGCAATGATAAAGGGCCTTTAGAATAAGCGCTCTCAGATGCCACAACTTTATAGACAAGATAGATGTAGAATTTACAAGAGAGCATGAATCCTTGCCCTTCGTCTTCTTTCTTTTTCGCGGGAGAGAACATGAATCTACTAATTGATCTTCGGTTAAATAGCGAGTACAGCTCTCAAGAAAAAACTTGAAGTAAGGCACAAAAAGAGTCCTGCATTTGGATTATCAGCAAGAAAGTTAAGTCAAACATCAGTATGCGCCTCTTTGAACCACATTTAAACTAGATTATTTACCGAAACCTTTAGTACAACTTTAATAATTACAGAGACATGTCATCCATTTTCAAAAGTTAAGAAAACTTTCCAAAAAAAGTTTTAAGCTATAAACTGGAGGCAATATTTTAAGCTGCAAACCCAGAGGGAGATTTTTGTAATTTTAAAAAATAGAGGGGGTGACATAATTTTTTTTATATAAGTACAATTTCGAGCTTTAGCAGAAGGCATAAACCAGAGTTCAATGTATAAAAAAATAGTAGAAATAAGGAGGAGAAATAATAACTTCAATAATCTTAATTCTTCCACATAGGGGGTATTTATACTATTACATCGGAATACGACTTGGTGACATGTCATCGATCTGTGTGCACCAATAATTCCTAAATAGGGTTCGCTCTATTTAGGATACAAATATTACGTAGTTAATACAAATATCTTATATATTTAATACTAATATCTCATATCTCTCAACTCTCCCCCTCAAGTCGGATGGAAGATGTCGGTCATGCCCAGTTTTCTGATGTAATCAGTAAATATGTCACTTCCCAAACTTTTAGTGAACACAATTGCTAGTTGATCTTTTGATTGGACGAAAGGAGTGACCACTGTTTTCTTATCCAAGTGATCTTTGATAAAGTGTCGATCCACCTCGACATGCTTTGTCCTGTCATGTTGAACAGGGTTGTGGGCTATGCTGATAGCCGCCTTATTGTCGCAGAATAGGGAGAATGGTGATGTATCAGTAAACCCCAAGTCATGTAGAATAGTATGAAGCCACAGACCTTCACACATCCCTTGTGACATCGCACGATACTTTGCTTCGGCTCTCGATCCCACTAAATTATGCTTTTTACTGCGCCATGTCACCAGGTTTCCTCCAACAAAGGAACAATAACCCGTAGTGGACTTCCGATCATCACGGCATCCTGCCCAATCAGCATCAGTAAAGACCTCTATCCTCAAGTGGTCATTCTTGGTGAACAGGAGTCCACGGCCAGGAGTTTTCTTTAAGTATTGTAACACCCGGTAAGCTGCCTCTTGGTGTCTAACACGAGGAGCATGCATGTATCTGCTCAAAATGCCCACGACATATGTAATGTTTGGACGAGTATGAGATAGATATATTAGTTTTCCAATTAATCTCTGATAGCGGGTGACATCAGCACGGTCACTGTCACCATCTTCACAGATACCATGATTTTCTTCCATTGGGGTGTTCGCAGGAACACATCCAAGCATACATGTCTCCTGTAGCAGATCTATGACATACTTTCACTGAGATATAAAGATACCTTGATTGGATCTTGTCACCTCTATCCCCAGAAAATATCGTAACCTTCCAAGTCTTTTACCTCAAATTCCGCAGTCAAGAGAAACTTGAGATTTGCAATTTCTTCTGCATCATTACCGGTGATGACAGTATCATCCACATATACAATAAGAACCACAACACTCTGATCTCGTCTTCGAATGAACATAGTGTGATCTGCTTGCGCCTGCTTATAACCAAACTTAAGATTAGCCTTGAGTAATCTGCCGAACCATGCTCTTGGGGACTATTTCAAGCCATATAAGGATCTCAGTAACCGGCATACCATGCCTTTAGCATCAACACAGGAGGAAATGTCATATAGACTTCTTCCTCGAGGTCACCATGGAGGAACGTGTTCTTGACATCCAATTGAAGGACCTCCCAACTCTGATCACTACGACGGACAATAGTACCCGAATAGAGTCCATCTTGGCCACAACAACAAATGTCTCCTGGTAGTCCACACCCTGAGTCTGAGCGTACGCCTGAGCAACTAGCCGTGCCTTGTACCGTTTGACCTTCCCTTCTTGATTTTGCTTGACGGAAAACACCCATCTTGAACCAATATCTCTCTTGCCATGGGGAAGAGGAGAAACATCCCAAGTGTGATTTTTGTCCAAGGCAGTCATCTCCTCTTTCATAGCCTGAGCCCAAATTGGAATGCGCAAGGCTTCCTTCCATGTCCTGGGAATAGAAACTGCCGAAAGAGAAGCAACAAAAGCTAGGTGGCCAGGAGAGAGATGGTGGTACTCAACGTGATTAGAAATAGGATAATTAGTACATGCAGACTTACGTAACTGAGCAAGTGGGATATGCAAGTCTGCATCATCAGGATCTGCGGTGTAAGCGGGCGCCGGTAGAGGCGGAGCTTTGGTAGCCTGTAAACGGGAAAAGCGTCGGTGATATACGTGGAGGAACGAAGATATTGGAACTTCAGGTAGAGGGATAAGAGGTCCCTGTTCCTGGGACAGAGAAGGTTGTGGTGGAAGGAGTTGTAGTGGCTGTGATAGAGGAGGTGGAACCGAAGGGATAGGAAGGGGAAGATCCACATGACTAGGAAGATCCACATGACTCTCCCCCTGACAAACAGCATGAGTCGATGTCATGAAATATGATTCGCCTTCCCGAAAAGTAACATCCATAGTGTAGTATAGATGACCGGAGGGAGGATGATAACACTGATACCCTTTAGTAGTGGAAGAGTATCCGAGGAACGCACACCGATGAGTCTGTGGGTCTAGTTTGTCTCGGTGAGGCGAATGGACATGAATGAAGCAAACACAACCGAAGACACGAGGGGAAAGGTGAGAAGTATAGACAGTAGTCATGGTAGACAGCTGTGCTATAGGAGTAGCATAGCCAAGGATACATGAGGGAAGCCGATTGAGCAGCAGTAAGAACTGCATCAGCCCAATAGGGCTTGGGAAGGTGCATAGTGCCTAGAAGGCAGCGGGCAACATCCAATATGTACAACCCCGTATCCAGCGAGTGGGCTAACAGGAGCCGACCCGGCCGGCCCAAACCATCCCCGAGCCCCATGCGAGTTCAGCAGGGTACGCCGAGCCCAGCATGCCGAGTATGGGCTCGGCAATCGTCGAA
This sequence comes from Platanthera zijinensis, assembly GCA_039513925.1. Classification (NCBI taxonomy): domain Eukaryota; kingdom Viridiplantae; phylum Streptophyta; class Magnoliopsida; order Asparagales; family Orchidaceae; genus Platanthera; species Platanthera zijinensis. Next base: position 61,470,511 of record CM077088.1, read on the forward strand.
CCGAGCTCGAAGATCGTAAAGCTGAGCCCGACGAGAGGAGGCCATTCATCATGGGGTCGGCCGAGTACGTGCTCGTCTGGAGCCGAGGGGTTGGCGAGCGCCAACGCAACCGTCATCTGCGAGCAGGGGCTTCAGGCCCAACTTTCCAGGCCCGAGGCGAGGCGAGTCGGATTGTGGCATGGAGAGAGGCGAGCTCACTCAACGCCTTCTCCAGTGGCGTTGAGTCAGGCGAGTCAGGTCCGCGACGCAGAGGGAGGCGAGCTCATCCAACGCTGTACAACCCCGTATCCCGCGAGTGGTCGACAGGGGTTGAACCGGCCGGCTCAGACCAACTTGGACCCAGCATGCCGAGCCCGAGCTCGGCAATAGTCGAGCTGAGCTCGGCGATGGCCGAACGAAGCCCGGCATGCCGAGGCCGAGCTCGGGTGCAGGAACAGAGCTCGACGATAGTCGAGCCAAGCTCGACGATGCCCGTGCCGAGTTCGGCTTCTGTTGGAGCTCGACGATCGTCGTGCCGAGCCCGAGCTCGGCAATGGTCAAACCGAGCTCAGCGGTAGTCGAGCACAAGTCTGCCGAGTACCTGCCCGCCTAGGCCCAAGGCGAGGCGAGTCAGGCCTCCTGCCAAGCGAGTGCCCCCTCAGGTCCAGCTCGCACCTCGGCCATGACATACTTTTACTATGTGGCCCCTTTTGGTTTGCCTGTAGTCCTCGAAAACAGTGAAGGTTGTATATTAGCAGGCCATCTTTTCTTATAAATAGGACCCAAGGGGTACCTCAGAGGGCACGCTTACGAATTCTCCGGCCTACTAGCGCTTTCTGAGGTACCTTAGCTCGACATTTGGCTAAGGAGGGGAAGCGCTCTAAGATCTTTCGGGTGTGTGGTGGGACCTCCACGCCGGGCCCTTGGTCTAGTCCTTAGTTCTTCTTTCTTCTTGTCATTTTCTTGCAGGAGCGAAGTAGGTGCGCGGCCACCCCTTCCCCAAGGGTCGAACTCCACAAGAGACCGGTTTTTCGGTTTCAACACTTTGGTGCGGTGAGCGTGGAACGTGGTCAACACAGAAAATCTTCCACAAGACTAATGGCAAGAGACGAGGGACAAGGTTCAGGAAGGGGGGACTCGCCACTCCCTCCCCCTCCCGCGACGGCGGGGATATCCGCGGAGCTCAGGGAGGAAGTGCTCGGGTTAGTCAGGGTCTCACTCGGCATGCGAGCCGAGAGCACGACGCCTGCGGTTCCCGTGGTCGCTGATCCAGCGTTAGGCAACGATGCGCCCCTCAGGCGCGCAGGGAAGGAGGTCGCGAGCGAGGGGGAGCGCGAGCCGAGAGGGCGAGTCCTCTTTCCGGGCTCGGCGGGCGAGTATCTGTTCGCCGAGACGGCAGGGAGGGAGTTCCCAACTCGCCCATCTGAAGAAGGAAGTCCCTTCAGCGAGTTCGTCTCGTCAGCCCCGGTCCCGGAAGGATTCCGAGAGCCGGAGATGTCCTACTACTCAGGAAAGGGAGATCCGACCCAGCACGTCTGATAGTTTAACTTTCAAGGCAGCCTAAACACCTAGAGGGGGGGGGGGGGTGAATAGGTTCTGCTTCTCTTTCTAAAACTTCTAGACAGAATTCAATTTATTAACTAATATGAAAACACAGCAATCACAGAAAACAAAACATCACAGATTGCACTATGTTTTATAGTGGTTCCCCAAGGTCTGGGTACATCCACTTTCCCCCTTCACCTATCTAGCTGTATGCTAGATTCGGCCAAACTTCCACTTATCTCAGATCAATAGATCTTACAACTCAGAACCCAACAGGTTCCTACAACTCAGGCACAACTGCCCTACCTCAGCCTTGCCCCAAGGCCTACAACTCAGAGAATATCCTTCTCCTACACTCAGGCAATCAGCCCTACCACTCAGAGTTCAACACTCCTACACTCAGCCTTTATAACATAGGCTTACAACTCAGATCTGTATAAACAGATCCTACAGAAATATAGAAAAGATTGTTTAAATTGTCTTGCCAAGTTGAGAGAGAAAAGGCAATGACAATTCTTAATCAGCTGATGCAATCAACTGTTTCTTAGCCTTCTTCAAAGCTTCTTGAAAATGTACTTAGCTGAGTTGATTCCAAACAGCTTCTTGAGAATCCACTGGTGGATTCCTTCTTCTTCTTCAAATTCTGACTTGATCTCTCTCTATCCAGAACTTTGAATGATTCTTCTGAATTCTGATTAGAACTCTTCTTAGATCTACCCTTAGATAGTCTTCTTAGATCTCCCGGAGAAGATCTTCTTAAGTGCCTAGCACTTTCTTGAAATGAGTAGAATGTAATCCTTCTCCACTTTCTGATCCAATGTATTTCAAAGGGTCAGTTCTATATGTTGTTTATTCTCATCTTCTCCTTCTGAATCTGTCTATTTATAGACATTCTTCATGGTAACCGGCTGATCCGGTTTCTAACCGTTTTCTGACAAGTCTGACAACTTCAGTTAACTGGTGATAACCCACAGCTGTCAAGTCTTCAAACAAGTCCTGTGCCTTAGTGTTGAAACAGTCTGTCAGAAAGTGTCGAGACCATCTGTCTATTTGTGTCGACACAATTGACTTTGGTGTCGACACTGCCTTCAGTGATGTCGACTAAATTGCCTTTGTGTCGACACATCTTCTTCTGAAACTAACTTGGTCTTTGACTCTGCAGTGTGTCGACACAAGTCCTGTGTGTCGACACAGTTGTTGTAGAATCATAACTTTAGTAAGTGTTGACTTAGCCTTCAGGTGTCGACTATTTTCTTCTGTGTCGACATATTCAGATGATGTCGACAAACTTGAGATCGACTATACTCTTCAGTGTCGACGCATTCTCCCAATGTTGAGGTCGACGTTTTTCTTCTGTGTCGACACAATTTCCCAGTGTTGTGTCGACTTACTTCTTCTGTGTCGACACAATTTCCCAGTGTTGTGTCGACTTACTTCTTCTGTGTCGACACAATTTCCCAGTGTTGTTGTAGACTATGTTATGTGTCGACACTTTTTCCCAGAGTAGTGTCGACTTACACCTTCTGTGTCGACACACTTTCCCAGTGTTGTGTCGACAACTTTCTTCTATGTGACGACACATGTTCCTTTGTGTCGACACTTGGACTTAGAATTTTTCCTGTAAACTTTAACAATTCTTTACCTGCACATGTCAACTCAAAACAACATCAAATACAACATGATGTATATCATTGAGCTAGGTTGGGCTTCTTCAAATCAGGTACACATTTTCCAATGTACCCAACAATCTCCCCCTATTTGGAGAAGTCATAACCCTTATAGCCAATGATATACACCATTTATAAATAGTATAAAATGATGATATATGACAATACACAGGGATACTTAATTATAAACAAAATAATAAGAACATCATGGATAAAACAATCTATCACAGATTTAACAATATTTTGTTTATTACTGGGTAATGTTAGATTACATGGTTTTTCTTTGACTGATCACATTACATCATTACAAAACATTATGAAAGAACTAAAACATTATCAGGATTGATCAGGCTCTCTAATAACAATCCCTTGGCCAGATTTAATTTTAGCTGTCACAGGAGCTTCTGATTCTTCAGCCATCTTTTTTCCTTTAAGATCAGCTTTCTTCTTAGCTTCTTCCTTGAGCCTTTGCCTTTCAAAATAGTGAAAAGGCTTTGGGAAGTATTTGCTTGGCTCCATAGCATCAGTTGGAAGTCTTCCCAGCTTAGCTTTCCTTCTGAATTGTACAATGGCTTCTTGTCTTGCCTCATACTTCTGCCATTCCTGCTCATTGTACCACTTGCCCCTTTCATGAACTTGATCTTTGACAGCTTTCCATGCAGTGAGTATTATATTTCTGGAAGTAGGACTCCACTGCTCAAAATCTGGCTTCAGCTCAGCCTGCTCTCTAAATCTTTTCTTTGACAGTAGAGCATCTTGCTGTTCTTGCAAATTTACCTCAGGCTTATCAACCTTTCCAAAGATAACATTTACAACCTCCTTTGAAGGACTATACATATATTGCACTTGCTGATCCAATATATCAAAATCTGGAGGGGGGTATATGACTTGGGCAACCTCAGGTTGGTCACCTTCAAGTAGTCCTGTTTGTAGACCTGACTCAGCCACCATGTTATCATCACACAATGGTGGATATCCCAATGTGGCTCTTATACTATTGGTCACCCATTTGGCATGCTCAGAGCCTGCATGAATTAGCATCCTCTCCCCCTTTATGGCTTCTCTTGATACATGATCTCTAAGATCTTCTTTCTGGAATCGAATTTGGCCATCCAAATAATTCACTCCCTCCTTGAAAAATGGTCTTAACTTTTGAAGCTTTTCAGATATTTCCTGTTGAGAGGTTGTGATGGCAGTCTTAACAGATGCAATAGCAGCCTGAAAATTCTTATCAAATTCTTCCATTTCTTTGGCTCTATTTGCAGGCATCCCTGGCACAATCTTCTTCACCTCTTGAATGATCTCATTATGAGATTCAGTTAAATTGTCATTCATTCTTATTTGATTTTCCAGAACATAACCTTGCTTCAAAGCAATATCATCCACCTTTGTAGAGATAGCCTGCTGTTGTTTAGCCAGATAAACTACAGCATTGCCACCCTTGTGGAAGCAATCTGTCATTTCAGTTTTATTCAAGTTGACTTGAAATTGGATAGATTTGATATCTTAAGTCAAACTGCAGAGTTTTGTTGCTTTCATCAACATATTTCTCTATGGCCACCCTGTGGTCATCCAATTTCACCTGTAAATCCACCAAGAACTTGTTATAATCAACTTCAGGAGGTGGTGGTGGAGGTGATGTCTGTAAAGCCTGCTTATAAGTCTTGCTTCTTCTTTTAAATACAACCAGTTTTCTTTTCTTAGCCAACCTGGCTTCTTCAGTTTCAGATTCAGAAGTACTCTCAATGTGAACTCTATCTGCTTCAGTGCCATGTTGCTCAGTTTCAACATGTACTGGCTCCCCCTCAATTCTTTGCTCCTCCTCTATTTCTTGTACTTTTTCAATCTCTTGAACTTTCTCCACTCCTTGTTCTAGCTCTATGTCAAGAGGCTGCTCAACATCTTGGTCCTCTTCTATTCTATCAGTAGCTATGTCATCATTAGGAAATAACTCATCCAGAGTGTATTCTTTTTGAACTGGAGCACCTGAAGATAAGTCATTAGGTGCATCCTTGTGCACATTCTCAGGCAGCAGCATATCTGGAGTAGGAGAAGACACATGCTCCCCCTGAACCTGTGCAGAGAAAAAAAACTTTTAGAAAGTCTTTTATAGTAAAATACATTTGCTCCCCCTACACCTGTACCACTTGTACCTGAGCAGGGGTAGATACATTTTGAGCAGGAGATTGAACTGGCTCCCCCTGCATCTGTGCAGATGTATCTACTTGATGAACTATAGTGGAGGCAGGTTGTTCTTCACTCTGTATCCTAAGTGGGTCCTCTTGTTGTTGCTCAGTCTCGTGAGCTGGAGAAGGGGATTTCACAGGGGTGTCTGGCCTGCTCTCTTCAGGCACATCCTTAGACAGCACCCTTTCCCACCTGGAGAATAGTCTCATGTCCATCCTTCTCATATGATTGATTTTAGATCCTGGCAGTTGCTGCATCACTTCAGGAATTGCTCCATTGAGATATAGACTTATGATCCTAGCCATGTTAGGCTTCTTGATCCCTTCTTTAATCTTGTCAAATAGGATTACTGACCAATCAGTAGGAATTGTAAAGGCAATCCTGGTCATAAGGTTGAACATATAGGCAGAAATCCTATCATGTCCACCTGTCTTGCAGAGAATTACTTTCCCAACTATTTCAGACAAGAACTTTCCTTGCTGATTCATACCTTTCCTATTGAATGCAGCTCCAATCTTCATGTTTGAATCCAAACCACACCATTGAAGGGCTTCCCTTGTCTTAGAACTAGGAACCTCTTCTTCATTTTCAACTACTTGTAATTGCAAAAACTTTCTCAAACCTCTTTGGGTAATCTTAATCTTAGTCCCGTGAACAATGGACTTGATCTTGAGTTCAGTAGAATGGACTGATGCTGAGATAAAGAACTCGTGCACCTCCTTCTTCCAGATCTTGGATGGTTCTGAGACAAGAAATTCTAACCCTGATGCGGAGAGAAGGGTGATAACTCCTTGAACATCAGGCGGCGCCTCTGCAAACGCCTGGCGCACCAATTCATACCCTTCATTAACATTGTCTTCAATCCTTGGCGCCATCGAGTCGTCGAGAAGGCTTTAGAGAGGAGAGAAAGAAAGATTGTCGACACAGGGTTTGAGTCTCGAAAACCTTGAAAGCGTGTCGACAATAAGAGCTTTTGACCTATTTATAGCTTCTGTTGAAAGAAGTTCAAAAGGCGCCAAAAACAGTCTAAATGTGTCGACACAGACGGAATGTGTCGACACAAGCTTCTATTAACTCGACATTTCTTCAGCCTACTATGTGTCGACACCAATATGTGGTTATGTCGACACCTTGGATACATAGTAGAAAGACAGAAATTCTGTGTCGACACTAAGGACAAGTGTCGACACATATTTTGTAAGTGTCGACACCATAATTCTGGTTGAGTCGACATTACATTCCTGGTTAAGTCGACAATAAAACTCTTAAGTGTCGACACATATTCTCTGTGTCGACACAATATTTCTGACTTGTCGACATAATTTCTCTGAGTCGACACATTATTACTGAATGTGTTGACACATTCTTACTTAGCCAATTTCTGTAACTTCAATGTGTCCTTTTTAACACTTGATTATGTTGTTACTACTTTTACTTACTTATAAACCATTTCAATAGCATTGTTAATGATTTTGTTTAATACATTAATCAATGGTTAACATACCTAATTCAATTTTGAATTTATTGAATTTGGTTTCATCTAAAGGCTTAGTAAATACATCTGCTATTTGATAATCTGTTTTTACAAATTCCAATGAGATGTCACCTTTTTCTACATGTTCTCTAAGAAAATGATATTTAATTTCTATATGCTTAGTTCTACTATGAGAAACTGGATTATTAGCAATAGAAATAGCACTCTTAGAATCACATAAAAGGGGTGTTCTACTTACCTGAATACCATAATCTTTAAGCTGATGCTGCATCCATAATAGCTGTGCACAGCAGCTTCCTGCAGCAATATACTCTGACTCAGCTGTGGAAATTGCCACACTAGTCTGTTTTTTACTACTCCAAGATATTAGTCTTCCTCCCAGGAATTGACAAGTACCTGTAGTACTCTTTCTATCCTCTCTACATCCTGCAAAATCTGCATCTGAATAGCCTGTTAGTTGAAAATCTCTATTCCTAGGGTACCAAAGACCTAGAGTAGGAGTGCCCTTTAGATATCTCAGAATCCTTTTTACTGCAGTATAATGAGATTCTTTAGGGCAGGCTTGGTACCTAGCACAGACACATGTTGCATACATAATGTCAGGTCTACTAGCAGTGAGATATAGTAGTGACCCAACTATTCCTCTATACAATGATTCATCAACAGGTTTACCTGCCTCATCTTTGCATATTGGCATACTTGTGCCCATAGGAGTTCTCATGGAGGAGGATGACTCCATACCATATTTTTTAATTAATTCCTTGGTGAACTTAGACTGGGATATGGACAATCCATCATCAGTCTGTCTTACTTGGAGTCCCAAGAAGAACTTAAGTTCACCCATACTGCTCATCTCAAACTTCCCTTGCATAAGTTTGGCAAACTTTTTACAAAGGTTGTTTTCAGTAGATCCAAAGATTATGTCATCAACATAGATCTGGACTAAGATGATCTTTCCTTTGGATTCCCTAAGGAATAGAGTTTTGTCTATCTTTCCTCTTGAGAATTTATTCTCAATGAGGAAGGTAGACAGGGTTTCATACCAAGCCCTTGGAGCTTGTTTTAACCCATACAAAGCTTTCCTAAGCTTATACACAGAATCAGGTTTAAGAGGATCTACAAAACCTGATGGCTGCTCTACATATACTTCTTCTTTAAGATCACCATTCAGAAATGCTGACTTTACATCCATCTGGTATACTTTGAAGTCTTGGTAGGCTGCATAGGCAAGGAACATTCTGATTGCCTCCAGCCTTGCTACTGGAGCAAAGGTTTGATCAAAGTCAATCCCTTCTTCCTGCCTGTATCCTTTTGCAACCAATCTTGCTTTATTCTTTATTATTATTCCACTTTCATCTAGCTTGTTCCTATAGATCCACTTAGTCCCAATTATGTTGTGGCCTCTTGGTTTAGGAACAAGCTCCCAGACCTTGCACCTTCTGAACTGATTCAGCTCCTCTTGCATAGCATCAATCCAGTGCTGGTCTTGGATAGCTTCTTCAAACTTCTTAGGTTCCATTTGAGACAAGAAACTAGAATGCAAAACTGTGCTTTGATTTCTGCTTCTAGTTTGCACTCCTTGTCTTGGATCACCAATTATCTGATCAGTAGGATGATCTCTTAGATATCTTATAGCTGGAGGCAGATTCCCTTCAGGTTGAGCATCTCCAGCTTCTTCATTCTGCTGTTCCTCTTGGTTTTCATCAGCTTCCATTATCTCTTGTACTCCCCCTGGACAGCAGCCTTCATTTTCCAATGCTCCCTCTTCCTTTGAAGCTTCAGCAATGGAGAGCTTGTCCATCTTCTTGCTTATACCTGTTGAGTCATTTGATCTACAAGACAATTCACAATTGATTAATCTTGTTTCATCAAATACAATATGCATAGATTCTTCAACAACTTGAGTAGTTAAGTTGAAGACTCTATAGGCCTTACTATTTGTGCTGTACCCAACAAATATCCCATCCTGGGATTTGGCAGCAAACTTAGTCAAATAAGACTTACCATTGTTAAGTATATAGCACTTGCAGCCAAAGATCCTAAAATAGGATAGATTTGGTTTTCTGCCTTTCACAATCTCATAGGGAGTCTTCCTGTGGCTTTTGGTGATAGAAGCCCTATTGATGACATGACAAGCAGTGTTAACTGCCTCAGCCCAAAAATATTCTGGGAGAGAGGTGTCACTCAATAGAGTTCTACCAGCTTCAATTAATGATCTATTCTTTCTTTCAGCAATTCCATTTTGCTGAGGTGTTCTAGGTGAGGAGAACTCTTGGAAAATCCCAAAGTCTATACACAAGTTTGTCATGCTTTCAGATTGAAACTCAGTACCATGGTCACTTCTGATTTTGACCACTGTACTGTTCAGTTCATTCTGAATTTGCTTTACAAACTTAAATAATACACTTGGGGTTTCAGATTTTTGTCTCAGAAAGAACACCCATGTAAATCTAGAATAGTCATCTACAACCACTAGTGTGTAGACCTTCCTACCTAGACTGTGAACTGGCATAGGACCAAAAAGATCCATATGCAAGAGGTATAAGCACCTCACAGAATCCTTGTTTTCAAGGCTTTGAAATGAGGTTTTTGTCTGCTTGCCCTTTTGACAAGCTGAGCATACCCCTTCCTTTATACACTTAACTTGAGGCCCATTCCTCACTAGTTCTTTACTAAAGAGTTGGCCAATTGTCTTGTAGTTTAGATGAGCCAATCTCTTGTGCCACTTAACACAATGAGAAGCATTGTCATCAGCTACAAGACAAATGGGGGATGCCTTATTCTCACATTCAAAATTAAGGCAATACACATTTCTCTTCCTATACCCAGTCAATATGATCTCTTGATCACTTGACCTTTTGATATGACATCCATCCTTACCAAATGAAATGTCATATCCTAGATCACTCAGCTGGCTTATGCTTATTAGATTATGTTTCAAACCTTTTACATAGGCCACTTGGGTGATAGTAATTAGGTTTGAAGAGATGTTACCAAATCCTTTGATGACTCCTTTTTCAGATCCACCAAAGATCACTTTATGTCCATCTTTGACAGATGAATACTCCTTCAGCAGCCCCTTTGTTCCAGTCATGTGCCTGGAACAACCACTATCCAAGTACCATATAGGGGCATGGTAACTTGGATTCACCTGCAATACAGAATTACTTACCCTTAGAACCCAAGTAAGTCTTGGGTCCTTGGTTCAGGTTAGCCTTAATAAAGTTATCATAACCTCTTCTAACAGGTAGACTCTTATTCTTTATAACACTTGTGTTATACCAGCAGTCCAATGCAAAATGACCCCTCTTGCCACAGCACCAACATTCAAACTTATTGTATCTAGATCTAGATACATCCTTGTCAGAAGCATTTCTGTTCATTGCTGGTGCTGTTGCAGCTTCTCCTACTGGTTTCTTAAAACCATAGGGCTTATGACCATAGGTAGGCCTGCTTGCCTTAACACCCTTGTTCTTCAGAACATTTGTCTTGATATGATCCTGAATGTCTTCATGATCATATATGTTAGAAGGCACTTTCTCCTTACCAAACCTTATGGGGACTGAAAGGTTTAGTGGCTGAATAGGGGCTTTGCCTTTCCTCTTGAATCTGCCAGCCCTGGAGTTACCCTTAAATCCTAATCCAGCCTTACCCTTCTGAGTGACAAATTCATCTATCAAGGGTAAGACAGATTTTGGCTTAGAGTAACTAGCCACTAAATCCCTTTCAATTCTCAGTCTGTCCTCCAGACTCTTCACTTGATCATTAGTATAATTAATTGTGCCCATCTGAATAATAGTTATATTCTTCAGCTTGGCAATTTCAGCTAACTTTTGATCAAGGACTTTTTCTAACTCAGTTGTTGCAACCCTTAGATCAGCAATTTCCTGAGCCTGTGATTTAACCAGGTTCTTGCTTTTCTTAAGGGCCTGCAACAAGTCCCCATACTTGTCTATCAATTGATAGACATCTCCTTCAGATTCAGATGCATCTTCATCACTTGATGCAGATGTAGCTGATTCTTCACTTGTACTACAAACATATGTACTGGAAGGACAGTTTACCTCATTAGGACCAGACTGATTCTGGCATAGGTCCTCTTCTGATCTAGTCATCAACCCCATGCATTGATGTTCATTGATGGAGTCTAGCAACTGCATAAACTCCTCTTCCTCAGATGCAGCATATAATCCAATATATGCTTCAGCTTCAGATCCTGATTCTGAAGTTGACTGGTCTGACAGACTTTTATCTTTCTTTGCTACAAAGGATTTCTCCTTCTTGCCTTTCTGATAAGTCTTCTTCTTTTCTGAAGATTCCTTCCTTTTGTCAGGACACTCAGCCACTACATGTCCAGGCCTATTGCAACAATAGCAGACAATCTTTGAAGTAGTGGCTTTGCTGGGCTTTGACCTGCTTTTCTCTTTCCTAGATGACCTTCTTTTCTGATAATAGTCATCTACTTGCTGTGATGATGAAGGCCTAGACTTCCATTGCTTCTTTTTCAAGAACCTTTGAAATTGCCTAGTGAATGCAGCAAAGTCTGCATCTGAATCACTGCTGACTGAACCCTTATCTGAATTTTCAGAACTACCTTCTTCAACTTCCTTAGGAGGAGATGGTGATTTCCTCCTATTCTTTCTGGTGGCTTCAGCATTAAATGCCACAGTCTTTTCTCTATGCTCTCCTCTTGAGTTTCTTTCCTCCTCCTTCCTTACCATAAGTTGCATTTCATAGGATAGCAACTTTCCAAACAGAGTTGGAGGAGATATCTCTGCCAATTTTGCCACTTCTCTTATGGCACAGATCTTTGTATCCCAATCCTTTGATAAGGATCTTAAGAATTTGTCATTCAGTTCATAGGTACTGAAGACTCTTCCATAGGAAATTAGCTCATTCACAATTCTATAGAATTTCTTATAGCACTCAGTTATGCTATCAGATTTTCCTTGTCTAAAACTTTCATACTCCTGATTTAGCATAGATTTTCTGTCCAGCCTTACCTCTTCTGATCCCTCCATGTAGACAATCAATGTGTCCCACATCTCCTTGGAGGTCTTGCAGTGAATCAGATTCTGAAAAGTTGAATCATCTATGGCACTGACAATGATGTTCTGTGCCCTTTTGTCCATGGTTGCCAAGATGATTTCATCCTTGGTCATTTCAGAATAAGTCTTTGGTGTTTGGATATTTGCATCAAGAACAGATATCTTCATTGGTATGAAGGGGCCTTCCTGTACTGTGATGTAAATCCTTGGGTCAGATGCTTCCATAAACAATCTGACTCTTTCTTTCCAGATCCCAAAGATTTCCTTCTTGCATATGGGTAATTTCATTGACCCTAGCTCCTTATGATTCTCTCCAGAACCCATCTTCTTGATTCTTGAATCTGCCTATCAGATCTACCTCAGACTGTTAAGTCCTTTTTGAGGAACCTCCCTCTGATACCACTTGATAGTTTAACTTTCAAGGCAGCCTAAACACCTAGAGGGGGGGGGGGGGTGAATAGGTTCTGCTTCTCTTTCTAAAACTTCTAGACAGAATTCAATTTATTAACTAATATGAAAACACAGCAATCACAGAAAACAAAACATCACAGATTGCACTATGTTTTATAGTGGTTCCCCAAGGTCTGGGTACATCCACTTTCCCCCTTCACCTATCTAGCTGTATGCTAGATTCGGCCAAACTTCCACTTATCTCAGATCAATAGATCTTACAACTCAGAACCCAACAGGTTCCTACAACTCAGGCACAACTGCCCTACCTCAGCCTTGCCCCAAGGCCTGCAACTCAGAGAATATCCTTCTCCTACACTCAGGCAATCAGCCCTACCACTCAGAGTTCAACACTCCTACACTCAGCCTTTATAATATAGGCTTACAACTCAGATCTGTATAAACAGATCCTACAGAAATATAGAAAAGATTGTTTAAATTGTCTTGCCAAGTTGAGAGAGAAAAGGCAATGACAATTCTTAATCAGCTGATGCAATCAACTGTTTCTTAGCCTTCTTCAAAGCTTCTTGAAAATGTACTTAGCTGAGTTGATTCCAAACAGCTTCTTGAGAATCCACTGGTGGATTCCTTCTTCTTCTTCAAATTCTGACTTGATCTCTCTCTATCCAGAACTTTGAATGATTCTTCTGAATTCTGATTAGAACTCTTCTTAGATCTACCCTTAGATAGTCTTCTTAGATCTCCCGGAGAAGATCTTCTTAAGTGCCTAGCACTTTCTTGAAATGAGTAGAATGTAATCCTTCTCCACTTTCTGATCCAATGTATTTCAAAGGGTCAGTTCTATATGTTGTTTATTCTCATCTTCTCCTTCTGAATCTGTCTATTTATAGACATTCTTCATGGTAACCGGCTGATCCGGTTTCTAACCGTTTTCTGACAAGTCTGACAACTTCAGTTAACTGGTGATAACCCACAGCTGTCAAGTCTTCAAACAAGTCCTGTGCCTTAGTGTTGAAACAGTCTGTCAGAAAGTGTCGAGACCATCTGTCTATTTGTGTCGACACAATTGACTTTGGTGTCGACACTGCCTTCAGTGATGTCGACTAAATTGCCTTTGTGTCGACACATCTTCTTCTGAAACTAACTTGGTCTTTGACTCTGCAGTGTGTCGACACAAGTCCTGTGTGTCGACACAGTTGTTGTAGAATCATAACTTTAGTAAGTGTTGACTTAGCCTTCAGGTGTCGACTATTTTCTTCTGTGTCGACATATTCAGATGATGTCGACAAACTTGAGATCGACTATACTCTTCAGTGTCGACGCATTCTCCCAATGTTGAGGTCGACGTTTTTCTTCTGTGTCGACACAATTTCCCAGTGTTGTGTCGACTTACTTCTTCTGTGTCGACACAATTTCCCAGTGTTGTGTCGACTTACTTCTTCTGTGTCGACACAATTTCCCAGTGTTGTTGTAGACTATGTTATGTGTCGACACTTTTTCCCAGAGTAGTGTCGACTTACACCTTCTGTGTCGACACACTTTCCCAGTGTTGTGTCGACAACTTTCTTCTATGTGACGACACATGTTCCTTTGTGTCGACACTTGGACTTAGAATTTTTTCCTGTAAACTTTAACAATTCTTTACCTGCACATGTCAACTCAAAACAACATCAAATACAACATGATGTATATCATTGAGCTAGGTTGGGCTTCTTCAAATCAGGTACACATTTTCCAATGTACCCAACAACGTCCAGTGGTTCGAAGACGTGGTGTCAATCCGACAGATGTCGGATGGTTTCAAGTGTAGGCTCTTCGCCATCACCCTCAGGGAAAAAGCGAGGGAGTGGTTTCATCAGCTCCCGGCCGGTTCCATCTACTGCTTCGAGGATTTGCGCAGAGGATTCATGCTGAGATTCACCACCTCGAAGAAGAGGAAGAGGGAGGTCGAGTCCCTGTTCCGTATCAAGCAGAAAGTAGGGGAGACCCTGGGAAGTTACCTGGACAGGTTCCAGGAGGAACTGTCTCAGGTACAAGAGATGCCAGGGCACACCATGATGGTGGCCTTCACCCTGGGTCTCCAGCCCGGGTTCTTCGCCATGGAGTTGAAGAGGACGCCTCCAGTGTCTTTCGAAGCACTCTTGGAGAGGGCGGCAAGGGAGGCCGACATGGAGGCGGCACATCCAGAGTTCGCTCGGAGGTTGGCCAGGTGGGCCGTGGAGGAAGAGAAGCCAAGGGGAGGTCGGGCCCAGGAGGAGAGAAGGGTCGAGCCCCGACAGAGAGAACAGCAGCCGCAGCAGCATAGGTGGGGGCGTCAGGAGCCGAACAACCGATTGGGTTGGAGGCCGGAGTGGCAGGATCAAGGGCCACGGAGGGGCTATCAGGGGGGAGACAACCGCCAAGGTGGGCGTGGCCAGTTTTACCTCCAGGGAGGGAGGCAGGGCCAGAGACCGCCTCTTCCCGACCAGGAGGAGGCCATGGCTATCGCCCTGGGAGGGCGAAGGAGAGGGCAACCGAGGAGGAGGAGGGAGGTCAGGATAGACCTGCCCTATTGCGACTACCATCAGGAAGAGGGGCACACGACGGTCACGTGTCCGGAGTTCCTCGAGGTGCGGGAGAACAGGGAGCAGCAGCGGCAGCAGCGGAATCATCAGGAGGTGCGGATTGAGGAAGTCCGGCCTCAGGTGGAGGGGGATCGTTGCGAAGACCGGGCCGATGTGGGGACCCGAGGGGGGATCGGAGTGATCCATGGGGGGGTGGGAGTCGAGGCTTCCCGGAAAGCAAGCCTCCACACCATGTACCGAAGGAGCATCGGCTCCACATCTCAGACTCCACCCCGGAAGAGAGGATCACCTTCTCAAGGGAGGATATGCCGGGTCACGATGACCCCTTCTGCGATGCGCTGGTCATCCAGACCGCCATTGAAAATTTCACAGTCTCCCGGATCCTTATTGACAATGGGAGCTCAGTCAATATCATCTTCAAGAAGCCTTTCGATGCCATGCAGGTAGAGGCCAAGAGGGTGCTGGCCTCCGATGGGCCCTCTTCGGTTTTTCGGGGGAGAGGAAAGAAGTAGAGGGGGGAGTGGGACTACATGTCAGCTTGGGGGGACAGTCCCGGAACTGTCGATTCGTCATAGTGGAGGCCCCCAGCAGCTACAACGCCATTTTTGGGAGACCCCTCATCAGCGCCTTCCGATGTGTCCCCTCCTCCTTCCATCAATGCCTTAAGTTTAATGTGGACGGGATCCAGGTCCGGGTTCGCGGTGACCCCAAAGCGGCTCGGGAATGCTATGTGACCGCGGTGAATTCAATTTCTTGGCAGGAGGAAGCCGAGGGGATGGGGAGAAGGATGGAGGAGATGGAAGGGCAGGAGGCCGGAGAAGAAGGTAGGGAGGAAGGAGGAATGGAAGGGGAAGCACGTGAGGGGATGCTCCCAGAAGGGTCGGTTGGGGCGATGACCCCAGGGGAAGGGGAGGTCCTTACACCACGAAGGGAGGACGCCGCAGAGTGGGAGGAGCAGTCCCGGTTGGAGGCCACCGAGGAGGTCGTGGAGATGGAAGTCCTCACCCAGGGTGGCAGGGTGGAGAAGGTCCGCATCAGCGGAGGGCTGACCCGGCAGATCAAGACAGGATGCTGGAGTGCATCCAAAAGAATGTGGATGTCTTCGCCTGGAGCGCAGCGGAGATGCCTGGGATCGATGCCGACGTCGTCTGCCACCGCCTCAATCTGCACCCGGAGGCTCGCCCCATCCAGCAGAAGAGGAGGTCCGTCACGGACAAACTGGCCGAGCCCATCAGGGAGGAGGTCGCCAAGCTCCTTAAGGCCGGCTTTGTTTCCGAAATTCAATACCCCGGCTGGGTCTCGAATGTTGTAATGGTGAAAAAAGGGGACGGCCGGTGGAGGATGTGTGTAGATTTTTCACTGCTTAATAAATCATGCCCTAAGGATTGTTACCCCTTGCCTAGAATCGACGCGCTGGTAGATTCAGCCGTTGGTTTTTCTGTGATGAGTTTTTTAGATGCTTTTTCAGGTTATCATCAAATCAGGATGCACCCTCCTGACATAAAAGATGTCTCGTTCATCACAGGGGATGGGTGCTACTGCTACAAGATGATGCCTTTTGGGTTAAAAAATGCAGGGGCCACATACCAGAAGATGATGGACCGTGTATTCCAGGGACAGAAGGGAAGGAACTTGGAAGTGTACGTGGACGACCTGATGGTAAAAAGCAGAGAGGTCGATTCTCACCTCCGGGATCTGGAGGAGACCTTCGACACTTTGCGCAAATACAAGATGAGGTTGAATCCTCTAAAGTGCATCTTCGGGGCAAGCAAAGGCAAATTTTTGGGTCATCTCCTCACCCCTGCCGGGGTCGAACCCAACCCTGACAAAGTCCGGGCAATTATGGAGTTGGGGCCACCTCGGGACGCGAAGGAGGTACAACGGCTGACAGGGAAGCTGGCGGGACTAAGCAGGTTCCTCTCCCGGGCCGGGGAGAGGTGTTCCCCCTTCTTCAAGACCTTAAGGGGAGGTCGGAAGTTTGAATGGACCCCGGAGTGCGAGGAGGCATTCCAGGCCTTGAAGGGGCAGTTGACTCAGGCCCCCTTGCTCCAAGGGCCAAAGGAGGGGGAGGACTTGTTTTTGTACTTAGGGGTCGGGGCGGAGGCCGTGAGTTCTGTCTTAGTTCGGGAAGAGGGGAAAAAGCAGCTACCCATCTATTATGTGAATAGGGTTCTGAGGAAGGCAGAACTCCGCTACCCCATCTTTGAGAAGTTGGCTTTCGCCCTCATCATCTCGGCTCGGAGACTCAGGCCCTACTTCCAGGCACACTCCATCCAGGTGGTAACTGACCATCCCCTCCGCAGCATCTTCGAGGGAGTGGAGCACTCGGGAAGACTCGCCAAGTGGTCGGTGGAGTTGAGCGAGTTTGACATCTCCTTTGTCCCCCGGCTCGCAATCAAGGCACAAGCAATGGCTGACTTCCTGGCTGATTATGTGGTTGAGGTAGCGGAGGACAAACTCACTCGTCCCATCCCATGGAAGGTGATGGTGGATGGGGCTTCAGGGAAACACTCCCTGGGGGTTGGGGTCGTCTTGGAGAGCCCCCAAGGGACCCGGATCGAGCAAACGGTGGTGATACATTTCTCCATAACCAACAACCAGGCCGAGTACGAGGCGGTAATCGCGGGACTACGCCTGGCCAAGGAATTGGGGGTGCATGACGTGAAGGTCCTCACTGACTCCATGGTAGTGGCCTCCCAGATCAACGGGGAGTTCGAGGCAAGGGAGCCCACCCTACAACGATATCTGGCAAAGGTTAAGGGAATCATCGGCGGGTTCCAGACCTTCTCCATTCAGCATGTGCCACGGGAGGAAAATGAACAAGTCGACCACCTCGCCAAGCGCGGCCCTCGGGTGGGGGGCACTATCACGGACCTCTTCCACCCATCCCTGGAAGAAGGAGAGTTGATGGAGATAGATCAGCGGTCCACATGGATGGACTCATTCACCACCTACCTGTCCACAGGAGAGTACCCAGAAGGGATGGATAGGAAGAAGCTCAAGTACAAGTCGGCGTATTACCTTTTGCGCGACGGGCAACTTTACCGCAAGACCCTTTCGGGACTACTCGCCCGTTGCGTAGCAGAGGGGGAGGTGCCGAGGGTCTTGGAAGAAGTTCACTCCGGGGAGTGCGGGAGCCATTCAGGAGGTCGGACCCTGGAGGGAAGAATCATCAGGCAGGGGTACTTCTGGCCTACCCTGAGGCACGATGCCTTAGAATTTGTCAAGAGATGCCACAAGTGCCAACTGTTTGCCCCCCTCCAACTGCAACCGGCTCAGCGACTCAGGAGTATCACGGCCCCTTGGCCTTTCGCAATTTGGGGAATGGACCTGGTAGGTCCCTTCCCACAGGCAAGTGGGCAGAGGAGATTCTTGCTGGTAATGATCGACTATTTCTCCAAGTGGATGGAGGTAAAAGCTTTGGCCAAGGTAACCTCGCAGATCATTCGAAATTTTGTATGGGGGGAGATCATCTGCAGGCATGGGATGCCCCAGGCCATCGTCACCGACAACGGACCACAGTTCGCCAGCAATGAGTTCATTAAGTTCTGTGGAGAGCTCGGGATCGACCTCAGGTTCGCCTCTGTCCACCACCCTAGGAGCAACGGGCAAGTAGAGGCGGCCAATAAGATTATCGTGAACCTCCTGAAAAAGAAGGTGGAGAATTTGAAGGGTAATTGGGTGGAGCAACTCCCCTCGGTCCTCTGGGCCCTGAGGACTACCCCCAACACCGCCACCGGGGAGACGCCCTTTAAACTATCTCACGGAAGCGAGGCGGTGCTTCCCATTGAACTCGAGGTCCGTACTCCCAGGGTTGCCGAGGCAGAAGCTGGAAGGGAGGAGTGGAGAGTTGAGAATGAGGAAGAACAACGACTCTCTTTGGACTTGATAGAGGAAGTACGCGACCTCTCCGCAGTCCGGCAGGAGGAAGTCAAGCGGAGGATGGCTAAGTACTTCGACAAGCATGTCCGGGTCAAGCAGTTCGTGGAGGGCGACCTGGTTCTAAAGAAGGTAGATGCGGCAGGAAGATCAGCAGCCGTGGGCAAGCTCCATCCAAATTGGGAGGGGCCCTACATCGTGAAGGAGGCATTAAAGTCGGGAGGATACCACCTCCAGAATGTGGAAGGCGAGACTTTGAACCACACCTGGAGCGGCGACGACCTGAAACGCTTTTATCCTTGAAAACTTGTGCGTACCTCAGCTTTTTCCGAATGCAATGTATTTGACTCTTTCTCCACAATAATCGTAACAATGACATGCAATGTGACGTAACTTCCGCTAAAAAGCGACATTAAACACTCAGGAAATAGTCTAAGTCTTCTCGCTCTGGGGTTAGGTCTCGATTCTCCCGCTGTCAGGCTCCCACCTAGCTGGCACGGCCGAGTCTCGATGGACGTCGTTATGACCCTGGGGCTGAGCCCGGAGGATGTTCAACACCCGCCCTCAGGCTCTCACCTAGCTGACTGGCCCGGTGGTAGCACCCGGGAGAGGCAAAAATTTCTAAGTCTTCTCGCTCTGGGGTTAGGTCTCGATTCTCCCGCTGTCAGGCTCCCACCTAGCTGGCACGGCCGAGTCTCGATGGACGTCGTTATGACCCTGGGGCTGAGCCCGGAGGATGTTCAACACCCGCCCTCAGGCTCTCACCTAGCTGACTGGCCCGGTGGTAGCACCCGGGAGAGGCAAAAGTTTCTAAGTCTCCTCGCTCTGGGGTTAGGTCTCGATTCTCCCGCTGTCAGGCTCCCACCTAGCTGGCACGGCCGAGTCTCGATGGACGTCGTTATGACCCAGGGGCTGAGCCCGGAGGATGTTCAACACCCGCCCTCAGGCTCTCACCTAGCTGACTGGCCCGGTGGTAGCACCCGGGAGAGGCAAAAGTTCCCAAGTCTTCTCGCTCTTGGGTTAGGTCTCGATTCTCCCGCTGTCAGGCTCCCACCTAGCTGGCACGACCGAGTCTCGATGGACGTCGTTATGACCCTGGGGCTGAGCCCGGAGGATGTTCAACACCCGCCCTCAGGCTCTCACCTAGCTGACTGGCCCGGTGGTAGCACCCGGGAGAGGCAAAAGTTTCTAAGTCTTCTCGCTCTGGGATTAGGTCTCGACTCTCCCGCTGTCAGGCTCCCCCCAAGCTGGCAGGGCCGGGGTCTCGATGGACGTCATTACTGACCAGGGGGTGGACCTGGGAGTTGACACATGACAAGCGAGTCCGAGCAAATCCGCCAGTTAGAAGGGCGAGCTCAAGGGATCCTGTCCCCTTGGATTTCTGTTAAAAAAAAAGGGGGGGGTTCTTCGACCCACCTCCGGTTGGTGGAAGAACATACCCCCCCCCCCCCCCCCCCCCCGTGGGCGAGCCCGTTCTCGCGGGGTCTGCTCGGCAGAAGGCATTCCTCGGTATGACAAGCGGGCGCCGGCGGCAACCGTTCTCGCGAAGATCGCCTCGCAGGTAAGCGAAGAGTTCGCGAGCCTGGTCGCCGCCAACGCCCGAGGCCTCTCGCCGGAAGCGAATCCTAACTCACGTACATTCTAGCGCGGAAGATAAAAAAAAAAGAAGAAAAAAAAAAGAAGAAGGAAGTCAGAAGCAAAGTTCCTTTCATTATAACCGCAAAAGAAGGAAGGGCTCGCCTCGGCGAGATTACAGGAAAAAAGGGGGGATGATTACAAAAAGATAGAAAAAAAAGGGGGAAGGAGGACTTCTGTCAGCTCTCGCCCTCCTCTCCCGAATGGCGGTCCTCCTCGCCCCAAGCGATCGTTCCTTGCCCTTCGCCCCATCAAAAAGGGAGCCGAAGCTCTCCTCCTTCTCGCTGGGCGGAGACGGCGGAAACAGGCTCGGCAGAAGATCCCGGACCGCCACTTCCTCGCAGCCCTCAGCCAGAATCCCCGACCCCTTCATGGCGTTCAGCAGGCATTCGGCAGACTCGATCGAGTTGACTCGCAGCCGCTCCATAACCTCCCCCTCGCCGAAGACCCGGGGCCGCTTGTAGGGGAAAGGCGGCTCGGCACTGTCTGGAGGGAAGAGGGCTTCCGTCAGCCGGCTGACCTCGCCTTGGAGGCAGCGGTTCTGCTCCTTTAGCGACTCCACCTCGGCCGCCGACCGAGCAGCAAAAGCCTCCTGCTCGCGCGAGCCGGCCTCCTGATCCGCGAGCCGGAGCCGCAGCAGGGTAGTCTCGCCCTCCAGCTCACTGGCGCGAGCTTGGAGCACCTTGGCGGACTCGGCATCCTGAAAAAGAAAAAAAAAAGAGGGTCAAACTCCCTGAAAAATATTCTCCAAGTTAAGACAAGGGTTGGTCGACTCTTACCAGCCCGCCTGAAGCCTCGTCGAGTAAGCGCTCGGCGATGCCGAACCGCCGCTCCGCGTCAGCAGCTTTCTCCGTCGCCAGGTCGCGCTCCTGCTCGGCTTTGATCAGGAGCTGGCTGAGCTGGAAGCCACGGCAGGCCATCATATGATGGAGTTCAAAGGCCCTCAGATGCGCCTGCAGGCCCTCGTGACCTATCTGCCGGGGGGTCAGGTTCGTGTAGGCGTCGGCGCCCTCCCGGCCGTAGTGGCCGAAGCCAAGGGCAAATGCATGGCCCGTGGGAGGCCGGCGAGCTCCCCAGGAAGGAGCGCGAGTGGAGACGGAGACGCGATGGGCTCCCTCGTCCCAGAGCAGCATCGGCTCGCCGGCCGCGTCCTTGCTCCTTCCCCCCTTCCCAAAGTGGGGGTGGTCCTTTGGAGCTCCCGAGCCACTGGGGGGAACCTCCTCGACGGAGGGAGGAGAGGGGGACTCGCGCCTCTTCCCGCGAGGGGATGATATCTCCTTCAGTGGGCTCGCCGGGGCTTCGTCGGAGAAAACCTCCGGCGAGCTCATGAATCTGACGGGCGACGCGGGCTGCCGAGGAAGGCTCCGCGAGACCACCTTCGCCCTTTTAGGGGCCGAGGGGCGGTGGACCGAGCTCGGCCCCCCAAGCTCCAACCGCTTCTTGCTGGAGGATTTCCCCTTGGCCTTCTCTTCCCGGCACGCCTCAGCCGCGGCCCGAGCCCGCTCAAGCGGATCCGAAAACACCCCCGGGTCGGCAAAGGGAGGGTTCACCGGGATCAGTCGCTCCCTGCAAAAAGACTTATACAAGGATTGAGGTTCTGATCGGTTAGGCCAAATGGCGAGCGTAAGGTGAGCGAGACAAACCTTCACCGGGAAGGACAGGTGGCAGGGATTCGAGGCCGCGACGGAGGAAGGCGACCTCGAAGTCCTTGTACAAGAAGAACTTGTGGAGTTCGGCATCATTACCAGACACCGACGGCGGCCGGTAAACCTCCTCGCTCTTCTGCATGGGCGAGAACGGGATGTTGCCGAGGTCGCCCCGGATGAAGGCAATCTTCGACATCCAGTTGTGGTTTTTGTTGGCGACCTCGCGGATCTTTATGGATGTGCCGCCAAAGAAGGCGACCCCGTCGGCGTTGGCTTTGTAGGAGAAGAGCTTGCGGAAGACGGTCAGGTTGAACTCGATCCGCTCTCGGCGGAGGTAGCAGGCAAACCCCACTATCATGGCGATAGCGTTGGGGTTGAGCTGCGCGGGCACAGCACCGTAGTACTTGAGTACCTGGCGGACCTCCGGCCAGAGCGGCAGGCGCAACCCCACCTCAAAGCGCGAGATGGGGAAGGCGAGCTCGTCCTCGAAGAATGAGTTAATGGCCTCATGATCCGCCGGGAGGCGGGCCACAAAGCCAGCGGGAACGTAATCCGCCACAAACTCGGCGAGCTCGCTCGCCGTAGTATTCCCCTCGAAAAAACAGTGATCCGCGAAGTTCTGGGCGCACTTGGAGCGGCCCTCGGAGTCGGGGTTTCCTTTACCCATGCTCGCGGAGGAGACAAAGGCGCGCGAGCGAAAGGTAGTAAGGGCAAGGAAAGGAAGGAATGAGAAGGCAATAAAGGCGTAGCCGGGGGTAGGTGGGGATCCCTATTTATAGAAAAGGAAGGGGGAGCGAAACCGACCGATCAGCTCGGCTCGCATACCCCACTTCGCGTGTCCCGTCTCGACACTCTGTACTCGCCGACCTAGGCGAACCCAGCCCAGAAATCCGAAAAGGCACGCACCACTCGAATAAGAAAAGGCCTGCTCGCGCGATAAAATTTACACTTTATTTAGCATTAAACAGAAAATTGTTCAGAACAAAGAAAAACAGAAAAGCGCGCGCATAGACCAGGCGGCAATGGGGGCGAGTACCAGTCGGCTCACAAGAGAGCCGTCATCAATTACCCCGACCTCGCTGGCCCGATGCCGTCAGCCGCTGCGCAAAGAGTTGCCGAAGCTGCCCCAGGTTCTTGTTCGCCGCGCGCAGGTTCTCGTCAATATCGTCGAAAAGCGTGGAGGAAGATGTGGCCGCGTATGCCGAGCTGATCCTCGCCTCACCGGCAAGCTGCGCGCATTCGTCCTGCAGCCGGGTGTTGTCTTTCTTCAGCTCCTGAAGCTCGCGCACTAGTTTCTTCAGGACCCGCTGGCTTCGCCTCGACCGTTCGGGGCTGTCCATCTCCGAGTCCAGAAAGATGTCCAAGGCACGCGGCGATGGAAGAGGCGAATAAACGGCCTGTTCGGCGGAGTTATCAGTCGCGGCTGGGTCTGGTAGGCCTGCACAGGAAGGTCGAGACAGCAGGTGGGAGTAGCGAGTGCCAGTTAGAATCAGACGCAAAAGGGGGAGGTCAGGGGCATACCTTCAGTATTCTGGGGGAAAGCAGGAGCGGATGTACGCTCGGCGTCCACCCCAGTGACCGCAGGAGCAGGGGAAGGATGCTGAGAGTGAAGGCGGGCCGGCGATACCGACCCCCGCGAGTCTGGCTCCCCGATTTTGGTGACAAGGGGCGAGTCTCGCAGGCGCAGGTCAGGGGAGGACTCGGGCTCCTTGGCGGGTAGACTCTCGACCCTTGGTGTGGAAACCTCGCCGCCTTGATCCCGTTCGGTGGTAAGATCCACGAAATCTTTGTCATGAGGGGCCGGGGGAGAACGATTGGAAGAATCGGAGCCATGGACTAAAGTATTCTTTAGGTCGGCGAAGATGTGCTCGGCCTCGGGAGGAAAGGGCCTCGCCCTCTTGGCCGAGCCGAATTCAGCAAAGCGCCGGGCCGGGACGCTCAGATCCGTCAGGGCTGCGGCACGAAGGGCGGTCTCCTCGCGCGATTTCGCGAGCCTTTCCATGACTTCCTTCGGGAGTGGCATCTCGGCAGGACTTAAGTAAAGAGAGGGGCGGGGGTCAGTCGAGCAGGCAGGGCAAGTATATATAGCCATCGGTGGGTCCTACCAAGAGATTCCTTTCGGCTCCTATCGCACTCGCAGGATCCTAGTGGGTTGGATGTTTCTTTCCGAGTTTGTGCCAACCTCGCAAAGAGCGGGGATTGTGTACAACCCCGTATCCAGCGAGTGGGCTAACAGGAGCCGACCCGGCCGGCCCAAACCATCCCCGAGCCCCATGCGAGTTCAGCAGGGTACGCCGAGCCCAGCATGCCGAGTATGGGCTCGGCAATCGTCGAACCGAGCTCAAAGATCGTAAAGCTGAGCCCGACGAGAGGAGGCCATTCATCATGGGGTCGGCCGAGTACGTGCTCGTCTGGAGCCGAGGGGTTGGCGAGCGCCAATGCAACCGTCATCTGCGAGCAGGGGCTTCAGGCCCAACTTTCCAGGCCCGAGGCGAGGCGAGTCGGATTGTGGCATGGAGAGAGGCGAGCTCACTCAACGCCTTCTCCAGTGGCGTTGAGTCAGGCGAGTCAGGTCCGCGACGCAGAGGGAGGCGAGCTCATCCAACGCTGTACAACCCCGTATCCCGCGAGTGGTCGACA
The DNA here is from genome assembly GCA_039513925.1 of Platanthera zijinensis. NCBI lineage: Eukaryota > Viridiplantae > Streptophyta > Magnoliopsida > Asparagales > Orchidaceae > Platanthera > Platanthera zijinensis. The sequence goes on from CM077088.1 coordinate 61,495,207, forward strand.
GGGGTTGAACCGGCCGGCTCAGACCAACTTGGACCCAGCATGCCGAGCCCGAGCTCGGCAATAGTCGAGCTGAGCTCGGCGATGGCCGAACGAAGCCCGGCATGCCGAGGCCGAGCTCGGGTGCAGGAACAGAGCTCGACGATAGTCGAGCCAAGCTCGACGATGCCCGTGCCGAGTTCGGCTTCTGTTGGAGCTCGACGATCGTCGTGCCGAGCCCGAGCTCGGCAATGGTCAAACCGAGCTCAGCGGTAGTCGAGCACAAGTCTGCCGAGTACCTGCCCGCCTAGGCCCAAGGCGAGGCGAGTCAGGCCTCCTGCCAAGCGAGTGCCCCCTCAGGTCCAGCTCGCACCTCGGCCATGGCATACTTTTACTATGTGGCCCCTTTTGGTTTGCCTGTAGTCCTCGAAAACAGTGAAGGTTGTATATTAGCAGGCCATCTTTTCCTATAAATATGACCCAAGGGGTACCTCAGAGGGCACGCTTACGAATTCTCCGGCCTACTAGCGCTTTCTGAGGTACCTTAGCTCGGCATTTGGCTAAGGAGGGGAAGCGCTCTAAGATCTTCCGGGTGTGTGGTGGGACCTCCACGCCGGGCCCTTGGTCTAGTCCTTAGTTCTTCTTTCTTCTTGTCATTTTCTTGCAGGAGCGAAGTAGGTGCGCGGCCACCCCTTCCCCAAGGGTCGAACTCCACAAGAGACCGGTTTTTCGGTTTCAACACAATAGGTGCCGATTTTTACGTTCGACGACACCATTTTGGGTAGAAGTGTGGACACACGTGGTCTGGTCGATAATACCATGATCAGTAAGGTATGAGTCAAATGCTCCTCGATCGTCATATTCGCCTCCATTATCACTACGCAAGACTCGGATGACCCCCTTAAATTGAGTCTGAACCATTTTGTGAAAAAGCTGAAAACAGGCAAGGACCTCACTTTTTTCTTCAACAAGTAAACTCAAGTCGTGCGAGAAAAGCAATCAATGAAGGTGACAAACCACCGAAAACCAAAGGTAGGTACAACAAGGGATGGTCCCCAAACATCAGAGTGAATGATATCAAAAGGAGTACAACATCGAGATGACAAATGTGATGTACGATGTCACACATGTTTAAACCTGTCACATTCATCACAGACAAAGTGTTTCAAAAACGGGGAAAAAGCAGGAAAAAGTTTCAGAAGATGGATATGAGAAGGGTGTCCAAGTCGGCGATGCCAGCGGCGAACATCTTCAGCTGTAACAGTAGAATAGGAGAGGGCCTGAGATGAGGGCATGTTCCCCGATCGACGTCGCCGCCCCTTCTCCGACCATAGCTCCTCCTCCGGTCACGAGGTCTCAGGATAAGGGTAATATCAACTTGGTATCAGAGGGTTCTGTCGGGCCGTCGCTTTCCGACACGTCCTCCGCTCGCCCAGCCGCACACCGGCAACCCCTCACAACAACTGCTCCTCCTTCCAACGCATCGGAAGCTCTTTCCCAACCTGCGGGAGCCTCGTCCATCTCTGCTGACTGCGTTCAGCCTGCCACCACCTCCAGCCGGCTGCCGATTGTGGCCCTCTACCCCCCTGCGCCAGCTCTGCGACACTGCACCCCCATCGGCATTTCTCCAGCCCCCTTCAATGCCTCAACCAAGCTGTTCAGCACCGCCGCATCAACTCCGAGGTCCAACACCTTCGCCGGCCTTCTCCCTCCACCACCAACCGTCTCTCCGACCTTATCCCAAATGGCGGATGCTCCGCCCTCTCTCGCCGACCTCATGACACTCTTCCAAACCATGTTCGCGACTCAGAACGCCAAAATAAACGCCCTCAATGCCCGCTTAGATGCTCTACAGCAGATTCCCCCTTCCCCTCCCTTGAACACAGACGATCGTCCTTCCACAAGCCGAGTGGACTCCGCCGCTCCTCCAGACGTGGACTACCCCGCCTACACACGGACTATCCGGATGGATTTTCCCCTCTACGAGACCCGTGAAGATCCTCTTTCGTGTCTTACGCGTTGCGATATTTTCTTCACCAACCAGCACACTCCAGATGAAGAACGTGTCGGCATAGTCTCCTTCCACTTACTTGGCTCAACACAATTATGGTTCACCCAACTTCTGCAGGAACACCCGAACATTTCATGGCCAGATTTCAGTACGGTCTGCACTCTGAGGTTTGGCCCTGCTCTACAGGGGAACCCACTAGGCGATCTTGTGAACCTCAAACAGAAAGGCTCCATCGACACATATCTTGAGCAATTCCAGATTCTTCTATCTCGGGCGGGGCCCGTCTTACCGGAGTAACATGTTCCCCTCTTCACTGCCGGCCTCCACGAGCGCTTATGTTGGGATGTGGAGTTCCTTCTACCACGCGACCTCAACACAACCATGAGCCTCGCTAGGGCTTGTGATCGTTGACTGCTACTTGATCGTCCGCCTTTGGGACGTCGGAACCCTCAGAGCACTTACCCCCTACCCAGCTTGTCGGACAGGGCATCATTTCAGGACGAAACCTCGCGGCCTACGGTTCGACGCAGTTTGTCCCGCACTGAGATGGCCGAGCGTCGCTAGAAAGGCTTGTGCTACAATTGTGATGACCGCTTCACACCGGGACATCGATGCCAACGTCTATTCTGGCTGGAAGTAGACGACCCTCCCGATGAGGCCGTGACGGGAGGTGAAGCCACTGCAATACACTTCGATCCAGCTTGAGGACAAGCTGTATTCGGACGGGGGCGGCGATGTTATGTGGCGTTACGACGCCGGTTATCTTCAAATTATATGTTATCGTTTTTACTCATTGTCGTAAGCCCAAATGGGGGGTATATTTTGAACCTTTTTATATGGGTGTGGGTTAGACATTTGAGGCAAGCAAGAAAATAGAATAGATTTTCTCTCTCTCTCTCTTACTTTCCCTTTTTCCTCTCATCTCTCTCTACCCCCTCACGGAAAAGCGGTGAACAACCCTAGCCGCAAAACCCGCACTCCTCTTTTCCCCGATCGACGTTGCCGCAAGCCGCCGCCCCTTCTCCGACCATAGCTCCTCCTCCGGTCACGAGGTCTCAGAATAAGGGCCATATCATCATCCTAAAGTTTTTACTTGCTTTAAAGAGGATACTTGATATGTATTGCTCCAGTCAACTAAAATTTCATTCAACAATAGGTTTTCTCATTACAAAAAAAAGTGAAAAAGACTTCCAAGAAGTAAAACCAAACTAAAATTGTCAGTCTTACTGTGTAGTCGGCTAGTCCCCATGTAATCCAAAGTGTTGCATTTTTCTGCACTTAGCTAAGATATCAAGTAAAAGTAAATTAATTTGATCACACGTCCTGATTAATTATTTTTGCATGTGAGAATTATTATGCACCAGTATTATATTAGCTAGCATAAGGATTTATGAAAGAGAAAAAACATTTGAAAAAAAAGATAAACAAAATTGATTCTCATACACAATCTAAAACAGTATAACTCACGCCATGATCTGGAATTCCAGAAATAGTAGGATTAAGCCCATTGAATACAAAGGTCAGAATCCTTTGTAGAATATCAGTATCAAGCTTCGGAATAGAGCCGAGAACATCCACAGTACCTGCAGTACAAAAGCAAATCACTGGTCTCGAATGCTGGAAACCTTTCATTGGTGATGCCTGACAAAATAAAAAGAAATATCAGGTCTCATCTATCACAAATCCTGCTTAAAAAGCATCAACAATTACACGTAAGAATGCTCACATAGTTGCATAAAGCCTCCAAAACACCTTTATCACGAACACACTGATTCACAATAACCTTTCGTGGAGGTGGGGCACCAGATGTTTTCACACCCTCCAAAAAAGCCCACTTTTTGTTACTGTATTATTATTTTAAAAAAAACACAAATTTAGAAAGGAAATGAGAAAAAAATGGAGTAACAACCAAGGTTCCTCACCCAAAATCCAGTAATTGGACGATTCGAACGAAGGCCTGAGTATCATGATAAGGTAGCGCACATAGAACAAGCTCCTCAACGTTGAAAATATGTATTCTGCAGTGTTCAATTGTTATAAATACCTGAGTAATCTTAAAAATCATTGCCCAAGAAGAAAACATACTGATATCTACGGATGAGATACTCCAACGTCCTGAGGGAGGCGGGAAGATGCAAATGCCCGTCGAGCAGCTGCAGATAGGAGCATATCGACTTGTTCAGCTTCTCCTCTTCTTTGGGAGGCATCTTCTCCCTGTTTATGTCAAGGGTGGCATGGCTAAAAATAGTTGTTTTATAGGTCGAGAATCGGTCATCCGCCTCGATAAGAGCATCCAGACCTGAAATAGAGTTTAAGAATGTCAATTTTTTTGGTAATGCGGCTGGGGAGAAACCGATGAGACAAAGGATGATTACCGGACTGTGCTAACGGGAAAATCGATATGAGGTCGATATCAGCGGCCTCCTTGGGGCCGAAGAGGACCGAAGGACGAGTAAGAGGCCTATGGATTTGATCCTCTTTCCCCTTACTAAGTGACTTGATCACCTGGAGTTGCGAAGTTATTGACATTGATGCTTGGTGAATTGTCGTGCAACTATATAGGGAAAATCCAAGGTTTATATCGCACATAAGAAAGTAAATAAAATAACAAAACAGTGCAAATGAAGAATAGGAAACAGAATCAAAATTCATGCAATAATATCAGTAATCAAGAAGAGAAGGGGAAGAATACCAGAAACTCTGCTCCGATTAGTGAGAGCTAGGAAGAAAAAGGCTTCGGTGGCCAAGAGCGTGAATTGCACGAGGAAAGCACGGTGGAGAGTGCAGATGGGGGGGGGGGGGACTCCCAAACAGTAATGGATGTAGGATTTTTTCCCTGTTGGCAAAACAAAAAATTACTTTAAAAAATTTACTCATGAAATAAGGCAAAAGTGCATGCTGAAATCAAATTGATTCAAGGCTATCTCCAAACCCCCAAACTTCATGATTTAAGTCAAACACCCCAACAAAAATGAAGCACTGCAATAGAAATGTAAGGGTTACTGCCAAATGGGATTGATTCAAGGCTATCTCCAAACCCCCCAAACTTCGTGATTTAAGCCAAACACCCCAACAAAAACGAAGCACTGCACTAGAAATATAAGGGTTACTGCCAAATGGGATTGCTGGCAGCGAAGACAAATTTGAGTGATGGAGGGAAGTTTCGTCATTTTGCTTATTAGTATAACTACTCTTGTTGTACCCTAATTATCGTACCTATCTTTTGTAAGAACTCTTGTGTGCATGCGGCTGAGGTGAGGAATGACTCTTTTGCCTTGGTCTGCTAACTGTGGCTCTCCATCCTGAAGGTGACGGTAACCTTCCTAGAGAGAGATTTCTATTGCATGTCTCTGTTTATCTGTTTTGGATTGGGGTTGTGTGAGCTCTTAATCTCAGCTATTTTTAAGATTTGTGTGGGTTCTGTTATTTTTTCCTGGCATTTGGCTACCCTCCCTTGGGAAGCATTGTATCACTAGTATCATAGCGATCTCCTGCGACCCGTTTCCCAGCCATGCCTACATGTAACGGTGACCGGTCGAAGGATCTACAAAATGACGTGGAGGCACTCAAACAACATCAGGAAGAAATGGAGAAATCTCTGCAAGCACGCTCTGACCAACATCAGCGCACGCTGGAGGAGGTCCAAGCTATGATCAAAAGCCAACAAAGCAAGGCATTGGATGAAGTCCGGGCGATGTTTGCAACTCTGCACGCGGATCGCTCGGGGGAGTCAGGGGGGCATTACTTCACCCCCGGAGGTTCGCATGCCCCATCATGCCTCACCCATGGCTGGAAGATTAGGCCGCATTGAGTTTCCTCGATTTGATGGCGACGGACTGCTTGACTGGGCATACAAGTGCGAACATTTTTTGAAATTGATGGCACTCTGCCTAGTCTCAGAATGAAGGTGGCCTCCATCCATTTGGAAGGAAAGACTCTCTACTGGCATCAAATCTATACGAAAGGTCGATTCACACGAGAGTGTCCGAGCTGGAAGGAGTACTATCAAGCTTTGCATAGCCGTTTCGATTCGATCTTCTTTGAAGACCAGATGGGTAAGTTCAAGGACCTACGCCAACAGGCCTCAGTTCAAGCGTACCTCTATGAGTTTGATCTTCTTCTGCAACGAGTCAACAATCCTGAGGAGCATGCAGTTTGTTTTGTTTAGCGGGCCATAAAGAAGAAATCAGGTATGGGATGTGTATGTTCCAACCCAAGACTTTACTGGAATTCTTCTCACTCGCCAGGTTGCAAGAGCAAGGGATGCTCTGGGAAGCAAGAAATCAGGGGCAGGAGCATCATCTGGAGCGACACCTTCCCCTGTTTGGCATAACAGGTATGTTAAGGCACCCGACACTTCATTCAGATTTCCAACAAAAACTATCACCTTGCCTTCGCCATCAATGTCGCTCGCGGCCGCAGCCCAATCGAAGAGACCCGGGCAGGGTTGGAAGCCCACCTAAACAGAGATGGATGAGAAGCACTGGAGGTGGCTATATTTTTGGTGTAATGGCAAGATTGCGCTGAGGCACAAATGCTTGAAGAGGCGGCATTCATATGTGCTAGAGTTATTGCCGGAAGAAGAGGCAGGAGGTGAGAATGAAATTGAAGAGGAAATTTAGATGTATGAAGAACACGAAGAGGATCAGCCAACACCTCAATTATCAGTGCACGCGTTGACGGGCATCCCTCACTTTTTCACGATGCAAGTTATAGCATCGTATCAAGGACATCCCATTAATATCTTGATTGATTCCGAGAGCAGTGGAGTACCCATAATTTATCGGACAGTTCCACCGCCACAAGACTGCAGTGTAAGTTGACACTCAATCCTTCCTTCAGTGTGGTGGTTGCCAATGGAAAGGGCCTATCCAGCTCGCAAAAGGTGGCTGATTTTTGTTGGCATATACAGGGCATTGTATTTGCAGGAGATATGTTACCCCTCCCCTTAGGAGGTTGTGGAGTGGTGCTAGAAATCTGTCACGACCCGTCTCGACAACAGTCAGAGTACGCTTCGGGCGGACCGTGATGTCACAGGCATGGGCGGAAGGAAAACCATGCTTGCTAAGGCGGATGCAGAGAATACTAAAAATAGTCTTAAAGTAGTTAATTTAGAGAAAAACAGTTTGATTTTATTGCGGAAGCTTTTAGGGTTTAAAAAAGTAAGAGTTTTATGTGTACATGCAATTTCGTAAAAATCATGTTTTATAAGACAATGCTACAGTTTTCATGCAATTACGATTCAAAAGAGTATGCACATACATTAATATTAAATTCTAGTACATAGAGTATTTAAATAGCCTAGCAGTTGTTCATGATACCAGAAAAAATGTCTGATTGCAATTATTACATAAAAGAAATATTTGATAGTAAAAAAAATGTAAATATAGAACCTGGAAATTTAAGCAGATTGGGCTCGAGAACCTGGCGGCGCTGAACGAACGCTAAAGCAATTCCAAAATAGAAAGAAAAAGTCTCAGAACATTGAAATAAGCAGAAAAAGTCAAGTAAAGTATAGAACAGTAATAGAAGCAGAAATGTATGAGTGCACCAGTTTCTCATGAAGCAAAATTATTCGAGACAAACAAATAAAAGAGCTAAACAGAACAAGTTAGTGTATTAGACTACTCCGGAGTATAACATACAGACAAATCAATAAATGTCATAAGATGTAATCAGTGAAAGGTGCAAGTGTTTTATTTGATGCACGTGATTCTAATGTGAGTCTAAATGGAAATCTTATCAAAATAATTGTGTTTGCTATGGTCATTTATTGGTTTCCGTTGTCAGTCAAACGGAAACTCGAGTCAGAGCGTCACATCAATTTAACACTACCTTTCAATGATTGCTTATAACATTAATGATTTTAAGGATTCATGATTTAGCAGATTCCTAACATACTAAATGTGTATTGGATACGAATATTTATATAAAATCACAGATCATCAATTGATTTACTATCTAGAATCATCATCAATTACAATTAAGACACTTATTACACATGCTCAACAATCTATCGTTCTTCCAGTTTTATCTAAATTGAGCAAATCCTTCATCTAAGCGAATATCCAAATAAAAATCATCTGCGATCATAATTTCATGTAAATCCAACACATCAAACCCTAAATTATTAACTTATCAGATTGGACATTCAAGAATTAAATTCATTTGACAAACCAGACATTTCAGGATGAAATCATAAAATCGTACGCGTAGACAACACAATCAGAATGCAAATTGACGCCCTGTATATGCCAGCAACTTGTAGACAACTTGAGTCGAGGAGTTGCGCTGGAATTCACAAATACGACGAGATTAGTTGATTGCGAGAGAGGCAGAAACTTGGATCCACAAAAATATACGCAAATGGGGCAAAATTTTGCAAATGTAAGGCAAGCAACTATGAATAAAGAGGGGGACGAGAAAACCTTACCCAAGAAGATCAAATCCGGGCTCTAAATCTGAGTAGAGGCAAAAAACGAGCAAAACCTAGGCGCTCTATTGCAGATCTCGGTCAAATCGAAGAAGAAAAGCCAAAATTAGGGTTACTTGACGGAGAAGAGGCGGCTGCTGGAGCAGAAGAGGGATTTGTCGCTGATGTCAGCCTCCAGAAATGGAGAGGAGGAGGAGAAGACTACTGATTCTGGGGAAAAGCGAGAACTGCAGTCTAGGGCAGGAGGAGACGAAGCTGATGTCGTCGGATGCTTGAGGAGGAAGAGAAGGTGGCGGCCGGAGACGGAGGAGGAGGAGGCGCCAGCGGCGGGGGAAGCGGGAGACGGGTTGGGCGTCGGGGAAGAGTCGAGAAGCGCTGGGAGGCGGAATCGGGAGAAGCGGGCGTCCAATTTGCGGCTTGCGGGAAACGGCAAGGAGCAAAAATTTTTTATCGGGAGAGCGGCTGACTCGGGTTTAGGTTATAAGAGAAGGGGGGGGGAAATTATGGGTTTTTATTTAATTTCTTATTATTATTATAATCATTATCACATATATTAAACCGGGTTGTTACAGAATCCAAGGACTTGTTATGTTAGGGGTCATCCAATTTCAACAACTTAACAATGGTTTTCACAAGTCAAGGAAAGCAAATATCGCTATGAGGATCAAAGAATCTAGCGGGTATCTGGATGAAACAACAACGGATACAGAAATTATTGGCGAAGCCGGGCCAACTCCACGTGGCGGCCCTTTGTAATATTCAGGAGTTTACACTGAGAAGGTGGGCACATGAGGCTGAATACTCCCCCACTTGTCCTCTCAAGACCCAAGTTACACCAAGAAGAAGCGGGTCAGCTATAAGAAGTCTTGGAGGAGTTTTTCGACTTGTTTGCGGACCCCACCGGGTTGCCACCGCCACGAGTTTAGGACCATCGTATTCCCCTCAAAGGGGGTTCCGTAGAGATGAACAATCGGCCATATTGTTATCTGTTATTGCAAAAAAAAGTGATTAAAAATTGACTCATAAATTAATAGCAACCGGGACAATTCTCCATAGCTCCAGCCCATACGCCTCACCTTGGTATTAGTGAAGAAAGATGACAAAACGTGACGCCTGTGTAGATCGAAAAAAAATTAGGTATGTTTCTCCCACCTAGTTTTAGATGGGGGAATAAATACGTCTGTACGACCTGGTATCCTACGGCTGAGTTATTTTCACAGAATACTGCAGTATTCTAAAAATACTGTCAGTATTATTTTGACCCATGTTGTTTTTCCAGGAATCAACGGTTTGATGCGCACTCCCACCGTGATCTTAGATGGGAGAAACACACCTAAAATTTTATCGGATTACAGACAACTGAACCATCATACTATCAAAAATAAATTTCCAATTCCGCTAATTGAAGAATTGTTAGACGAGTTGCATGGGGTGTTGATGTAAACCGACGCTTCGTGAAACTTTAAATTTAACTGGAGCTAAACTTGGCCCAAAGATTAAGATTTTATTAAAATAGTGAAGAATAAAACAAGTTTTTCATCTTCCAAAGCAACCGGCAATTTCACAATCTAAACAAGAGAATAAACACAATGAAAAAAAGAACGACAAGGTATGATTGCAATGGTGGGTGCGTTACACTTGAAAATGACAATACTTGTTGAAACTATAATAACAAACCACTAGTAATGAGATTGAGGAGAGGAGAAAGGGAAGACCTCGTTGGGATGCCCTAACAGCGTGGTATTGATCTCTTCTTGGTGCAGTCACGGTAAAACGAGCAGCGGCAATAAACAACGGCAACTGGAGATGATGGAGGAAGAAGATGGTGGGGGGTCGAAGGCCGGAAACAGTGGTTAGAGGAGATGCAGAGTGAACTGGAGGGCGGCCTCGAAACTCGAGGGCGTAGTCGCAGCAGAGAGGATGTGCGGTTTCAAAACTTGGTGCAGGAAGAACGAAACCGTCGGATGGGTCCAGGGAAATCGACAACTAGTGCGGTGGTCGGAGCAGAAGGCGGTGAAGAATCAGCGGCTGGAAAGGAGCGGCAAGCTCAGGCATCTCGGGAATCTGGAAGGGTGCGGCGGTCGGAGCAGGTGCTAGCGCTCGACGTCTTGCATGAGGTAGGAAAGAGGAGAGGCGGAGAAGCTGGTGGCTGGGATTACCGAAAGAAAAAACGCTATTTCTTACAGTCATTCCCAAAGCCAACTTAGGGCAGCCCATGTTTGCGAAAATTTCTCCTCTCAAATAATATTGTGATTTAGTATTATTTTTTAAGCAAGCCATAAACAAAAGAAGCGCTCCGTACCTCTCCGCTCACTCCATGTCGGACCATTTCATTTAGGTTCACGTGAGGTGGTCAATTTCACGTGTCAGACTAATAAGAAAAATCTCAGTAGGTGAACATAATAATAAGAAAAATGAAAATACATGAACGTAACAACTAAACGAAAATAACTAAAATAGCACTAGAACACCCTAGTTATGGTCACGTCAATTTCCCCGGAGTTGAGAGAGCTCGACTCCAGCGAGACTGTGAAAATGGCTGCAGCTGAGAGATCTGGGCGTCGGCATTGTAACTCCTTGGCAATGATCCAACTGTTATCCAAAATTTCCCTTCCCCACCAGGAGACCAAGTATTGATGGTAGGCCCGACACGAGTCTGGAACTCCCGAACATCAAACACCTGATCAATTTCCTCTGTGGTGGGTGTGAAAACCGGCCAAACTCTTGTTATCACCCTGGGCTCCAATGTAGGTAGTGGTATGGGAACGGTGGGTGGAGATCCATGAAAGGAGCAGAGGTCTACCACATTGGAAATCGGTGATGTTGTCGAATTCCAAGGAAATTCTAAAAAATAGGCCTTCTTGCCCAACTGTTTCCTTACCTCGAAAGGACCAAAACGACGATGTCGGAGCTTGTGATATGTCCTAATGGGAAATCATTCCTTCCTAAAATGTACCAACACATAATCACCTTCTGAAAAAGACACGTCGCACCGATGTATATTGTCGTCGACCATGTATTTTTCAAATGTCACATATAGCTTATTGTTAATAGTTTCATGCAAAGATTTTAAATTATCAATCAAAGTAGTAGCATCAAAGGAAATGCCTTCATGAGAAGGTAAGGAGTGGCGGTCATGGAAATGAGGAATAGGAAATTCATGGACAACTGACAATCTCAAAAGGAGACTTTTGGGTGAAATGATTTAATGTACTATTGTAGGCAAACTCGGCTTCGGCTAGTGCCAAATCCCACTGCTTATGATGCTCGCCTACAAAACCTCTTAATTGATTGCTCAAACTTTGGTTGACTACTTCGGTTTGCCCATCAGTCTGGGGATGGTATGCGCTACTGAATTTTAACTGTGCCAAATTTACCCCAAAAAGTTTTCCAAAAAAATCATAAAACGAGTGTCCCTATCAGAAGTGAAAGTGTGTGGGACTACGCAAAGTCTAACCATCTCCCTAAAGAAAAAATTTGGCATGTATGCAGCATCAGAGGTTTTCTGACAGAATATAAAGTGGGTCATCTTGAAAAACCCATCAACCGGTAGAAATACAGAGTTAACTTTACGCATTGTACAAGGGAAGCTACTAACAAAGTCCATGGAGACCTAGTCTCATAGTCGCTCAGGGACAGGTAATAGGGTGTATAATCCTGTGTTCTAGAACTGCCCCTTGTATAACTGGCAGGTGTGATAGGTTCGAATGAGGTTCACAATATCCTGCCTCATATGAGGCCAATAATAGTGTGTAGTTGCTAGATCTAACCTCTAACCTACATGTCCCCTCTAACCCAGACAAGTGCAGCTCAGTGAGCAAGGCCTTTTGTAGCGATCCCTGGCAAATACACAACCTAGTGCCCCTAAATAGGTAGCCCTCGCTCACACAGAAATGTCATGTCGCATTCGCTCCATGTATCCTACACTCCGCCCAAACCTCACTGAAATTGGGATCCTTCTGGGAGTCTAAGTTGGTTAGTCCGAGCTGTAAAGTCACTAACAGATATGCACGAAGGCTAAGGGCGTCAACAACTTTGTTGGTAACTCTTGGCTTATGCTGAATATGATAAGTGTACTGTAGAAATGTGACCCGCTTAGCGTGGCGTCTGACCTCCTTTTGGGAGTTTCGATGGCACAACGCATTGTGATCTATGTTCAACACAAACTCACGCTAAATCAAGTAGTGTCGCCAATGTCGAAGGGCATGAATGATAGCTAAAAATGTGATATCGTAAGTCGAGAATCTAGTCCTTGCATTGTTCAGTTTTTCACTGTAAAATGTGACGGGTCGACTCTCTTAGCTCAACCCAGACCAAATACCCCTACGTGAGACATGTCGCAATCCACCTCAAAAATCTTCTCAAAATCGGGGAATACCAAAACAGGAGCACTGAACATTTTCTCTTACATGAGGAGAAATGTCTACTCAGCCTCAGCAGTCCAGGTGAATTTCCTTTTCCGGAGGCAATCAATAATGGGTGCAATGTGGGTGCTAAAATTGCGGATGAAACGTCGATATAATGATTCTAAACCTTGAAATTTGCATGCCTTAGTGAAGTTCCTGGGGGTGGGTCAGGACTTTATCGCTCGAATATTCTCTTGATCCACCTTAATTCCCTCAGAAGAGACAATATAACCCCAAAAAGGTACTATTGCCAGTCAAAAAGGTACACTTCTATAGGTTGATAATCAAGTGATGCTCTCTCAATATCTGAATTACCCGACGAAGATGTCCAAGGTGCTGGTTGGGGTCGAGGTTGTATACGAGGATATCATCAAAGTACATAATGACACAAGTCCCTATCAGGGATCTAAGGACTTGGTTCATCAGTGTCATAAAGGTACTCAGTGCATTGGACAAGTCGAAGAGCATGACCAACCACTCATATAATTCCTCTCTCGTCCTGAAAGCTGTTTTCCATTCATCACTAATTCAGATCCGGATCTTATGGTAGCCACTCCTAAGATCGGTCATCGAAAAAAAATGCATATCAAGCATGATCGAAAATCAATAATTGATAGTGATCTTGTTAATAGCGCGATTATCAACAAACATACGCCAGGTTCCGTCCTTCTTGGGGACAAGAAGGGTCGGAACAACTTAGGGGCTAAGACTCTCGCATATGGCCTTTCTGGAGAAGCACGGACACCTGTCTCCTAAGCTCCTTATGCTTCTTCGGGCTCATGCGATAATGGGGTAAATGCATCAGGCTCACTCCTGTGGCTAAGTCAATGCAGCAATGGATGTCCCTAAGTGGAGGGAGTTGGTCTGGTAGCTCGTCAGGAGTGAGGTCACAAAACTCTGTGATCCGTGGTCGAAACGATGCAGGAATCTCCAAAGTGGAGGTGGGGAAATCCATGCCAACTAATATGTACGTGGTAGTGTTCTCTCTCATCTCTCGACAAAAATGACGATATATCAAAAGCATATTGACTGATGTATATGTCTTTGAGGTGAGTGTGGAACTGAAATATGGGGTGCTACCCTCTGGGGCATAAGACTGTTCTTTTGGGGAATGACTGTATTGCGACCATGATGATCGAAGGAATAAGAGTTCTTATGTCCGTCATGAATAACACATTTATCATACTACCACGGATGTCCTAAAAAACATGACACGCGGGGAGCAATGTCGCACCATACCGAGTCAAAATTGGAGGGTCCAATAGCGAACTCTACGAGGCATTCTTGGGAGATAACAATCGTGGTGCCGCTAGTCACCCAGGATAAATCATAAGGCCGCACAAATTTCTGAATCTGGAGATTTAACTTCTATATCATGTGTTGGCAAACAAAGCATTTCACGCTCCTGCGGTAAATGATAATAGAGCAAAAGTGATCTTGGATGTGAGCGGTGGTACGGAAAATATTGTACCTTAACCAGGCATCATCATTGGTGACTCGCAGAGTCGGCAAGCTATGTTGTAGAACACATATCAACTGATCTGGCTGCTCACCCTCAACCTCACACTCTCCCTCGGGTGGGGCATCTGAATCTCTAACAAAATCACTCTCCCGAATCCTATACTCATGATTTTGTTCATCGTCAACCTCAACAACAGCGGTAAACTGACGCATCGGGTACTCAGATGATTTATGTCTTGGCTCCATACACAGGTGACATCGACCTAACTGTCGATGTCGATGAAGCGGTATAATGAGTCCTATCAGTAGATCTTTGACCAGATGTCCCCTTCTAGAGGGCTTCCACTCGGCGTGCCCGACTGGAGACCTCTCCCGGGTCCTAGAAATCATGAAGCTCTAACTGATCATGTATCGCGTACCGTAGCCCATTAAGATAACGGGCCAAGAGCATGTGATCTTCCTACTTCAGGTCTAAGTGTGATTGGAGTACAAGAAATTTGTTTGTGTGCTCATCAATAGTCTGTTTTTATTGTCGTAGATTGTGATACCTACGATACAAGTTCTGCATGAAATCAGTGGGGACATACCTCCTCTTGAGTTGAGCTTTTAACTCAACCCAAGTAGTGATAAGTAGTTGTCCCATAGTATAATGCATCCGCTCGACCTGCCCCCACCATGTAAGTGACTCCAAACCACCTGCTAGTGGGCAGGTGTGTGCTTCCAGCTGAGGAATCGCTCTAATCGGTCACACTAATCTAAACATACCACAAGCTCAAGTGCGCCTTTAAAATCCCCAACATCTAATTTTATACTCGTATCCCACCTAGGTGGATTCCTATCATCTTGATTTACTAGTTAAAGTCCTGGTGGTGGAGGTGTAGGGTGTTGTGCAGGAAGACACTCTAAATAAAATTTTGTTTCTAGTTTGTTGACTAAAATGTGTAACCCTAACATGACTTGGTTTGTATCTCTCATGGAGACAGTGAGCGCGTTGACAACAATCATGAGTTCTTTCATATGCCTACCCATGTCATCTAAACCCCCCACTAGGTGTTCAACTATCGACTCTATTGATTAAATTTGAAAACTATTAAAATTTAAAATTTCGGAAGCGTATGTCGCTCGGCTATCCCACAATAGGTGTGTGATATCCCAGCAGCCACACCAAAATGATGTAAATCGTCGTTTTGCAAAACTTGAAGTTTAACTAGAGCGAAACTTGACACAAATATTAATATTCTATTAAAATAACCACACCACCTCTTGACGGATAAAACAAGCTTTTCATCTTCCAAAGCAACTGACAATTTAGAGAAATGTGACAATTTCACAATCTAAACAATGAGAATAAACACAGTGAAAAAAATAACAACAATGTATGATTGGAACAGTGGGTGTGCTTCACTTGAAAATGATAATACTTGCTAAAACTATAATAATAAACCACTAGTAATGAGATTAGGGAGAGGGGAAAGGGAGGATCACACCGGGATGCCCTAACAGTGTGGTATTGGTCCTCTTCTCGGCACAGTCACGGTAGGAAAAGCAACGGTAGCAAACAACAACGGCTGGAGACGATGAAGGAAGGATATAGTGGGGGTCGAAGGCCGAAGGAGATGCATATTAGACTGGAGGGTGGCTTTGAAGCTAAAGGGCGTAGTCGCAACAAGGAGGATGTGCGGCTTCAAAACTGGGTGCAGTAAGAATGAAACCATCGGCTGGGTCTAGGGAAATCAGTAGCAGGTGCGGTGGTCGGAGCAGAAGGCGGTGAAGAATCAATGGCTAGAGAGGAGCGGCAGGCTCGGGCGTCTGGAGGGTGCGGTGGTCGGAGCAGGAAATGGCGCTCGGCGTCTCGCGTGAGGTAAGAAAGGCGTGAGGCAAAGAAGTTGGCGACTGGGATTACCGAAAGAAAATCGTGAATTCTTTCAATCTTTCCCAAAGTTGACGACTTCGGGCAACCCATGTTATCTATACCTAGGCTGAAATTTCCCCTCTCAAATAATATTGTGATTTAGTATTATTATTTTTCTTTGTTTTGTTTTTAATTTCAGCAAGTCATAAACAAAAGAAGTGCTTCGTCTTGCTCAACTCACTCTATATTGGACCTTTTTATTTAGGGTCACATGAGGTGGTCCATTTCACGTGTCGGGCGACTGAAAAAAATGTTCGCAGCAGGTGAACATAATAATATGAAAATGAAAATACATGAACGTATTGACGAAACGAAAATAACTAATCTCCGCATACGAGGAGTTGTTGGCGATCATTATGGTCGTGCAACATTGGAGACACTATTTGATCGACTGCACTTCATTATTCAGGCCAACCATCAAAGTTTGTGCTTCCTCCTAGAGCAGAAAATAGCAACTCCGGCTCAACAAAAATATATTGTTAGGCTCATGAGTTATGACTCCAAAATACAGTACCGGAAGGGGAAGGAAAACATGTGTGTAGATGCCCTCTCGCGGTAGCATAGCAACCCGGAAGCAGCACGTCATGCAATGGTGACTCTCCAATTGAATATGTTGCAATGGGTCAAGAACTCTTGGCGGCAGGACGCCTATCTGCAACATATGATCGTTGCTAAAGAAGTCGACCCAGCTGCAAGCCAAACTACCTGTGGCAGCACAACGTCTTAAAGCAGAAGGGGCGCCTAGTGGTTGGCGGGATGAGGCCCTCAATACCAAACTACATCAGTTGTTTCGTGACAGCCCGATGAGCGGACACTCCGGCATTACAGCGACCTACCAACGGCTCAAACGAATGTTCTATTGGAAATGGATGAAACCAGAAATCTATTCTTACATCCAACATTGTGAAGTTTTTCGATGATGTAAGGCGGACCACCAAAGGACTTTGAGCTTGCTCTAGCCATTACCAATCCCCAAACATGTATGGCAAGACATTTCCCTTGACTGCATCGAGGGTCTAACCAAGAGCAACGGGAAAACCACTATATTAGTCATTGTCGACAGGTTGAGCAAGCAAGCCCACATTGTAGCGGTCACACATCCATACACTGCCGAATCCATTGCGCAAGTCTTCTTGGATTCCGTTTTCCGCTTACATGGGCTTCCCAATGCCATTGTAAGTGATTGGGAGATCATCTTCATTAGTAAATTTTGGCAAGAAATGTTTCGCCTTTTGCAGGTTCAATTGAAGCTAATCCCCGGATTATCACCCACAGACAGATGGCTGATTCGAGGTGGTCAATCGCTGCCTTGAAAGCTATTTGCCTTGCATGTGTTTCGAGCGACCGAAGCATTGGACGAAGTGGTTAGCTCTGGCTGAATGGTGGTACAAAACATCATTCCACAGTACATCAAAAATGACTGATGACTCCTTATGCAGTTGTATAAGGGCAAGCACCCGTGCTACACTCAACATATATGGGTCACCATGATGGAAGAGGTGGATCGTTCTCTCGAGGCTCTTAATCTCAGCTATTTTTAAGATTGGTGTGGTTTCTGTTGTTTTTTCTGGCACATGGCTACCCTCCATTAGGAAGGATTATATCAACTGCATAATGAAATAGGACGGAGAATGACCTGTAAAACTGAAGCAATCTTCAGTTTCGGCGTGCGACGTCGTTGTTGGATAGGAGAAGGGCGAGGATGCAGAAGTAGAACGCTCGCGAATGAGGTTCGTCAATCCCAGCGAGAAATGGAAGACTTGATCTTGTTCATCGAATCCAGCGAGAGAGAGAGAGAGAGTGTCGTGTTACCCCGACGAGGAGAGGAGGCGGCGCAACGGAGCAACCGCCGATCGTGTTCGTGGGAACGAGGAGCGGCGTTCGTCGAGGCCGAGCAAATCTGGCGAAAGGTCCGCCGCTGCTACCAAACAGCGCCTAAAACCCTGGAGGCTCTCGGCGGCGGAGATGAGACCGCAGAACGCAACCGACCTTGGGTTTTGATCTTGGCCGTTCGATTTTGAGTCGCTATTTATTTAGCCCTTTTTTAAATAGAATTTGGAAATTGGTCAATTTTTTCCTTTTTTTTTAAGAAAATCATTAAAAAAAAATTTAAGTTTCTTTTTGGGGGAAAAATTTGGATTTGGTCTGGGACGTGTGCCAAAATCATGTCCCCCAAAAATGATTTTTATCTCAATCAAAAATGTTTTATTTTAAATAAATTATGTAATGTTTATTATGATTTTTAATCATTATTTTAAGATATTATTTCATATAATTTTTTTTTTTTTAAAAAAAATACGATCGAGTATCTCGCCCTTTAAATTCCGGCTAGATATCATTTTTTGCTTTTTTTAATAGTAAATTTTGTTGGCGGACTGATAATTGATCGCACGATCAGATCTAGCGCGGACCATGTTTAGGGTCCAAATTATCCAATTTTTTATTGTTGTGGTTGCTCGAGTCTCTTTGTAAATCGGATTAAACTTGTTTATCTTAATACGTGGAGCGATCATATAGAGAATATAACTATTTTGAGTAGTGTGTTACGACATCGTTGTTTTTGTATATTTGTATATTGAGCATACATGTTCCGAATTGAGGTCTGTCGGTTGCATTGGACTCTTACAGTCAATACGAGTGCAACGGGACTCGCTTCGTCACAATCCAATGTCATATGGAGAATATGACCATTTGAGTAGTGTGTCACGACGACGCTGATTTTGTATATTGAGTATACGCACCTCAAGTTGATTTATTTCATTTGCATTAGACTCGTATAGTCAATACGAGTGCAACAGAACTTGTTCCGTTACAATCTGAAGTCATATGAAGAATATGATCATTTTGAGTAGTGCGTTATGACGATGTCGTTTTTGTATATTGAGCATGCATACTCCGAATTAAGTTCTGTCAATTGCATTTAACTCATATAATCAATACAAGTGCAATGAAACTCGTTTCCTTCCAATCTGATATCATATGTACAATATGATCATTTTGATTAGTGTGTTACAATGTCGTTATATTTGTATATTGAGCACACGTGTTCCGAATTGAGTTCTATTAGTTGCATTTGACTCGCATTGTCGATACGAGTGTAACGGAACTCGTTTTGTTCCAATTCGAGATCATATGAAGAATATAACCATTTTGAGATGTGTGTCACGATGACGCCGATTTTGTATATTGAGCATGCATGCTCTGAATTGAGTTATTTCAATTGCATTTGACTCGTATTGTCGATACGAGTGCAACGGAACTCGTTTCATTCCAGTCCGAGGTCGTATGGAGAATATGACTATTTTTAGTATCGATGCGCGTTACGACAATGTCATTCCAGTATACTAAGAATACTGGCTCGGAATTGGCCCAAGTCAGTTACATTTGACTCAGGTGATCAATATGAGAGCAACCAAATTCATTGCACTCAATTCCGGCATTGTTCAGTCAACCTGGTCAAATCAAACCTTTTGGTGCACTAAAAAACATGCACACACCAATATTACTCCAACACACCAACATTGACTCATCACTCCCACCCTATATGGGCCTAAATTACAACCAACTCCCTTAGACCATGGGCCTTGACCCAAATCCCAGGAAGTCACTATTCTTTCCCTCCTTTACCAAAGCCCAAGGCCAAACCACTATGCCACTTTCCCCCCCTTTGATTCTAACATATGGTAGTCCTTGCCTCTTAGGATGGTGCCAGCTCACCCCCACCTGGCAAGGAAGAGTGTAAGTTGTGTAGCAAACCATTCTATGGGAATTAATCCCACATGAACGAGTGAGGGGGAGGGGTTCCACCCTAGCCTATAAAAGGACCCCACCCCCTTCAGAAGACCACACAGCCCTAGTCGACTCTAACCCACCCCCTTGTCGGAGCCCCACCTCACTGGAAACCCCCTACCCGAGCCTACCACTTTTCCACCGCCTCCAATGGCAAGTCTACCTGAGAGCTCCAGAAAGCCCTCTACTAAGGTGGGCACTTCCCCTCTCCCCCCTAGCTCGTCGACAAGCTGTATGCGGGCTCCAGCCACCGGAGCACCATCACCGCCACCCAAGCCATTCTTTAGACTCGGGTGGTAGTCGAGTAGCGTGAGCCTCCCAGTGCACTGCGGTGGAGCTGGGAGAGTATCTATCGACTGAGGAGGGTCGGCAAACCCCCTTCTGACAGCGGGGAGATGGTGGTGCCACCAGAAAGTGGAGCTTCGGTGGCACTCGTGACTTGGTTTTATGTAACAATGAAATCCGGGGGATGTCGGCGGAGCCAGGTCGTCAGACCATCGCAAGAGGAGGAGCCGATCCCCCAGTGAGTTGGTCGGGGGTGGTGGCGCAATCGTTCGGCCACTGAACGGTGACGGAGAGGCCCCGCAAGCCTCTATCGCTCGAGAAGGTTGTGATCTTCTTAAAATCTGCTAAGTGATGATTACATCACACAGTGGATCAGCTCCAGATTTGTTGTGGGGCCGTGAATTCTACGGTCTAGCTCGAACTCAACCTCCGATCTTCTTCGACATGTGTGTTGTATTAAAAAAGTATGTAAAGGATTTTTTTAAGGCCGATGTGTGACTCAAATTAAAAAAGTCTTGAACTTCAAAGTTGCGCTCCATGATGGGGGCTACATCCATTTTTTTTTGAGAATTTTTTAGCATGACTTGATATTTTAAATAATTATTATATGAGAGATTTCTATTATGAGAGGTATTAAAACAAATCAAAAAATTTTGAGCAAATAGAGGAGATGACCATATACATCTTCTATAATTAATTGTGGATTTTTAACACTAGTTGGATATTTTTACTGATTTAATCAAAATTTTATAATCGAGCAATTTAGAACAAAAACACACAATTTATAAGAAATAAAATTGAGCGAATGGTAATTCAACCGAAATGCAAATCAATGAATATCACTCTTGCCTCAAGTTTGCTCTTTTTAATGTCAAAAATTCTCAATGATTGCGATGTGAGAGTTCATAAGAAATTTGTGGCGTCGGTAGATCTCGCCAACATACAAGAATCTGTGTTGAATCTCTATATCAAAAGATAGATAGCACAATCCACTTATGTATTGTAAGACCCCCTTTTTTTTCTTTTTAAACCACCGGGGTCTTATGCCCAGAATCGTCGCTTTGTGGTGACACCTCCGCGCCCGGGAAGATCGTCACTACAAAACGCCGATTCTGCCGACCTTATTGATCACAAAAGTAGCAGTACAAGAAAATAGACATGTAAGTCCACAAAAAATCACATATATATAGATAATCTCCACGAAGGGAGTGTCCACAAAATAATAAATCAGAGTACTAAAATACGGGCTTATGCCCGGTACATCATGCCCTCAATACAAATCACTCATGCGGAAGCAAAAACAGAACATCTACTCAAGCTCGAGACTCACGGTCCCGGCTGAATGAACTCCGGAGCTAGACTGCCCCCTCTCTAAGCGCACCGGTCTCTAGGGCTGCTCCCCCGTGCTGGGCTCAACGATTCCCTAAAATGATGCGATTTGAAAACCGTTAGTCTATAAAACTAAGCCCTATCATCCCATACCCCTTCCCCCATGACTCCTAAGTACCGAGCGGAGAGGAAGAAAGGGAAAGACATGAAGGTGGAGAATAAATCAAAAGTAACAGGTGGCAGCGGAACTAATCTAGCAATTTATAATATAAATGGTAGTAAAGTAAAGTATGAAATATAACCTTGACTTATGAGTGGAAACGCATAAGCCAAGGGATCTGGAGCAAGGCTCCCATCGTATAAAGAGTCTTATACCAATTTATACGTTGGGGTGTCGGTTATCAAACAGCAGTATATATATATATAGAATTTAACCTTAATTTATAAACTTGCCCACACAAGCTTATAGACCAAGGGGTCGTTTTGCAAGTCCTAATGTATAAGCGTCCCATTCCACTTATACCTTAGGTGTCAAGGGTTGAATGAATCGATTATGCTATGACATGCTTGTGGGTATGATGGAACATGCAAGTGCAACACACACACCCGACTCTATTCACACAGACCTTTAGTTCCCCCTTTCGGAGTCGTTACCTCCCAGGATACCTCCGTAGTGGCAGACGGAAGCGGTGGGTTGGGCCTCGCTCACCTCTAAACCAGTAAAGCACTACCGGTCAAACCTATCGTACGCCTCAACGCTTGGTGCACTAAGCGGACTCCTGCGTACTCTTGCCGGCTGGCGTACCAGACTTCTGTTGGCGAAGTGCTAGCCACACTTGCCGAGTCAGCGTATTGGCGTTGGTGCATCGACCCTCCAATACCGAAGACCCACCACCTTTTTCTTTCCTGATTATGCACATGCAAAATTTATCGTATCAAACCAATCGAGTCGAAGCTCCCCGGACCATTCCGTCCGTCTCTTAACTAACCGATCCGAAGCTCTCCAGACCAAAACGTCTGTCTCTTAACTAACCGAGCCGAAGCTCCCAACAATATTCCTGTGCTAATGGTGTTTGTGAAATGTGGAACCCTAATTACTAAGTTACTCTTTCTGTTTGTTAATACAGTTTACGTTAACTCAGGACTGCCCCCGGCATTCCCCGTGAAGGGCTCTCAAAGGGCACTAGGAACTATGACGGTAGCTGAAGCTCATCGTTCCCTTTCGCAAGACACTTATTGTTATTGGTTGATTCCCTTTACCCATTCCCTTCTCATATTACGCTAGATCCATCATAGGGTGATTTTGACTCTTCCTCTCCTCGGGGAAGACGATCTTTCGTCGAACTCGAGCACTTCCAAACTCTAGCCAAGCCACTTCTCACTACCCTTCCCATCCTTCTATGGTGAAATCATCCACATCTATCCGACCCAGCAAAATGACTAACTCCAACAATTATCCCAAATCATGTCCTATTGCAACATTAACGATTTTCTAAGTGCAGACCGGCCTAGGCTGTACGTCGAACCAGATAGGAGATAATCTAAATAATCATCCAAATGCCCTAAAATATTTACTGGAGACTTATCATGATCTAAATAGACTAAATCCAGAAGATTATAATTTTCATAATTATTCTGATATTTAAATAATTTTCCGCAAAGCTTCTAAGAGCTACCAATTGAACATGAAGTGCACTTTTCAGATATAGATAAAACTTCATAAAATCATGATAAATTTTATACAACATTTAATCGGTAAATCCAAGATATAATAATTTTTCCAATATTTAAAGAACTCTAATTTAATTTTGATAATAAATCCTATCTCCTTTCATTAATGAAATAAGTGCAGTAGATAATCATCCAAAAATTCTTAATTAATCTTCTAGAGCATTTACTATCCTAAAAACCTCATTGGACAAATTTCATAATTCTTCAATGAGGATTGAGCTCTAGAATAAATAATTACCAAAATCTCAAAAAGTTATATTTGTGTAGCAAGTATTGTAAATATTCTCCAAAAAATCATGAATAAAATTATACAACTATATATTGATCTGACAACATCATTGGCCAGGTTTCATAATTTTACAGTAAGTATTTTGCTCCAAATGATTTATTGATCATAATTGCCCTTTTTAAAACTTGTGGAGGAAGTACTAGATATAATAAACTAAAATTTGTCAAAAAATTCAGGGATATTCTTTTAGACCTAAAGCATCTGCTGACCAAGTTTCATTAGATTCAAATGGACAGAGTAATACAAATAATTAAAACACCAATTTGGGCAAATTGATATCTAGCAAATAAAGTACTAAAAATGTATTCCATAAAATTCCTATAAAAATATCCAATGGTTTTATCTACTCTAAAAATTCACTCTACCCAAATTTCATAACTTTCAGATACTGATTAGTGACTGTTTTGACCTAATAGTGTTTCTACCGTAAAACTAGGGTTTGGATTTTGAGGTATCTACCTACCTCTAACTTCCCTAATATTCTAACTAGAGGATTAAATATAAGTTAAATGCCTCTTTACTAATTTACAAGGCCATACAAGGGCATTTGCCCCTATGTCCTTCACAACCCTCAAAAGCCCTTCCTTAGATTTTGAGTTTGGATTCTAGGGTAAATCAACCCTAAACCACCCCATTTTACCTAAGGGGGTGACATTATCCATGCCAAGTCAGTGTCCAAAAGTTCAGCCTCTGTTGAGGTGATTTGACCACTCAAAATCCCAAGGGGATGTTTGGACCTAAATAACCCTATAAGGGTCAACCTAGGGTTGGATAGAAACATAATCAAAATATCTCCAAATGAGATGAAATTTTTACCAGAGACTTAACATGCCCTCTTCGACTACCCACCCAAATTTGGGGAGATTTTGAGGTGTTTATCACACCTAATTAATTTATACATGATTTATTAAAGTTTTCCAAAAACTATAGAAAAATATTCTCCAAAAATTCTCCTTTTTGGACAGGACCTAGATATAGCTAAGGTAGACCGCCTGACCAAATTTCAGCTCATTTGGACAAGGGATGAAAGGTGTGTATCCATTTGAACCTCAGGATAGCCCTAGGTATACGTCCCACCAAAATGGGTGCTGTGGTCAAACCACTTACCCAATCGAGTTGAAATAAATTTTAGAATAATTTAGACTCGAAGGGCTATAACTTCTGTGACTAGCCATTTTCCTAAAACGGCCTCTAAGTGTCTCATTTAATAGCATAAAAATGAGCTTGATAAAAGTGATAAATTGCTATATATTATATATAAATATATATCAGATTTAATATATGGCACTGTTCATCTTCTCAAAAGCCCGAAACCAGCAACCTAAAAACGCTTAAAACCTGTAGCTTTGCAAGTGGATTTCCCGTCCACCCAGCCATCTCCCTGTCCGGCCACCACCACCACCACCTCCGTTGAGGTGAGGGCTACCGTTAGGGGGCGGCACGGCTGCTGGAGAGGCGGTTTCCGGTGAACCCGACCACCATAAATTTCGGAAAAACCATGGAAACGCTCACCCGATCCAGCTCTTTTGAGTTCGATGTCTCTCCTAATAATTCCTAAGATCTATCCATAGAAGAGGAGGTAGAGGAGGACCTTATTCGCGGTTTGGAGTCTAGCCGATCGTCGTGATGCCATTTGCGCGGTGGTGGCATCGCCGGAATTCCTCAACAGCAAGGTAATAAGCTCTAGTTTTATCGAGCAAGGGTGAAAATTTCCTCTCTAAGTCTAGGGAGTCTTTTAAAGGAGAAACAAGGCTGCAGGTGGGGGTATAAGCTGTCCAACCATTAATGCCTCCTTAAAAGCATGCTTCGGCCATGGTGGAGGGGAGATGAAACGGCTCAAATTAGCTGGAGAGAGGCTGGAAACTCCTCCTCTCCCCATGAGGACTTAAATCCAGCCATTAAGGAGGAGGGGAAAGGGCCATGGCATATAATGCCATCAATGGCCGTGAAAGCTGGTTCACGGCCACGGCCGTGGCTATTTACTCTCTGTTTTCAAAACTGACAGCCACGTGGCATTTTGACCGGTCGAACTTTATTTGAATAAGACTAAATTAAGTCTTAATAAAAGAAACAGCCTATTTAAGACATCCTGGCCCGCTTCCCGAAACGGCCCGGTTCAACTGAACCATCGGCCAAGCTAAAACCGTCAGGAAATTTTTTTAAGTAAAATGGCGTTGAGTGAGCTCAAATCACTCAATGCCATCCAGGATACGGCGTTGAGTGAGCTCTGCTCACTCAACGCCATCCATGATGCGGCGTTGAGTGAGCTCTGCTCACTCAACGCCATCCAGGATACGGCGTTGAGTGAGCACTGCTCACTCAACGCCATCCAGAATACGGCCCTTCCAGATTATGGTATTGAGTGAGCTCAGCTCACTCAACACCATCTAGATTATGGCGTTGAGTGAGCTCTGCTCACTCAATGCTATCCAGACTATGGCGTTGAGTGAGGTCAGCTCACTCAACGCTACCCAGATTATGGAGTTGAGTGAGCTCTGCTCACTCAACGCCACCCAGACTATGGCGTTGAGTGAGCTCAGCTCACTCAACGCCATCCAGACTATGGCGTTGAGTGAGCTCTGCTCACTCAACATAACCCAGACTATGGCGTTGAGTGAGCTCAGCTCACTCAACGCCATCCAGATTATGGCGTTGAGTGAGCTCTGCTCACTCAACGCCACCCAGACTATGGCCACCTTCGTCAACATGCTAGTGGGTAAGATGGAACATGCAAGTGCAACACACACACACACCCGACTCTGTGCACACAGACATTTAGTTCCCCCTTTCGGAGCCGTTACCTCCCAGGATACCTCCATAGTGGCAGACGGAAGCGGTGGGTTGGGCCTCGCCCACCTCCAAACCAGTAAAGCACTACCGGTCAGACCTATCGTACGCCTCAATGCTTGGTGCACTAAGCGGACTCCTGCATACTCTTGCCGGCTGGCGCACCGGACTTCTGTTGGCGAAGTGCTAGCTACACTTGCCGAGTAAGCGTATTGGCGTCGGTGTATCGACCCTCCAATACCGAAGACCCACCACCTTTTTCTTTCCTGATTATGCACATGCAATATTTATCGTATCAAACCAATCGAGCCGAAGCTCCCCGGACCATTCCGTCCGTCTCTTAACTAATCGAGTCAAAGCTCCCCGGACCAAAACGTCCGTCTCTTAACTAACCGAGCCGAAGCTCCCAACAATATTCCTGCGTTAATGGTGTTTGTGAAATGTGGAACCCTAATTACTAAGTTACTCTTTCTGTTTGTTAATACAGTTTACGTTAACCCAGGACTGCCCCCAGCATACCTCGTGAAGGGGTCTCAAAGGGCACTAGGAACTATGATGGTAGCTGAAGCCCTTCGTTCCCTTTCGCAAGACACTTATTGTTATGTGTTGATTCCCTTTACCCATTCCCTTCTCATATTACACTAGATCCATCCTAGGGTGATTTTGACTCTTCCTCTCCTCGAGGAAGACGATCTTTTGTCGAACCCGAGCACTTCCACACTCTAGCCAAGCCACTTCTCACTACCCTTCTAATCCTTCTATGGTGAAATCATCCACATCTATCCGACCCAGCAAAATGACTAACTCCAACAACTATCCCAAATCATGTCCTATTGCAACATTAACGATTTGCTAAGTGCAGACCGACCTAGGCTGTACGTCGAACCGGATAGGAGATAATCTAAATAATCATCCAAATGCCCTAAAATACTTACTGGAGACTTATCATGACCTAAATAGACTAAATCCAAAAGATTATAATTTTCCTAATTACTCTGATATTTAAATAATTTTCCGTAAAGCTTCTAAGAGCTACCAATTGAACATGAAGTGCACTTTTCAGATATAGATAAAACTTCATAAAATCATGATAAATTCTATAAAACATTTAATCAGTAAATCCAAGATATAATAATTTTTCCAGTATTTAAAGGACTTTAATTTAATTTTGATAATAAATTATATCTCATTTCATTAATGAAGTAAGTGCAGTAGATAATCATCCAAAAATTCTTAATTAATCTTCTAGAGCAGTTACTGTCCTAAAAACCTCATTGGCCAAATTTTATAATTCTTAAATAGGGATTGAGCTCTAGAATAAATAATTACCAAAATTTCAAAAAGTTATATTTGTGAAGCAAGTATTATAAATATTCTTCTAAAAATCATGAATAAAATTCTACAACTAAATATTGATCTGAAAACATCATTGGTCAGGTTTCATAATTTTACAGTAGGTAATTTGCTCTAAATGATTTATTGACCATAATTGCCCTTTTGGAATTTGTGAAGGAAGTACTAGATATAATAAACTAAAATTTGTCAAAAAATTCAGGGATATTCTTTTAGACCTAAAGCATCTGCTGACCAAGTTTCATTAGATTCAAATGGACAGAGTAATACAAATAATTAAAACACCAGTTTGGGCAAATTGATATCTAGCAAATAAAGTACTAAAAATGTATTCCATAAAATTCCTATAAAAATATCCAAAGGTTTTATCTACTCTAAAAATTCACTCTACCCAAATTTCATAACTTTCAGATACTGATTAGTGACTGTTTTGACCTAATAGTGTTTCTACCGTAAAACTAGGGTTTGGATTTTGAGGTATCTATCTACCTCTAACTTCCCTAATATTCTAACTAGGGGATTAAATATAAGTTAAATGCCTCTTTACTAATTTACAAGGCCATACAAGGGCATTTGCCCCTATGTCCTTCACAACCCTCAAAAGCCCTTCCTTAGGTTTTGAGTTTGGATTCTAGGGTAAATCAATCCTAAACCACCCCATTTTACCTAAGAGGGTGACATTATCAATGCCAAGTCAGTGTCCAAAATTTTAGCCTCTGTTGAGGTGATTTGACCACTCATAATCCCAAGGGGATGTTTGGACCTAAATAACCCTATAAGGGTCAACCTAGGGTTGGATAGAAACATAATCAAAACACCTCCAAATGAGATGAAATTTTTACCAGAGCCTTAACATGCCCTCTAAGACTACCCACCCAAATTTGGGGAGATTTTGAGGTGTTTATCACACCTAATTAATTTATACATGATTTATTAAAGTTTTCCAAAAACTATAGAAAAATATTCTCCAAAAATTCTCCTTTTTGGACAGGACCTAGATATAGCTAAGGTAGACCCCCTGACCAAATTTCAGCTCATTTGGACAAGGGATGAAAGGTGTGTATCCATTTGAACCTCATGATAGCCCTAGGTATAGGTCCCACCAAAATGGGTGTTGTGGTCAAACCACTTACCCAATGGAGTTGAAATTTTTTTTAGAATAATCTAGACTCGAAGGTCTACAACTTCTGTGACTAGCCATTTTTCCAAAAATGGCTTCTAATTACCTCATTAAATAACATCAAAATGAGCTTGATAAAAGTGATAAATTGCTATATATTATATATAAATATATATAAGATTTAATATATGGCACTGTTCATCTTCTCAAAAGCCCGAAACCAGCAACCTAAAAACGATTAAAACCTGTAGCTTTGCAAGTGGAATTCCCGTCCACCCAGCCATCTCCCTAGCCGGCCACCACCACCATCACCTCCGTTGAGGTGAGGGCTACCGTTAGGGGGCGGCACGGCTGCTGGAGAGGCGGTTTCCGGCAAACCCGACCACCATAAATTTTGGAAAAATCATGGAAACGCTCACCCGATCCAGCTCTTTTGAGCCCGATGTCTCTCCTAATAATTCCTAAGATCTATCCATAGAAGAAGAGGTAGAGGAGGACCTTATTCGCGGTTTGGAGTCCAGCCGATCGTCGTGATGCCATTTGCGCGGTGGTGGCGTCACCGGAATTCCTCAACAGCAAGGTAATAAGCTCTAGCTTTATCGGGCAAGGGTGAAAACTTCCTCTCTAAGTCTAGGGAGTCTTTTAAAGGAGAAACAAGGCTGCGGGTGGGGGTATAAGCTATACAGCCATTAATGCCTCCTTAAAAGCATGCTTCGGCCATGGTGGAGGGGAGATGAAACGGCTCAAATTAGCTGGAGAGAGGCTGGAAACTCCTCCTCTCCCCATGAGGACTTGAATCCAGCCATTAAGGAGGAGGGGAAGGGGCCATGGAATCAAATGCCATCAATGGTCATGAAAGCTGGTTCACGGCCATGGCCGTGGCTATTTACCCTCTGTTTTCAAAACTGACGGCCACGTGACATTTTGACCGGTCAAACTTTATTTGAATAAGACTTAATTAAGTCTTAATAAAAGAAACGGTCTATTTAAGACATCCTGACCCGCTTCCCGAAACGGCCCGGTTCAACTGAACCATCGGCCAAGTTAAAACTGCCTGGAAAATTTTCTAAGTAAAATGGCGTTGAGTGAGCTCAGCTCACTCAACGCCATCCAGGCTATGTTGTTGAGTGAGCTCTGCTCACTCAAAGCCATCCAGGATACAGCGTTGAGTGAGCTCTGCTCACTCAACGCCATCCAGAATATGGCCCTTCCAGACTATGGCGTTGAGTGAGCTCAGCTCACTCAATGCCATCCAGATTATGGCGTTGAGTGAGCTCCGCTCACTCAACGCCACCCAGACTATGGCGTTGAGTGAGTTCAGCTCACTCAACGCCATCAGATTATGGAGTTGAGTGAGCTCTGCTCACTCAACGCCACCCAGACTATGGCGTTGAGTGAGCTCAGCTCACTCAACGCCATCCAGATTATGGTGTTGAGTGAGTTCTGCTCACTCAACGCCACCCAGACTATGACATTTAGTGAGCTCAGCTCACTCAACGCCATCCAGATTATGGTATTGAGTGACCTCTGCTCACTCAACGCCACCCAAACTATGGCGTTGAGTGAGCTCAGCTCACTCAACGCCATCAAGATTATGGTGTTGAGTGAGCTCTGCTCACTCAACGCCACCCGGATTATGGCGTTGAGTGAGCTCAGCTCACTCAACGCCACTCAACGCCATCCAGACAACACCAGATGGCGTTGAGTGCAGTCACTGCACTCAACGCCATTCAACTTATGGCGTTGAGTGCACCCGATGCACTCAACGCCAACCCACCTGTAAGATGGCATTGAGTGCAGCCAGTGCACTCAACGCCATTCTGTTTGTAAGACCCCATTTTTTTTTGAAAACCCGGGGTCTTATGCCCAGAACCGCCGCTTTGCGGTGACACCTTCGCACCCGGGAAGGTCGTCACTACAACGCGCCGATTCTGCCGGCCTTTTCGATCACAATAAGTAGCAAGCAAGAGAGTAACAAGTCCACCAAAAGAGAATATCACATAAAATAAAACTCCACGAATGGAGTGTCCACAGAAAATCATCAGAGTATAAATAGTCTGGAAATAAAAGGGCTCATGCCCGGTACATCAAATCCTCACTACAAGATCACTCAATGCGGAAGCAAAAACTAAAACTCTACTAAAGGTTAGGACTCACGGTCCATGCAGTCTGGACTCCAGTGCTAGACTGCCCCATCTCCAAGCGTACCGGGCTGCTCCTCCATACTGGGCTCCGCGATCCCCTAAAATGATATGGTTCGAAAATCGTTAGTCTAAAAGACTAAGCCCTATCATCCCCCACCCCTTCCCCCACGCTCTAAGGCACCGGGCAGAGAGGAAGAAAGGGGAGGACATGAAGGTGGAGATAAATTCCAAAGCAGATGACGGTGGACCTAACTAGCAAGTTATAACAGGTGAACAGTATAAATGTTGTAATAGGTATAACAGAAAGGAAGTAAGTAAGAAATTAAACCTTCGCTTATGTGAGTACACATAAGCCAAGGGATCTTTTGCAAGGCTCCCATCGTATAACGCGTCCCATACCGCTTATACGTTGGGGTGTCGGTTATCACGCAGCAGGTATACATATATCAAATTAACCTTAATTTATAAACTTGCTCACACAAGCTTATAGACCAAGGGGTCGTTTTGCAAGTCCTAAAGTATAAGCGTCCCATTCCACTTATATTTTAGGTGTCAAGGTTGTTATGAATGATTATGACATGCAGCTACATGGTGGGTTATGATGTTCAAGCAGTGCAACTCACACACCCAACTTTGTGTACACAAATCTTTAGTTCCCCCTTTCTGAAGATAACTCCCAGGATACTCCCGTAGTGGCAAACGGAAGCGGTGGGTTGGGCCTCGCCCACCTCAAAACCAGTAAAAGCACCACTGGTCTGACCTATCGTACACCCTCAACGCTTGGTGCACGAGGCGGACTCCTGCGTACTCTTGTCGACTGGTCCGCCGGACTTAACCTTGGCTAAGTGCTAGTCACCTTGCCGAGTCAACGATATCGGTGTCGGTGCAATTGAACTCCCCGATATCGAAAACCCACCACCTTAATCTTTCCTATTTTTATGCACATGCAGCAGTTTAATATATAACAATTTTAAAGTGTCAAACTCCCGGACTAAACCGTCCGTATAAACCACATCCGAGACCAAATTCTTCGGACTAAAACGTCCGGCTCATCTCCAGACTTCATCCCTTAAAACACCACGGGACAGCGCCCCCTTGAACACCTCAGGACGACTTAACCATTACCAACCCTAACTAATGAGTGTGTGCAATGTGAATCCCTATTAGGCTAATTACTCTTTCGTTTGTTTTAAGATTTACGTTAGCCCAGGACTGCCCCCGGCATACCCCGTGAAGGGCTCTCAAAGGGCACTAGGAACCAAGACGGCGGCATTACGGCCCGAAGTTCCCTTTCGCAAGGCACTTATTGTTATTGGTTGTTTTTCCCTTACCCTTTCCCTTTATAAATTGCATTAACTAAACATAGGGTGAATTTGACTCTTCACTCTTACGGGGACGACGATCCTTCGTCGGCCCCGCGCACCTTCTAGTGCACATCAACTCACTCCTCACCACACTTGAGACCTCCTATGGTGATCCATCCTCTTTCTTTAAATCCAACCAACACAAGCCGTCCTTATGCTAACCAAAAACTTATCTTGTTACTCATTTCCCAAAATTACTAAATGTAGACCACCTTATACTAAGTGATGTCTATAATAGGATGTCCTTTGTGTTTTCATCCGAACAACCTAAGTTATTTTCTGAGGGCCTATCACGACATAATAGAATCAATTCCCGGTTATAACAATTTTCTCAATTTATCTATTAATTAATTAATTTTACTAAAATCTAAGGTCTTCCAAATTTGTACAAGGATTATGTTTTTCAGTCATGTATAAATCATAATAAATTTAAGACAAATTTTAATGTATCTAAAAATGACATATCCAAGGTTTGACAATTTTTTCTAAGGTCTAAGGGGCATAAATATATTTTTGCAATAATTCATTTCTTTCATGTCTAATGAATAAACCACATCAATTCTCTTCTAAATAATTTGGATTAATTACAGGGTACTAGAAATACCATGAAAACAGTACTATAAAATTTTCATAATTTTCCTGCTGGAAATTAATTTATAATAAAACATTTACTAAAACCCTAATCTAGCATGCTTATGAATCAAGTACAATATCCATAACTCCAAAAATCCAGAATAAAATCCCACTGATTCATAATGAATTAAAAACACCATTTACCAACTTTCATAATTTTCCAGAGACTATTTATGCCATAAAATATTTTTAAAACATAGAGCCCTTTAATAATACTTGTGAAGGAACTATTCTGTTTAATCAACATAAAATTGAACTAAAATTCATGGGCACTCCTACTGACCAAAAACATCAAATTTCAGAGTTTCAAGGGGGCCTTATTTGAATTAAAAATCTTTAATAAATAAAACCTCAAAAAGGGCTATACCCACATTCATGAATGAAGTACTAGAAATACCTATCCAAAAATTCTAGTAAAATTATCCAAGTGTCCTAATTACCCTAAAAACACACTACCCAAATTTCATGGCTTTTAAAAGAGTTTAAGATACTGTTTTGACCTAAAATCCCTTCTACCCTAAAACTAGGGTTTAAGTTTTGAGGTAGCTACCTACATCAAAATTCTCTAACATTACAACAAGAGAGTTAAAAACTCATTATCAACCTCTCCACTAAATCTCAAGGCCATACAAGGGCATTTGCCCCTATGTCCTTCACAAACCCCCAAAGTCCACCTTTAGGGTTTTAACCTGGGCCCTAGGGTAAACTTACCCTAAATCATCCCATCTTACCTAAGGATAATATTAGGACCAAAATAAACCAGTGGTCAAAATCTCAACCTCTGTTGAGGTGAGATGATCATACCAGAGTGCAAAGAACCTTCTCACTAAGCTTCCTTCTACTAGGTCAAAACTAGGGTTTAGAGGATTCCTAATCAAAACTCAACCAAATGAGTTGAAATTTGAACCAGACCTAGATACCTATACCAGGGAAACCTCACCAAAATTTGGGAGGGTTTGGAGGTCATTTGACCCTTCAACTACCTTACCCTAGCTTTTCTAGGTTTAGGGCAAAACCCTAGGTTAAACTTCTTTAAATGGGTTCCAATTTTTACAGGAGCTAGGTCTAAGTGATATTAAGCCCCTGTCCAAAATTCAAAGCATTTGGACCAAGGATTAGGTGTGGGGAATTTTTCAAAAATCTGCCCTATTTGTAGGACCTACCCTAGAATAATGGCCCTATAGGTCAGAATACTTGTCCTATAATTTTCCATAATATATCAAACTGTAGATAATTAAAAAGCCTACAACATTCATGTTGATTAATTTTGATGAACAAGCCTCCAAAGGGCCTAAATAATTTTTATAATAAAACTTCCCTAAACCTAGGACATACCCATAATCAAATGACCCTACAGGCCTAGGTTCTCAACCAAATTTTCACCACAGCATATCAAATTGTAGGTATTGAAAGGGCCTACAACTTTCATGCTAAAAACTTTTTCATCAGGTGCCCATAAGAGGCCTAAAATCCAAAAACAGTAAACTGTATATTAAAAAAAACAGAAAAACAGAAAATAGGATTATAGATCCTGCACGAATCTTAAAGCAGGATCGGGTGGCTCCTGTTCATCTTCCCCGATGGAGCCGAAAATAGGGATGCGCAGGTGGTTTTTGCGGGCTATCTACCGGTGGCCTGAGGCGGCGCCACCACCGGGAAACATCCCCAAATTGTTTCCGGTGGTGGGGGCTATCATTGGCCGGAGCTAGGGCGGCCGGAGGTGGCGGCGCCGCCCTAGCCGAGAGCTCAAACTCCCCCAAAAAAATGGCATTTTTCCAAAAACCTAAAATCTAAACTCGGGTTAGATGAGCATGGAAATGGTTTCTAAGCATTCCTAGGATCTAAGCATGAGAGAAGGAGAGGAGGAGGACCTTATTTGGGGGGGTTCGACGACGACGGCGGCGGCGGTTCGCCATGGCGTTTTTCCTCTCCGGCGAACTTCCCGATTCCTCGATTCTCCAGCGGTTATCTTGATCCAACCCTCGATTTTGACTGCTTGGAACGTTTTGACGAAGATGGAGTAGTCAAAAATCAGAATAGGGGGCTGTATAGGGGTTTTTATAATTTTTCATGGGAGGGGAGATGAAGGGGTGTTTGGCCATGGTGGTTGGGCTTCTCCATTGATGGTGGCTGATGGGAAAACGATGGGAATCTCTTCCCAAAGGTCAGGAGGAATGAATAGAGGCTTGGGGAGATGAATGGGGTGGCTCATGGTGTCCCTCCATAACTCCCCTCTCTCTTTTCCTCTTTCTCTCTCCTCCATTAAGGAGAAATTGAAGCTTTCTCTCTCCTGCCACCCTATGGCCGAAATTATTCATGGCACCAGCCTAAATGCAACCCTCAAAAACATATTATTAATTAAATGATGAAGAATAGAGGGGTGATTCACCTTCCCCACCATGAATGGCCCTCTTTCTCGCTTTCTCTCTCCTCCATTATTCTTCAAAATAAAGCTTTTCATTCCTCTCCCCTAGTCACCTAGTTGACTGGTCAACCCTCTAAGATATGGGCAGCCAAATTAGTCCATATTATTCATGCAAGTGAGGTTAGCTTAAGGGGAAGGGTGGCTTGAGGTTGGGTTAACCCATATAGACTAGGTTTGACTTGATTTGGGCTTGGGGTTGACTTGGTCATTTTGGCCACTAGGGTTGACCCTAATGAGACCCTTGATGACTGATAACTTCCCAAAAAGAAGTTATCCAGTACGTTATTTTGATTTAATAATCATCATATTGGGAAATAAATGAATTAAATAAGGAAAAATATGAGTAAATTCATATTTACTTTATTTGTGATTAATATGTCTAATTTTTCATTGTTTTCTTACTAGAAATGCTGAAGAAATCGATCCGGAGAAGCAAAGCTGGAATTGTTTTTGGACTGCGCAGGTTGTTGCAACAACCTGAAAAAGTTGTTGCAACAACTGCTGGACGGATTTTGATTTTTAAATTCAAATTTTATGCCAAAATAGAAACTGAAAAGATGCAACTTTTGGTAGGGGGCTGTACGTTTTTAAGAGAATAATCTCATACCATAGGGGGGGGGATTGCATTATTATTGGGGGGAGAAACTTGAGAGCATCATCTTGGAGATTGCTTGGGAGAAGAAGAACTAGGGCAACCCGGATCTTGGAGAAGGACGGCTTGGGGCCTACTTGGAGAGCAATTTCCTGCGTTATTTTGAACCCTTTCCATCATGTGCTGTAAGATCTTCCTTATTTTGTGTGTTACTTTTCTCTCTATGAACTAATCTCTCCAAGTCTTGTATAAGGAGAGTACTATGTGTGTTTTTATGGTGGAATTCTCTTGATTGTTGTGAGTTGTTTGATGATTTATCATATTGTGAACTTATGAATTTATTTATGAGATTTTTGGTCTTTGTCTTCATCTAGTATTTCGTTGCGAGAATCGAGAGAAGAGCGACGTAATATCGGTTTGAAGGCTATTTTATTGCACCACAAGAATCGAGAGACGAGTGGTGTAAAACTTTTAACCTAAGATCTCTACTTTCGCGTTGTATTTCGAGATTCGAGAGAGGAGAAGTGCAATCGCTCATTCGTTCACTTTAGTTTAGAGGAGAGGAGGAGACTCCCTCCTTTTGCTAGCGATCCGATTTTTATGTTAAGCAATATTCTTCATTCCTCTTAAGTTAGAGATAATTAAGAGAATTTAGGATGTTGGGATTTCCGAGATTCGAGAGAGGAGGATTTCTTCTATAAAGATCGTCGCATGATATTTCATTCAACACTCTTGACTAATATCATTTCAACGCACTATTTAGACGCACATAGGAAATCTAAATACAAGACTATTTCTTCCCAATTTGATAAAAGAATTTTTCAAGCTTTCTATTAGTCCACTTAGTTTAAGTTTGAGTAAAAAAAAATCTTAATTAGTTTGTAGAAGATTCATCTCTTTCGACTTGTTTGGATTTGAAGAACGGTGTAGCTAGTAATTGCAAGCTTTAGGTTAACCACCTCTCCGTGGGAACGATCTCACTCACACTTTATTACTTGGTCCGGCACGTGCACTTGCGTAAAATATACATCCGTTACGGGCGTATCAATGACTCATTGGCCTCATATTAGGCCTAGGGAGATCTTGGAGTCAATTTGAACCTACTAGGCCACCCAAATCCAGGGTTTTAAGAAATTACTATTTGCAGCCCAAGTGAGTCTCAACTAACTAGTTGGGTCACTTGACCTCCTAGGTTCAACCTAGGACTTGTTATGACCTAGGCATGTTCAAGTCACTCTTAAGGGGGGTCTAATTTGAAAATGGGATGTTACAAATCCTAATAAACAAAACAAAAATTTCGTCCTCGAAATTAAGGTTAAGTCTACGGGGATTTCTACCGGGATAGCCTAAGCTTGTAACATCCCATGAAGGGTGGAAGCGCCTACTAAGTTAAACAAAACAAGGGCTAGCCCCAATAAACAAAGGATTAGCCTCTACCTTTTTAAATAATTCTACTAGCACAAGAAAAAGGAAGAGCGCTTAACATACTGGAGGAGTTGCGAGGTATACCTGACTAAATAGCTCCGGATATCGTTCCTGCATCAGGTCCTGAGGCTCCCAGGTATGCTCCTCCTATCCATGCTTTCTCCACAGGACCTTGACTAGCGGGATCTTCTCGCACCACAAAACTGCACTACCAAATCAGGGTTTCCCCAACTATCTCGCTCAATCTATCCTCGAACTTCCACTCTAACTCTGGAAGTGACTATAATAGTTCTTCAAAACCCTTATACTTGCATATACCATTCGGCAAACCTCACCGTGCGTAGCCAAATCCATGATGCCTTTCTCATTCCGGGGAAAGACAAGTTCTAATACACACAATCTTCTTCTAGTAAATTGAGTTTTTGTTTGTAACAGTAGACAGCTGTAACACCCCATGTTCAGTCCTGGAGTCGGTGGGAGTTAACGCCTCGCGGTAGAGTAACCGTCGGCGGAAGGGCGTTGAACTGTGCAGTTTTTCCCTTAGCGCACGATCACTGACCACAGGGCGCACGACCACTGACCGTGCGCCACTGGTCGTGCATAAAGAAATTATAATGTCAAATCCCTGTTTAACGAAAACGCACGATCACTGACATAGGGCGCACGACCACTGACCGTGCGCCACTGGTCGTGCGGACGGGTGCGGAATCCGTAAAATGACTCCGTGGCCGTCCGATTTTCCATCAAATCTCATCTAACGGCCTAGGATGGTCCGCCCAAACCTTTAATTTAGGGTTGAAGGGTTCTAAACCCTCATTTCAAACCCTAGACTCTCTTTCTAAAAGTTTAGAGAGAAGGGAGAGCAAGGAAGGAGAAGAGGAGATCCGGCCGCCGGCGGAGCACCGGAGCACCGAATCACGATCCGAGACCGGATCCTCGACGGCAAGAGCGAGGCGAAGCTTTTCAACCGTCTACTTCTTCATGGCGGGCGCGCGAAAATCTACGAGGGTAACGATTCTCTTCTTGAGCATGTGAAGCTCTTCTTCCTTTGCATGGGAAAACCCCTCTCCCGCGAGTGTGCGGCGAGATCGTGGTATTCCTTGGGGTAGATATGTGTAGTCCCCCTTGTTAGAGTCCGGAATCGTAGTACGGACATAGGCATGCTGTGTGAAGCCTATCCGGATGTGTTTTCCGGATCGGTGATGTTATGATGTGCATATTTTAGCCGGAGAAGACTCCGAGCGTTTTGATTGCTTTCGGGTTGCTATGCGGTAGAATGCATCAGGGAATCTTGGGGATTAACCCCGAGGTGCACCCGGAAATCTGGGCGGAAACGAAGTTCCGCCATCTCGGTGGCCTGGGTGCCAGTCGGGAACATAGCGGGGCTATGTATCATGTTTGATTGCAGCAGGGATCCTTGGGGATGAAACCCGAGGTGCACCCGGAAATTTTGGACGGAAATGTAGTTCTGTCATATCGGTGGCCTGGGAGCCAACCGGGTACTTAGCGGGGCTAAGTACCGTGTTTGATCGTTATTTGGGACTGGGGAAAGCTTAGTCCGCGCCAAAGGGCCAAATGGCAGTGGCGGAGTGAGCAACGGACTAGTAGCCCTCTACCCGCTCCATCTGCTCGGTTAAAGCGACCTAAAGTTGTACGTGGGACTTACCGGGGTTTGGAGATCGAGTCTAGGCTGCGGCTGAAAAGACTAAATGCTCACAAAGATTGCCATCCTGGGGGTGGTGGTGGAGTCGAGGACCGGACAGGGTTCGGACTGGCTTCGCCGAATAAGTGCCCTGAGAGCACGGGGTGTACGGCCGTGAGAGCGTGCACCCATGATGAGATGCTTTTGTTGCTGTGTTGCTTGTTTTGCTAACAAGTGCAGGGAAGAAGCTTTGCCGCCCCGGTGTGGGGGCGGAATCGTTATAATTTGGTCAGCATAGCTGACCGTTGCCTTTGTTTACCACCGTGCGGTGGATTGTTGCTTGCAGGTGCTGCGGAGCCGAGAGGTAAATAGCGGGCTAAAGCCCAAGTTGCAGCGCTAGCCCATGAAGGCTGAAGAGTTAGTTTTGTTTTTCATATTCATGTATGGCCGGCCTGCGCGCCGATGTATGAAAGACACTTTTTGGTTAAGAGAACAATGTTTGTAAGGCCTTAAGGCCGAGGACTGTTTTGTGTACTTTTAGTCGTTTCATTCCTATGGGTTTTGTTATTAGTGGACATTCATGCTTAATGTTGGGTTCTTTTTAATAACCTAAAATGCTTCCGCTAGGTGTTGCGTAGGACGTTGTCTTTCAAATTGTGAGTATGATAATGCGATGCGTAACTCCACGGTCTGTCTGCGGTATATGGCGTCGGGCCCCGGCCGGACCTACTGCTATATGCCATGTGACGGATAGGGGTGTTACAAATTGGTATCAGACTAACGGTTTCGGTCAAGCTTAAATGAATTCGTGGACGAATTCACTTTAAGGGGTGGTGAGCACATGTATGTGCGTCATCGTTATAACATGAAAAGAACCCATGAATGTCCACTTAGGAATGAAAATACACATGTTTGGGGAACCTGCGTGTTCCTATAATTGCTTTTTGCAATTTTGTTCGGTCCCTTATTGGTGTTCTGTACGATTGTAGGTGTACGAGTGTGGCGCGTGGCAGTCTGAATGCACACTTTCTGGGAAAAGTACTGCACCCAGCGACGTGCCGGAGACCCCTACGTCTTTGGAAACCATAAGAAGGGTGGTTGAAGCGGTGTTCGCTGTGACCAACGCACATCATGGGAGTAATGTGCAACCATTTGTCCCTGAGGTGGCCCCAACATCGGGTGGTATGTTGGAGCAAAGGGCATTTGGGGGTCATGTAGAGCAGCAGAGGAGCCTAACTGTGGCGCAGGGAGCGCATTCGGTGGACGCATATTTGCAGACGTTCTTTATGGTAAGGCGCTATCCAGGCTTTGAATGGGAAAGCGAGCAATCTATAGTGGATAGATTTTATAACGGTCTGCGCAGCGAGTTGCGTATCCTACTGCTAGGACCAAAGCTATTGGGATTCCGAGCTTTGGTGGAATCGGCCAGAGCTTTGGAAGTGGAGTTGGGGGAAACCCACCGAGTACCGGTGGATAGGGTACCAAACCTTACAGATCCTATAAGGACTGCGTATCGAAAGATGACGAGAGAAGAGGCTGGGCCATCTACTACCCAAACTACCGTCAAATGTTATTCTTGTGGCAAGAAAGGGCACCTCGCCAGAGAGTGTTGGGAGAGTGCTCAGAAGGCAAGGAAAGTTTTGGCAGGAACAGTCGGAGATCCTGTGGCAAAAGATTCGGTGGTGAAGTTGACAACCTCAAAATCTGGGTACCGTAGGTGGTACAAGAAGGCTAGGAGGTCGGGTCTAGTCCCTTCCTCTAGCACATCCGGAGCGACTACAATTCCAACCCCGGATGTATGCTTTGTTTGTGGAAAGCCGGGGCACTATGCCCGCGATTGTTGGAGTGGACGCCCAATGTCCAAAAAGAAGTCTGGGGTATTATCTGAGGAGAAGGGAAAGGCGGTGGCGTCCGCCGCACCGCTGTTTACTCTGGCCCAGCTGAGAATGGGCGGCCTTGGCCAGCAGGAGGCCATGTGGCCGATCATCAGGAAGGCAGGTATGGTTTTATTGATAGCAGGTTAGCTTTTTATACCTGTTACCTTTTGCGTGTTAGCTTAGGACTGGAGGTTCTAGGCTTTGTTTGGATTATTGGCAATCCGGCGAGAGCATTGTTCGATACGGGAGATTCGCGCACCTTTTGTCCAAGGGATTTATATCATGTATTGAAGTACCTTCTTCGATGGCAAAGGACAAATTGGATGCGTAGTGGCGTTACGGATGTTCAATGCGCGCGAAAAGAGATTCTGTGTTGCAAAGTTACGGTTTATGGGTCAGGGATTCGACGTGCAAACGTCGTTACTGCCATCATGGGAGGCTTTGAAGCCTGAGCCTACATTGGGTAGTATCACGGGTATATTCCTGATGTGTTTCCCTGGAGTCCCTCCGTAGCGAGCAATCGTTGTCGTGAGTGAGCTGGCGCCAGGTGCCAAATCTGGGTCATGCTCTCCTCATAGGCTAACGCCTAATGAGTTGGCAGAACTGAAAGTTCTATTTGAAGAGCGTACGAATCAAGGTTCTGTGCGTCCAGGTTTGTCGTCTTGGAGCACACCGGCCCTCTTCGTGTAGAAGAAGGACGGGAGTTTGCGGCTCTAAATCGTTTATGAAGAACTGAGCAAGTCGTTAAAAGAGATCAAATACCCGATTCCGAGGATCGACGATCTGTTTGACCAGCTAGTGGGGTCTACAGTTTATTCGAAGTTGGATCTGAAGTCTGGGTACTACCAGTTGAAGATCAGGGAGAGTGATATCCCTAAAACGGCGTTCTGCACACGTTATGGGCATTACGAGTTCACGGTTATGCCGTTTGGACTGACGAATGCGCCGTCCGTATTTATGGATCTGATGAACAGAACATTCAGAGAGTACTTGGATCAGTTTGTGATCGTGTTTATCGACGACATCCTGGTATACTCTCAGTGCGAAGATGATCACTACAAACATCTGCACATGGTATTGGAAACACTGAGGAGGAACCAGCTCTATGCTAAGTTCTCCAAATGCGAGTTCTGGTTATCCTCGGTGGCTTTCCTTGGCCACATCATTAGTGGAGCAGGGATTGCGGTAGATCCGGCGAAGATAGTGGCGATACGGGAGTGGCCTGTTCTTTCCTCGGTAGCGGAAGTCCGAAGTTTCCTAGGACTTGCCGGCTACTACAGGCGCTTCGTAGAGAACTTCTCGCGAATAGCGTTACCTCTCACATCGTTGACAAGAAAGGATCAAAGGTTTGTGTGGTCGCCGGAGTGCGCACAAGCTTTTGAGGAGTTAAAGGGTCGGTTGACCACGGCGCCAATCTTATGTTCGCCAAGTGGGACCGAGGGATTCGAAATCTACAGTGATGCTTCGGGGAGTGGCTTGGGATGTGTACTACTACAACGTGGGAGTGTGATTGCCTACGGCTCGCGGCAGCTGAAGGTACGCGAGAGGAATTATCCGGTCCATGACTTGGAGTTAGCGGCCGTGATACATGCACTGAAGTTGTGGAGACACTACCTTTACGGTGTGAAAGTTGATATCTACACCGACCACAAGAGCTTGAAGTACTTGCTGGATCAGAAGGACTTGAATATGCGGCAAAGGAGGTGGATGGAGTTCCTGGGGGACTACACCTTCAAAATTCATTATGTGCCGGGGAAGGGCAATGCGGTGGCAGATGCGTTGAGTCGCAGAACTCCCGCGCGTGCTAGCTGGTTGTCGGTGCATGATGCGCGGCTAGTACGGGAGTTGGAGGAGCTTGAGATCGGTTGCGTTGACAGGCAGACGAGCGCCAAGGCAATGGTAAATTGGACAGAGGTGCAGTACGACCTGGCTGACCGGGTTCGGCAGGCGTTGGAGTTGGATGACTCCATGAAGGAGCTTTTGGTGGCCACTCTGCATGGGTCAAATTCCCAGTTCTCGGTAGAAGATGGGTTATTAAGGAAGGATCATCGTTTGTGCGTCCCAAGTGGGGGCAACCTCCGGGCGGAGTTGATGTACGAGGCGCATCATACCAAGTACTCAATCCACCCAGGGAGCACGAAGATGTATCGTGATCTTTAAAAGTTGTTTTGGTGGCCGGGGCTTAAGAAAGATGTGGCGTTGTATGTGGCCAAATGTCAAACGTGCGCCTTGGTGAAGGCGGAGTGCCCCGCAGCATTGTGAGTGATCGCGGTGGACGCTTCACGTCCAATGACTGGAGGCTAATACATCTGATGTTGGGCTCGAAACTGAAGTTTAGTACGGCGTTTCATCCGCAGACGGATGGCCAGACCGAGCGAGTCAACAGGTCATTGGAAGACATGCTTCGCATGTGTGCGTTGGACTTCGGAAAACGGTGGGAGGATCACTTATACTTGGTCGAGTTTGCGTACAATAACAGTTACCAAGCAAGTATCCAGATGGCACCGTTCGAAGCTCTTTATGGGAGAAAGTGTCGCACGCCGTTGTCATGGTTGGAGACGGGTGAGTCGAAACTTTGCAATCGTCAGGAGATCGAAGATGCGACTTCTTTGGTGCAAACGATACGAGAGCGCTTGCTCGTAGCTCAGGACAGGCAGGCTAAGTATTTTAATGCCAAACATAGGAACGTGGAGTTCAATGTTGGCGAATGGGTATACCTGAAGA
The DNA here is from genome assembly GCA_039513925.1 of Platanthera zijinensis. NCBI lineage: Eukaryota > Viridiplantae > Streptophyta > Magnoliopsida > Asparagales > Orchidaceae > Platanthera > Platanthera zijinensis. Next base: position 61,538,915 of record CM077088.1, read on the forward strand.
TCAAACCGTTCAAGGGGGTGTCACGGGTTCGACGCTTGAAAAAGTTGAGTCCGAGATACCTTGGGCCATTCGAGATTCTAGAACGGATCGGAGAAGCGGCCTACCGGTTGAGATTATCTGTGGAACCGAGTTGTTTGCATGACGTATTCCACATCTCAGTATTGCGGAAGGCGGTGCAAGAGCCGTCGCAAGTGTTAGCGGTTGATCAAGTACCGGTTGAGGAAGGGTTGACGACCAAAGTCAAGCCCATTTCTATCAAAGATTTCGAGGTCAAGCGGCTTCGGAACAAAGAAATCAGGATGGTGAAAGTCCGTTGGGACAGTTGCGGTCGTGAGGAGCTATCGTGGGAACGAGAGCAAACCATGCTCGAGGAGTACCCCGAACTCTTCAACTCAGGTACCGTTTAAGTTTAAGTTGTTTACTTGCTATTCGTAATTTCGGGACGAAATTCTTTTAAGGGGGGAGAGTTGTAACACCCCATGTTCAGTCCTGGAGTCGGTGGGAGTTAACGCCTCGCGGTAGAGTAACCGTCGGCGGAAGGGCGTTGAACTGTGCAGTTTTTCCCTTAGCGCACGATCACTGACCACAGGGCGCACGACCACTGACCGTGCGCCACTGGTCGTGCATAAAGAAATTATAATGTCAAATCCCTGTTTAACGAAAACGCACGATCACTGACATAGGGCGCACGACCACTGACCGTGCGCCACTGGTCGTGCGGACGGGTGCGGAATCCGTAAAATGACTCCGTGGCCGTCCGATTTTCCATCAAATCTCATCTAACGGCCTAGGATGGTCCGCCCAAACCTTTAATTTAGGGTTGAAGGGTTCTAAACCCTCATTTCAAACCCTAGACTCTCTTTCTAAAAGTTTAGAGAGAAGGGAGAGCAAGGAAGGAGAAGAGGAGATCCGGCCGCCGGCGGAGCACCGGAGCACCGAATCACGATCCGAGACCGGATCCTCGACGGCAAGAGCGAGGCGAAGCTTTTCAACCGTCTACTTCTTCATGGCGGGCGCGCGAAAATCTACGAGGGTAACGATTCTCTTCTTGAGCATGTGAAGCTCTTCTTCCTTTGCATGGGAAAACCCCTCTCCCGCGAGTGTGCGGCGAGATCGTGGTATTCCTTGGGGTAGATATGTGTAGTCCCCCTTGTTAGAGTCCGGAATCGTAGTACGGACATAGGCATGCTGTGTGAAGCCTATCCGGATGTGTTTTCCGGATCGGTGATGTTATGATGTGCATATTTTAGCCGGAGAAGACTCCGAGCGTTTTGATTGCTTTCGGGTTGCTATGCGGTAGAATGCATCAGGGAATCTTGGGGATTAACCCCGAGGTGCACCCGGAAATCTGGGCGGAAACGAAGTTCCGCCATCTCGGTGGCCTGGGTGCCAGTCGGGAACATAGCGGGGCTATGTATCATGTTTGATTGCAGCAGGGATCCTTGGGGATGAAACCCGAGGTGCACCCGGAAATTTTGGACGGAAATGTAGTTCTGTCATATCGGTGGCCTGGGAGCCAACCGGGTACTTAGCGGGGCTAAGTACCGTGTTTGATCGTTATTTGGGACTGGGGAAAGCTTAGTCCGCGCCAAAGGGCCAAATGGCAGTGGCGGAGTGAGCAACGGACTAGTAGCCCTCTACCCGCTCCATCTGCTCGGTTAAAGCGACCTAAAGTTGTACGTGGGACTTACCGGGGTTTGGAGATCGAGTCTAGGCTGCGGCTGAAAAGACTAAATGCTCACAAAGATTGCCATCCTGGGGGTGGTGGTGGAGTCGAGGACCGGACAGGGTTCGGACTGGCTTCGCCGAATAAGTGCCCTGAGAGCACGGGGTGTACGGCCGTGAGAGCGTGCACCCATGATGAGATGCTTTTGTTGCTGTGTTGCTTGTTTTGCTAACAAGTGCAGGGAAGAAGCTTTGCCGCCCCGGTGTGGGGGCGGAATCGTTATAATTTGGTCAGCATAGCTGACCGTTGCCTTTGTTTACCACCGTGCGGTGGATTGTTGCTTGCAGGTGCTGCGGAGCCGAGAGGTAAATAGCGGGCTAAAGCCCAAGTTGCAGCGCTAGCCCATGAAGGCTGAAGAGTTAGTTTTGTTTTTCATATTCATGTATGGCCGGCCTGCGCGCCGATGTATGAAAGACACTTTTTGGTTAAGAGAACAATGTTTGTAAGGCCTTAAGGCCGAGGACTGTTTTGTGTACTTTTAGTCGTTTCATTCCTATGGGTTTTGTTATTAGTGGACATTCATGCTTAATGTTGGGTTCTTTTTAATAACCTAAAATGCTTCCGCTAGGTGTTGCGTAGGACGTTGTCTTTCAAATTGTGAGTATGATAATGCGATGCGTAACTCCACGGTCTGTCTGCGGTATATGGCGTCGGGCCCCGGCCGGACCTACTGCTATATGCCATGTGACGGATAGGGGTGTTACAACAGCGACTCTATAAACCTCCTCCACACGATCATGTTCCTATTCCTTCATATACGCCCGAGTAATCAATCAATTTGACCCTATGATTTATCCAACTCTGGTCGTTAATGGGAAAGATTACTTCGTCAAATGACCCGTCGTCCGCAAGATTTAAGGGGGTGTACTCGTGCATTTTTGGAGGCTGTCATTTATACTTTTTAATTTGTTGTGTCATTCTGCCGTAGTTACACTTGATTTTCCAAACATTTATTTATCATAGCCGCGACCCTTGCTAACCATGTTTGTGTCATCAAATGTATCTAATCTTGTCTTGATGCTATCTGAATCGAGTCTGCAAGGTCATACCTAGGATATATGTTTTCGATATATCATCTGCTAATTTCTTTCAAACTCTTAGTGTTATCATACTCATAATGTTACATCATAGTGTTTTAGTCTTATCTTCCCAAATCTACTTAGTCTTACTACCCGTCATCAAATTCACATGGTATCTTCTAGTAGTTATGTCTCGTAGTTACTCCTCATTATTACCATGACATCATTTGAGTGGCGTCGAATAAGACCAACCTCAACATTACTGTGTTTGGGGCAACACACTTTCTAAATTAGGTCTAGGAGACCTAAGCCATTAACTCACTTGCCCAATAAACAAAAGATAAGCCCCCAATAAACAAACGATAAGCCCATATCTTCCTTGGGCTAATTTTCTTTTATCTTACCATGTTATATCTGTCCTGACTGAGTGTACAATCCCTAGGGCATCAATCTATGACTTGGGGTATCAAACTGACACTTGTAGATATACTCCATACTTTAAACCCTCCGAGTCAAATTTACGGCATGCTTATCAGGGTTGTTCCCACTCCCAATTGGGTCTCTTTCGAACTTGAATTCCTACCCGACCTTCAGTGTTTATCTTGTAGTTGTCCATGAGTAATCTTGTTACTAGTACGGGGGTTAATACTACGTGTCTTCTACTATTCTGATAATGGATTATTGGTCAGTCCCAATAGATTGAGTAATCCTTGTTAGGGACCATAGGGACACCAGAGTTTATGTCTTAGGTATCCATTCACCTATTAAACTCCTCCTTTAATCTCTTTAGGTATTTCCTTACCTAACCAAATTCATGCTTAAGGTCTGTTTCGGACTAGGGCACAGTATAAGTTGTCGGGTTAGTCACGTATCCTAGCGATTGAGTCTAACCTATTGACTAGAGAATTATAAGAAGAGGTCTTTGCAACCGGAGGTGCTCCCTGCTGGGGACAGGGTTTGCCGCAGGCTACAAAGAAGAATTCCAATTGTTAGCTAATGTACAAATGGAATGGATGGAAAGTGGACAATTTACATGTGATTCCCCATATGGGCACACCACGCTTCCGCTGCGTGGTGTGCCCCAACAAAAATTTCGTCCTCGAAATTAAGGTTAAGTCTACGGGGATTTCTACCGGGATAGCCTAAGCTTGTAACATCCCATGAAGGGTGGAAGCGCCTACTAAGTTAAACAAAACAAGGGCTAGCCCCAATAAACAAAGGATTAGCCTCTACCTTTTTAAATAATTCTACTAGCACAAGAAAAACGCAGAGCGCTTAACACACTGGAGGAGTTGCGAGGTATACCTGACTAAATAGCTCCGGATATCGTTCCTGCATCAGGTCCTGAGGCTCCCAGGTATGCTCCTCCTATCCATGCTTTCTCCACAGGACCTTGACTAGCAGGATCTTCTCGCACCACAAAACTGCACTACCAAATCAGGGTTTCCCCAACTATCTCGCTCAATCTATCCTCGAACTTCCACTCTAACTCTGGAAGTGACTATAATAGTTCTTCAAAACCCTTATACTTGCCTATACCATTCGGCAAACCTCACCGTGCGTAGCCAAATCCATGACGTCTTTCTCATTCCGGGGAAAGACAAGTTCTAATACACACAATCTTCTTCTAGTAAATTGTGTTTTTGTTTGTAACAGTAGACAGCGACTCTATAAACCTCCTCCACACGATCATGTTCCTATTCCTTCATATACGCCCGAGTAATCAATCAATTTGACCCTATGATTTATCCAACTCTGGTCATTAACGGGAAAGATTACTTCGTCAAATGACCCGTCGTCCGCAAGATTTAAGGGGGTGTACTCGTAAATTTTTGGAGGCTGTCATTTATACTTTTTAATTTGTTGTGTCATTCTGCCGTAGTTACACTTGATTTTCCAAACATTTATTTATCATAGCCGCGACCCTTGCTAACCATGTTTGTGTCATCAAATGTATCTAATGTTGTCTTGATGCTATCTGAATCGAGTCTGCAAGGTCATACCTAAGATATATGTTTTCGATATATCATCTGCTAATTTCTTTCAAACTCTTAGTGTTATCATACTCATGATGTTACATCATAGTGTTTCAGTCTTATCTTCCCAAATCTACTTAGTCTTACTACCCGTCATCAAATTCACATGGTATCTTCTAGTAGTTATGTCTCGTAGTTACTCCTCATTATTACCATGACATCATTCGAGTGGCGTCGAATAAGACCAATCTCAACATTACTGTGTTTGGGGCAACACACTTTCTAAATTAGGTCTAGGAGACCTAAGCCATTAACTCACTTGCCCAATAAACAAAAGATAAGCCCCCAATAAACAAATGATAAGCCCATATCTTCCTTGGGCTAATTTTCTTTTATCTTACCATGTTATATCTGTCCTAGCTGAGTGTACAATCCCTAGGGCATCAATCTATGACTTGGGGTTCCAAACTGACACTTGTAGATATACTCCATACTTTAAACCCTCCGACTTGCTGATTCTGGATGGGAGACGAAACACTTGGTCTTGTAGTTGCTGGAGCCGCTTGGGACTTGGGCGATTTAACTTTGCTGGGTGGTTGTGACTTGACCCTCTTGTGGCTCAGGTGTGGCTCGAAGGTGGCTAGAAGGTGACTCGGAGGTGGCTCGTAGAAGGAAATGGGAAGAGCTCCGACCTGAGGAAGAAGAAGACTCCGAAGAGAAAAGGTCAGAAAAGATGAGAAATGAGGAGGTCTGGGGCTCCTTTTATAGGCTCTGGGAGGTGGTTACGGTGGTTACGCGGCTATCCGCACACCGTAACCACCTTCATAAATATTTTTACTATAGTTTTTGATACGCATATTCCGCTATTTAGAGACCGTCATGAATAAATAATAAAATATTAGTTAAATTCCCCCACTAACATGGTGGTTAGTGGGTGGTTACGCGTGGATCGAACGGCTGAGTGCGTTCCCCCTTGATCGGACGGCGGGAGCGGGCCTCCACGGGCGGCCGGCGAACTTGCCACCAAGTTCGCCGGCGAGGGAGGGCTGCTGACGACGGTCGGGGAGAGGTGGCCGCTCCCTTTGGCCGCGCGCCGACGGCTGAGGGAGGGGCGGACGGCCGCCCCTTTGGCCACCAGTGGCCAAGGTGAGGGGGAGGCCGGGGCGGCAGCCCCTTTGGCCACCGTCGGCTGAGGCGGGGGAGGCCCGGTTGGCCTCCCCTCTCGGCTGCACGGGCGGCCGGGCGAGGGGGAGGCCAGGGAGGCCGCCCCCTTGGCCGCCGACGGGGGGGGGGGGGGGGGGGGGCGGCCCGGTTGGCCGCACTTCTCGGCGGCCGGGCGAGGGGGCGGCCTGGGCGGCCAACCCCTTTGGACACCGACGACCAAGGAGGGGGGCGGCCCAGTTGGCCTCCCCCCTTGGCCGCTCGAGCGGTCGGGCAAGGGGGAGGCCCGGGAGGCCGCCCCATTGACCGTTCGGGCGGCAGAGGAGGGGGCAGCCCAAGCGGCCGCCCTCCTTGACCGCATGAACGGGGGCGGGCGACCGGCGTCCGGGGAGGAGGCCGCCCGCCCGCTGCCGGCGAGGCGTGGCGGTTTCCTCATCATGAGTAGTGGGATTGGCGCGCAGGGGATCGGCCGCGGTGATCGCGCGCGCGGTCAAACCCATGATCTCACTAATTGTAGTGGAGATCATGGGGCTGGCAATGTGCACACCCTTTACCTATAAAATGGGGTTCATCCCCAACAAGAACAAAACCTTTCTAGCGATAGATGCGCTCTTTTTTTATATTAAGAGGTAGTTTTGCAATATTACATATATGTTTCTCTATATATAGTTGATGTTAGGTTTTATTATGGTATGTTGAATGTATTGGTGTGTTGTTGATGTGTTCTTAGTGGATGGACAGGAATCCCTCTCCTCACCGGAAGATCGATCCACTCAGGACTGCCCTTAGGTGAGATCAGTTATCTTGTAACTCTAATTATTCCAAGTTGTAATCCTTTCTATCAATATTACAATCCATTTTATGTATTTCGTCTTTTGATTAGTTTGGATCATATCAAAGGTATCAAAGTCATTCCTTCCTCCCGCCTGCAAGTCCTTCCTCCAACTGCCCCCTAAACCGCCGCAACCTCCCCTACCCGCTCTGCATCCCCGAGCACCGTTGCATTCCATTCCGCGTCAACTTCCAATATATCTCTTGTAGATACGGAAGGTACCTTCTACTTGTGTCTAATTATGTCCAATACTTGCAGATACTTGTTCTGACTTGCAATTGCAGAGCTGTAAACTGTTCTCTTCTCCCCCTTACTTTGGATCATAGTCGAACTCTACTCATTACACGACATTTAAACTTTCTTGTATATACGCTTCTTGATTCTTTAAACCACATTATAATAATTAAATTAAATTACAATTAGAATTACAGCTAGCGGTGTGCACAAAAAATTGAAAATGATCTTATATATGAGTGTGTTGCAATGCAAGAATAACATGCATGCTACATTTGATCTTTATTACAATCTAGATGTCAAAATCTGATATAATGACGATGGTTCATGAAAATAATGATCAAACTTTTGAAAGGAAAAAAATCATATGCTACATAAATACAAATAGTATTTGTAAATGTTGCTTGCATTTATAATTTAGTGATGGGTTACACCATCATTTATACGAAAAGGTTCTCCCATGATCTCACCCAAAGTATAAATTATGGGTTGACCAAGTCAATTCCACCCCCCATGAAATCTCATGATGAGGAATCATGGGTGGTGGGGCCCGCTCCCTCTCCCCATGGAGGAAAACCACCGCCGGGCGGCCTAACCGCCGTCGGCCTCCGGCCTCCCGCCAGCCTCGCCGCGGCCGGCCGCGGCCGGCCTCGCCGCGGCGAGCCGTGGCCGGCCTGGCCGTGGCAAGCGGCGGCCAAGCCACGGCAGGCCGGTCGCCCCCGCCGCCGGCCACTTGGTTGGTCCCCTCCGTCGTCGTGGACGGCCTCCTCACCGTCCGATCGTGGGGAGGCTCTTCTCGCCGTCCGATCGGGAGGGTAACCATTCACTAACCCACTACGTTAGTGGTGGGGCCCGCCATGATCCTCCCCCGGAGGCTATAAAAGGAGCCCCAGGGCCTCCTCATTCTTCACCTTTTCTGCTCTTGGTCATCTTCTTCCTCAGGTGATAGCTCTGTCTGCCTCCTCCCTCGAGTCAGCCTCCAGCCGCCGCGAACCACCAGCGGCCACTAGCGGCCACTAGCAGCCACAAGCGCACCACCAGCCGCGACAAACCACCAGCGGCCACCAGTGGCCACCAGCGCACCACCAGCCCGTCGCCAGCAGAAAAACGCCCAAGTCCCGGAGCGAACCCAAGGAAGAAGGCGACTCCTGCAAGAAAACGCGTGTCGCCCCAAGCACTAGAGCACCTGGGTCATCCCTCGCAGTTCAACATCCAAGTTACTCCCGCGGCACAACCTGTTGCCCGCAGGGAGTCATAGTCTCTCTCTTTCCCCAAGCTGTAACGGGAGCGGCCTGTCGCCCCGATTCCCCAAACACATTGTAATCACCAGAAGCTAGTGGAATTTGACCGGCACAGACCCGGTCATGTGGTTTTTTACCCATTTGAGGGTTTTTTCCACTTCATCACACCTTGTGTCAACTCCACATTTTCATTGACTGTGTGCGCGCTCGACCGCTCTGTGAGCTAAGACGGTCCAAGAAACAACCGATCCGACCGGGGCATCGAGTTAGTCCACAACAGTTTGACGCCGTCTGTGGGAAACGATTTCCCCAACATCCTTCGAAGTACAAGATCGCAATCATTGCCCCTTCCAAGTTCAGCTTTAATGGCAAAAAGAAGCACTCGTGCGCCGAAGGCTCCGCTCTTGGAGGGCATCCCGAGCCTGCGCATTCACATCCCCTGGTGGACGTGCCACTGACTGCTAAAGCTGCATTAGCTCCTGTCACCGCTTTGGAAGGACGCGACCACCAGATGGAAGAGCAACAAACCGAAATGCTCACCCTGCTACGAAACCTTGGAGCACCTCCGGCTCCCTCGCTACCACCAGCTCGAGCAGACCCACCGCCACTACCAAATTAGGGCAGAGCCCAAGAGGTTCCTCCAAGACAGGAAATATCCGAAGAATATTCTGAAGCTGCAAGTTCCGCTCACCCGGCCCAGAGGAGAGCGAGAGCGGACCATCATCATCACGAACCCGCCAACGAAGTCCGTCTACCTCCGCTAGAAAGGTTTTCTCGAGAGGAAATTCGAGAAGTCATCGCTGAAGAATATCGTCAAGCTGGTGCAAGAGATATTCGTGCCCGCCGACCACTCTTCCAGGGCTCCCCTCTGACACCCCAGATCCTGGATCATCCGATCCAGAACGGATTAAAGCTCCCAAACGTTGAAACATTCGACGGGATCGATGATCCGCTAGAGCATGTCAATCATTTCACCACCATCATGAGAATCTACAATGCTCCAGACCAGCTCCTCTGCCAGGTGTTTCCAGCCACTCTCAAGGGATAAGCCCGAACATGGTTCCATTCACTGAGGGCCAGTACCATCGCTAACTTTACGGAATTGACAAGACAATTTGTCGACCAGTTCATCGCCAATCGCAAGATTGTTTGCGACCCCTCCCATTTATCAGGAATTCGTCATAGCGAAGGGGAGACTCTGAAAGATTTTTTCAGACATTTTACCGCCGAAGCCCGTCAGATTCCAGGAGTCGACCCCGAGTTATTGCGAGGGGTGTTCCTTGGAGGTCTCCGCCCGAGCAGCTTCTACTCAGCGCTAATGCGAGAAACTGTTCTCAGCTACCCTGACCTTGTGCATCGGGTTGAGGCCCAGATCGCCGCAGATGAAGCCATTGAGGCCCAGCGCCAAAAATTTGATGGCGCCCAAAAACGTAAGAGAGAAAGGGAGTCAACTCCTCAACGTCAAGAAGGGAGATTCCGCGACGATTGCCGGAGCGGGCAACGTCGGCGAGATCCTCAAAGAGATCAGCCACCTAGAGATTTTACCCCTCTCAACACTACACGCACTAATGTACTATATGCTATACAAAATGAGCCAGCCCTACAGCGACCAAAACAGCCGGTTCATAATCCCAGGAATGACCAGTCCAAATATTGTGAGTTTCATCGAACCACGGGGCACACCACGGAAGATTGCGCCCGCCTGAAAGAAGAAATCGAACGCTTAATCCGCCTAGGACTTCTTGGAAGATTTTTGCAGGGACGTGTACAAGAGCAACATTACCCGCCTAGGCCTCCCAGAGATCAACAACACCCCCCTGGGGGGGGGGGGTAGGCGGAAGACAGATGGTTGGAAATATAGAAACCATCGCCGGATCACCCATTCTCTCTGCTCAAATCTTCTCAGTAAACATGCAAGGAGGAGCTCATGAGGATAAGAAGTGCAAGCAGGACACCACCATAACTTTCGGAGACGAAGATCTTGTCAGGCTCCGAACACCTCACCAAGACCCCCTAGTAATCAGTGCCGGAATCGAAGACCCGTGTTATAATGTCAAGCGAATTCTTGTCGACAACGGAAGCTCAGTCGATGTCTTGTTCTTTATTACCCTTCAGAGCATGAATATTTCCAATCAACATCTGACACAGGCAGCTGGACCAGTCTATGGCTTCGACAACCACCCAGTCCAGGTATTAGGGATGATTACTCTCTCAGTCACCATGGGAGAATTTCCAAGGCAGGCGACTAACGAAATCCAGTTCGTAGTAGTGGACTCAAGCTCAGCGTACAACGCCATCTTCGGAAGACCCGTTCAGACTATCTTCGAAGCCATCCCCTCGATTCCTCACCTCACCATAAAGTTCCCCACTCCGGGAGGTATTGGAGTCGTCCGCGACAATCAAGAGGCCGCCAAGAATTGTTACTCCAAACAAGCACAGCCTGCGAATGCCACTACGTTGAACATCGACGACTTCATTCTACGCGACGAAGCAGTATTACAATGAGGAATGCCTATGGAAGGGCTGATTGAAGTCCCTCTCTCGCCGACAAACCCAGTTCGCACCATCCAGCTCGGATCGCTCCTGCCACAACAAGAAAAGGAGGAGCTGACAGCCTACCTCTGAAACAACAAAGATATCTTTGTCTGGGCCGCTGAAGATATGTCTGGCATAGATCCTCACGTCATCCAACACTCTCTCAACATCAACCCTGTATGCAAACCCGTCATCCAGAAGAAGAGAAACTTTGCTCCTGAACGTCTCCAGGCAATTGGAGAAGTAGAGAAGCTCCTCAGCGCTCATTTCATCCGAGAAGTAAACTACCCAACTTGGGTACCTAATGTCGTCCTAGTGAAGAAGTCTTCAGGAAAATGGAGGATGTGTGTGGACTACACCAACCTCAATCAAGCGTGCCCCAAGGATAGCTTCCCGCTCCCCAGAATCGATCAGTTAGTTTATTCAACCGCCGGACACCAACTCCTCAGCTTCATGGATGCTTACTCCGGGTACAACCAGATTCGAATGAATCTAACAGACGAAGAGCGTACGACCTTCCAAACAGACAAAGGGATATACTGCTACAAAGTTATGCCCTTTGTGCTCAAGAATGCAGGAGCCACCTACCAACGGCTCATGAACAAAGTTTTTAAAGACCTTATCGGCAAAACAATGGAAGTATACGTGGATGATATGCTGATAAAGAGTGTTCGTCGAGAAAATCACTTGGAAGACCTCGAAAAATGTTTCAAGATACTCCGACAGTATATCATGAGGCTTAATCCCACCAAGTGTGCGTTTGGGGTTACGTCTGGAAAATTCTTAGGATTCATGGTAACCCAGGGAGGGATGGAGGCCAACCCCGAGAAGATTAAAGCTTTGGAAAACATGTCACCGCCCTGATCTCTTAAGGAAGTACAAGGCTGAATGGGAGAATCACAACACTCTCTCGGTTCTTGGCACGAACCGGGGATAAATATCTCCCTTTCTTCAAGATTCTCCGAGGAGCTAGAACCACCAGTTTCCAGTGGACAGACGAATGTCAGTCAGCCTTCGAGTCACTCAAGCAGTACCTGACTTCCCCTCCGCTACTGTCAAAGCCAGCCCCGAGAGAAACTCTTTTTCTATATCTCGCTATCACAGCAGCCGCACTAAGCTCAGTGTTGGTGAAAGACGAGGGAGGGGTTCAGCGCCCCATCTATTACCTCAGCAAGATCCTCTCTGATGATGAAACCCGGTATCCGGTCGTAGACAAGACAGCCTTTGCACTCGTTTTCTCAGCAAGAAAGCTTCGTCCTTATTTCCAGGCCCACACCATCAAAGTATTGACAGAGCTACCTCTCCGGGCTATTCTTCAAAAGCCAGAGGCTTCCGGCCGATTGGTCAAATGGGCAGTCGAGCTGGGTGAATTTGACATCCACTTCCTGCCGCGTCCCGTCATTAAGTCACAAGTTTTGGCGGATTTTGTCGTTGAAAATACCTTGCCGACAGAGCTGGAAGTTATATCAGCAGAGCCAGGTCAAGGATGGACTATGTACGTTGACGGAGCATCCGACATTGAGGATGCCGGAGCCGGGCTACTCCTCATAAGCCCGGAACTCATCACTTTGGAGTACGGGCTCCGGTTGAAGTTCCTTGCCACCAACAACATAGCAGAGTATGAGGCCTTAATTGCAAGACTCAGACTTGCCATAGACTGCCGCACCACCAAGCTAACAATTTACTCTGATTCCCAACTCGTCGTATCTCAAGTAGAAGGGAACTATGAAGCCAGAAGTGAGCAGCTCGCTCAATACCTCCAACTGATAAAGTCTCTCCTGCTACAGATACCGCAAGTCCAAATTCTCCACGTCCCCAGAGAGCAGAACAGCCGAGCAAATGCCCTATCAAAGCTAGCTACGTCGCACACTCGCTATTAGTCAAGAAGGCGCAGGGTCGAAGAAATTTCCCTTCTTAGTATCCAAGGGCCTTGGGAGGTAGCAGAAATTGAAGATTCAAAAGAATCATGGATCACCCCATTGATAAACTACTTGAAGAACCAGCAACTTTCGGATGATCCGAAGGAAGCCCGTCGATTAAGAATGAGGGCAGCAACATTTACATTGATCAACGGAGAACTTCACAAGCGATCTTTTGCAGGACCCTACCTGAAATGCTTAGCAGAAACTGATGCCGAGTATACTCTCCGCGAAGTCCATGGAGGAGTCTGCGGATAACACATAGGTGGGAAAGCCTTGGCCCGTAAAATCCTGCGTCAGGGCTTCTTCTGGCCTACCATGAAGAAAGAAGCAACAGACTTCGTACAAAAGTGCAAAAGTTGCCAGCTGCACGCCAATGTTCCCAGGCAACCACCCGTCACTCTCACCACGCTACAAGGAGCTTGACCATTCGCTCAATGGGAAATTGACCTTCTCGGCCCTTTACCCCAAGCCTCGGGGCAGAGGAAGTTCATCATCATGGTCATCGACTACTTCACCAAGTGGGTAAAAGCAGAGCCTCTCACCAAGATCACAGAAGAAAACGCAAAACAATTCATTTGGAAGAACATCGTCTGTCGTTTTGGCATACCCGCAATTATCATCACTGACAATGTCACTCAATTCTCTGGAAAATCCTTCACCAAGCTGTGCGAAGACTTGAAGATCGAGCTACGACACACGACTGTGTCACATCCTGAATCTAATGGGCAGATCGAAGTGACCAATCGAACCATCTTGAAGGGACTAAAGGCGCAGCTCCAAGACGCAGGGGGTAGTGGGCCGACGCACTCCCCAACGTATTGTGGGCATATCAGACAATAACAAGAACTCCTACAGGTGAAACACCGTACAATCTGTGCTACGAAACTGAAGCAGTTATCCCAGTTGACATCAGCGTTCCAAGCCCCCGGGTATCCTATTTCAATCTCCAGACAAATGACGACGCTCTCAGGGACAATTTATATCTGATCTTCGAGGTCCGCGAAGAAGCCGCTCTCCGCGCTGCGGCCTACCAGAAACGCACAACCCGCTATTACAATCGCAAAGTGAAGTCTCGTCCGATCAACGTAGGAGACTTGGTCCTTCACACTTTGGAAGCGGCTGGAAAAGGAACACACGACGAAAAGTTATCTCCGACCTAGGAAGGTCCCTTCGTCGTCACAGCAATGGTGAAGCCAGGAACGTACAAGCTACGGAGCGCCGATGGAAAGACTCTCCCCCGAACCTGAAACACGCAGAATCTGCGCCGATTGTATCAATGATTTCCTGTTTTATAATTATCTAATTGTGTATGTTTTATTTAAGACTATGATGTGTGTAAGCCGCAGGCCCGATCCCGCGCACGTTATCTTCATACAAGTATTAAATTATGTTGCTGCAAATCTCGCACACACAAATAGGAAAGTCAACACCCGTAGTATCGTGGGGGTCTTCCCCCCTCACGAAGAAGCCGCGAGCATCCCTCGCGCAAACTAAGCCGCGAGAAACCCTCGCGCAGTACCGTAGGGGCCTGCACCCCTCACGAAGAAGCCGCGAGCATCCCTCACGCAAACTAAGCCGCGAGCATCCCTTGCGCAAACTAAGCCACGAGCAACCCTCGCGCAGTACCGTTGGGGCCTGCCCCCCTCACGAAGAAGCCGCGAGCATCCCTCGTGCAAAGTAAGCCGCGAGCAACTCTCGCGCAACACCGTGGAAGCCTGTCCCCTTCACGAATAAGTCGCGAGCATCCCTCGTGCAATGTAAGCCGCGAGCAACCCTCGCGCAGTACCGTAGGGGCCTTCCCCCCTCACAAAGAAGCCGCGAGCATCCCTCGCGCAAACTAAGCAGCGAGCAACCCTCGTGCAACACCGTGGGTGCCTACACCCCTCACGAAGAAGCCGCGAGCATCCCTCACGCAAACTAAGCCGCGAGCAACCCTCGTGCAGGACCGCGGGGGTATGCCCCCCTCACGATGAAGCCGCGAGCATCCCTCGCTCAAACAAAAGCCGCGAGCAACCATCGCGCAAACCAAGCCGTGAGCAACCCTCGCGCAAACCAAGTCGCGAGCATCGCTCGCATAAACCAAACCGCGAGCAACCCTCGCGCAAACTAAGCCGCAAGTATCCCTCGCGCAAACTAAGTCGCAGACCTAAGCCGTGCAAATCAAGCAACAGACCAGTGCAAACAAGCAGCTAAGATGACACAAAAAGCAACAATGTCATAACGAAATAGAGCTAAAATGATACAAGGACAATCAACATCTAGAGGCAACAACAACCAAAACTAAACATGGGGCAAAAACACAACACACCCAAACAACCAAACAAAACATAAACTTACAACAACAAATGTATGAATACCACTACTCGTCCTCGACATCTGAATCAGAGCGCTCATCCTCAGAAACATCTGCAAAGCTGTAACAGGATGTGTCACATCTCAGGCTCTTGCTAACAAAACGAAAGGCCTTTGAAACACCACGACGGAGCGCCAACTCGCGTATGTCGTCCATCTAAGGTTCCACCACCTTGGACCAAATATCGTCACGAACCTCCTCCGCGATCAGGCTACAGTTTCGCATGTAGTCCAGTGACTCCAAGTACTCTGCAAGCCCTGCGGCCTTCAGCTCCGACGCATGGTCATCAGAGGACAGCATCTCCACCTGCGCCTTCGGCGCTCGAAGCTGAGTCTCGAGGCCTGAGACTTCCTCCCGCGCCGCCTGTAGCTGGGTTCCCAAGCCTGAAGTCTCATCTTTCGAATGCTTCAACATCTGGGTGGTCCTCTCCACCAAAGTCTTCTCCACTTCCAAAGCTACCCGAGCATCCTCTAGCTCGGACTTCAGCTCTGAACCAATTCGGCGGAACCGCACAATGTCCCAATCGTGTTCCTCCTTCAGGGAGGCAAGCGAACTCATCGTCGACCGAAGCTTCTCCTGAAGAGAAAGATACTCATCCTTCAGACTCACGTAATGATCATTCCAGGTTACTACAATCTGCGCCTGAGTCTCTATCTGCATAAAGAAAAGATCAAAATTAGCCTCTATCAGCAAGAGAAAATAAGGAAAAAAGCCTTGGAAACAAATTAAATCCTTACCGCATCGCTCATCGCCTTCAAGGAAGAGGACATCTGCGGAGCTACTGTGCCAGTAGACACCTGGGGAACTGGGGAAGCAAGTATCTGCACCTCAGGAGTTGACCGAGGACAAGTATCAGAAGTAACTACTGCCACCACCACATCAAGGTCGCAAGGAGGGGCCGCCACTGCTTTCCTTTTCCGACCCCCTCCTTGAGAAGTCCCTGCTGACTGAACTGTGTCCAACGAAATACCACACCACAACAACCGCCTCTCCTCCACTTAGACATAAATGTTGAAAAGACGGTTGGCTAACTCACGAGGCTCAGAATACCCAAGCACCGGGGAAAAATCCCGCACCTTCCCCCTCACACGGCGACAGCGATCGTGAAGCGCATCCCACACCTCGGGAAGACCCCAGGAATTCTTGACGTATCCAAATAAAGTGTTGTCGATGCGACGGTCCTTACGGGCTTCAAATTCCAACCAGCTCTTGTTGTTGCGTACCTCCATCCGCTCACTACCATCAGAACGAACATCACACCAATCTCGGAATTGTCCAAAGAAAACCGGCCCCCATGCTCGCGGAAAAAGGCAACTAAGCCCATAATTCGGACGATTCCAGCCGGAATGAACTGAGAGATAAGCACTCCACAAAACTTCAAGATCTCAATCACCTCCTTGCAGGGTGGGAAACGGAAGCCGGACCTCAGGGAGACTTCACAGATCGTCAACCAACCACGAGTAGGATTCTGGACTCGCTCCTCGGGGCGCGGAATCCTCACTTCCAAGTCAGCAGGAAGCTCATACTTTGTCCTCCAAATTTCCACACTATCATCGGTCAAAGAGGAGCGCAGGCGCATCGGGCCGGAAGAACGCTTTGAAACCTACGCAAAGCAAAAATTAAAAGGTCAGGATTGCCCAAAAGTGAAAGCGGGGTCAGACATCCAAGCACACATCCCGAGCAGCGCGCAAGAAAAGCAAACCGCGCGCGACCAGCGCGCGCACAGCCTACACGCAAGCAGCCGGCGCATGCATGGCCAGCGCGCGCGCGCGGCCTGCACGCGCGCACGGACAGCTCACACGCGCACGGACAATGGGCACGCGCGGACCGTGCGCGGCCGGCCTGGGCGCGCCCAACCTGCGCGCGGCCGGCCCCACTCCCGTAGGTCGGGTGCTCCCAAGCTCGCCGCGAGCGCGGTCGGCCGCCTCGCGCATCGTCGGTGCGCGCGCGGCCTAAGCACGAAAATGCGGTCGGCGGCCGCGCGGCCCTGGCGAGCGCGACCCCTTTCGACGTCCTCGCCTACCGACTCCTCCCCGATAAATTTCTCTCCGAATACCTTGAAAGCACTGGCCGTCGCCGCCTCTGCCTTCTCACCGGGAATTGTCATGACAATAGAATAGCGAGAGAAATCTTTCCTCTCTCGCTCACTTCACTCTCGGATAACAAGGATTTGAGGGGCAATTGATGGGTTCCACCATCATTTATAGGAAAAGGCTCCCCCATGATCTCCACCCAAAGTGGGGATCATGGGTTGACCAAGTCAATTCCACCCCCCCCATGAACTCTCATGATGAGGAAATCATGGGTGGTGGGGCCCACTCCCTCTCCCCATGGAGGAAAACCACAGCCGGGCGGCCTAACCGCCGCTGGCATCCGCCCTCCCGCCGGCCTCGCCCTGGCCGGCCTGACCTGCCTTGCCGCTGCAAGCGGTGGCCAGGCCACGACAGGCCGCCGCCGCCGGCCGACAGGCCGGCCGCTTCCACCGCCGACCACTTGGCCGGCCCCCTCCGTCGCCTTGGACGACCTCCTCACCTTCCGATCGGGGGGAGGCTCTCTTCGCCGTCCGATCGGGAGGGTAACCACCCACTAACCCACTACGTTAGTGGTGGGGCCCGCCATGATCCTCCCCCGGAGGCTATAAAAGGAGCCCTAGGGCCTCCTCATTCTTCACCTTTTCTGCTCTCGGTTATCTTCTTCCTCAGGTGATAGCACTGTCGGCCTCCTCCCTGGAGTCAGCTCCTGCCGCCGCGAACCACCAATGGCCACCAACAGCCACCAACGCACCACCAGCCGCGGCAAACCACCAGCGGCCACCAGCGCACCACCAACCCGTCACCAACAGAAAAACGCCCAAGTCCCGGAGCAAACCCAAGGAAGAAGGCGACTCCCGCAAGCAAACACGTGTCGCCCCGAGCACCACAGCACCCGGGTCATTCCTCGCTGTTCAACATCCCAGTCACTCTCGCGGTGCAGCCTGTTGCCTGCAGGGAGTCATAGTCTCTCTCTTTCCCCAAGCTGTAACGGGAGCGGCCTGTCGCCCCGATTCCCCAAATACATTGTAATCACCAAAAGCTAGTGGAATTTGACCGGCACAGACCCAGTCACATGGTTTTTTACCCATTTGAGGGGTTTTTCCACGTCATCACACCTTGTGTCAACTCCACATTTTCATTGACTGTATGCGCGCTCGACCTCTCCGTGAGCTAAGACGGTCCAAGAAACAACCGGTTCGACCAGGGCATCGAGTTAGTCCGCAATATTTAGTATGTCAGAAACCAAATCGATGTTTAAAAACCGAACCAAATCGATCAGTTTCAGTTCAATTTAGATTTGGGGTGTGTAAAAACCGTGGTTATTCGCATGGGCGGAACTACCCCTGGGCACGGTAGGGAACGTGCCCGACCGATTTTTTCCGCGATTTTCACAGGGGGAGAAGAAATCCCGTCGCTAAGCCTGCTGCTCCCATGCCCTAGCCCGTCGCTGCTCCCGTGCCCTAGCCCGCCAGGCGCCAGGCGCCAGGCGTCGACGACGATCGCACATTCACACCGTTGCAGATCGCCGCTCGGCTGCTCCTGCTGCTCCCGTGCCCTAGCCCGCCATGCGTCGACGACTGCTGCTCCCGCTCGGCTGCTCCCGTGCAAATCGCTGCCCGGCTGCTCCCGTGCAGATCGCTGCTCGGCTGTTGGTAACTTCTTCTTCTTCTGCTGTTGCTGGTAACTTCTTCTTCTTCTTCTGCTACTGGTAAGTTCTTCTTCTTCTTCTTCTTCTGGTAACTTCTTCTTCTTCTTTTTCTTCTTCTTCTTCTGCTGCTGCTGCTGGTAACTTCTTCTTCTTCTTCTTCTGCCGGTAACTTCTTCTTCTTCTTCTGTTGGTGGTAACTTCTTCTTCTTCTTCTTCTTTCCTGCTTAAAATGAATCTTTTTCTTCCTTTTTTCATGCTTAAAACCACTTAAAATCATTCATTTCTGGACTGAAATCAGTGGACTGATTTCAATCCAGAAATCAAGATTTCTGCACTGATTTCAGTCCAGAAATCTAAATCAGTCGAAGTCCGTCCCCGGCATATTTTTTGCATTAGTAATCCGACATGCGAGTCTGGATTTACGCATGCTGTGTGAAGCCTACCCGTGGCGGTAAGCCCGGATCGGTGATTTTTGATTGAAATATTGTGTTCAATATTTTCCTTACAAAAATATCTTTGCAAAAAAAAAAATTCCGGAGCGCTGCCCCCGAACCCCGCTCATGATGCGCTGCCCCCGAACCCCCTAAATTGACAGTACTTAGATTGTGTCAGTGCGACTTCAAAATCCTAGTTCCATCACTGATTATTCGGTTTGATTTTAGGCGAAAATCAAACCAAACCATTTAGAGACCTAATTACAGCTCCTTGCAAAAGACATATGTTTGGCCCAAATATAAAGCATGAGTTCAAAAACATATAAGAGAAAAACATGCATTACATTAGTTCAATGTCTCTTTTCTTTTGTCACCAGCCACTGTCTTCTCTGTTTTCTGAGATCAAGCCACCAAACAGGATCAAGCCACCAAACAGTTTCAAAGCCAGTAGTATACGGGTTTCACCTCCAGGAGGCTCTGCTCTTAGCAGTCTGAGCTTTTTTATAGAACAAACTTAGAGCCGAGATTTTTGTAACTTCAAAATATTTATGTACAGATATGTTAAACTCACAGTGATTCAAAATACATTATCCTTTGGATAGTTTTATTCTCTCATTTTTTAGAACTCTCCAACTGCGTAAAAACTGCACCCATAAAATAACATAAATAATAATAATAATAAACAACTGCTATATGGATCCTTTGTAGCCATTGTGCCCTATCTCGTGTCATAATCTCACTAATGCCCAAGTACATCACGTCTTTCCTTATAGTTTCATTCCAAGTCTTTATTGGTCTACCCCTCCCTCGTTTAACATGTCTAGTGACTAGACTCTCACAACGCCTAACATGGGTCTCTAATGGTCTCTTTTGTACGTGTTCAAACCATCTTAGTCGAGCTTCTCGGAACTTCTCTGCAATTGGTGCTACTTCTGTCTTATTCATGATACATTCATTCCTAATTCTATCCAATCTCATGTATCCACACATCCACCTAAGCAGTCTCATCTTCGCAACTGCCATTTTTTGCTCATGTACACAATTCACTGACCAACACTCAGAACCATGGAGCATCGCTGGTCTAGTTGCAGTACGGTTGAACTTGCCGTTAAGTCTTAAAGGTACTTTACGCTCACACAAGATCCTTGATGTCAGTGGCGGATCCAGGAATTTTGGCTAGGGGGGGGGGCCCAGTTATCAAGCGAAGCAATTTTTTTTAAAATACAATATTAAACATAACAAAAATATAATATATATCTTCAATAAGCAAAAAAGATACAAACAATCGCGTACATGTTACTTCAATTGTGCACGACGATTTTTCACCTCATAGAATTCATCTATGATACAATCTTTGTCAGAGATATCAAGTTTCGATCAGAAAATTGGTAGGCATAATGATTATAAAATGAATAAGCATCGTTTATTGAGAATGAACATAAGTTATTACAAGAGACTAAGTGATTATAAAATGATTATAAAATGAATAAGCATCGTTTATTACAAGAGACTAAGTGAAAAGGAAAACAAATTCAAGAATATTGAGAATGAACATAAGTTATTGTACGTTGAGAAGAGTAATAATATGAATGAGGTTGTGATAGTAATGGATAGAATTAGAAGAGAAAATTATTGATGTGAAAAAAGGTGCTTGAAAAAGTAATTATCCCTGGACAGCATTGGAGTAAAAGCCAATATGTGTATGATTTTGCACAGTATAAGATAAGGGCAAGGCCTAAGTAGGCTAAGTGATTGGGTGGCTGTGGCTCAAGTGATTGCTAAAAAATGATTATTGATGTCGTCATGCCGATGTTTAAAATATGGTTAGTGCTTACTTCTTAGGCTCCTCAAATTAGTTAAGAGATCAATTTTGAGAAGAGGTGCATATCTTACTTATATGAATACTTGAGCAGAGAAGGATATTTTTTTTGGTGAAAACTTAAATAGGTAAAAAAGTTCTAGTAGGATGCTTTATGAGGGGACTCAGATGGGAATAAAAGAGAAGCGACACTCAAATTCGTTGTTGTCTATAATCTTCCAACAAACAATAAACACCAATTTTAAGAAACAAGAGGGGCATTAGTTACCGGAAAAACTAGAGCCAACATATAACAAACAGATTTATTTTGGTTTAAAATAAAAAGAGTACCTTGCATAGAATATAAGGTGATTTTTAGAGAAGAAGAAGAAGAAGAAGATCCAGATTTCTGGATCCAGAAATTAGGATCCAGATTTCTGAAAAAAGAAGAAGAAGAAGAAGAAGATCCAGATTTCTGGATCCAGAAATCAGGATCCAGATTTCTGAAAAAAAAAGAAGAAAAAGAAGAAGATCCAGATTTCTGGATCCAAAAATCAGGATCTAGATTTCTGAAAAAAAAAGAAGAAGAAGAAGAAGATCCAGATTTTTGGATCCAGAAATCAGGATCCAGATTTCTGAAAAAAAAGAAGAAGAAGAAGAAGAAGATCCAGATTTCTGGATCCAGAAATCAGGATCCAGATTTCTGAAAAAAAAAAGAAGAAGAAGAAGAAGATCCAGATTTCTGGATCCAGAAATCAGGATCCAGATTTCTGGAAAAGAAGAAGAAGAAGAAGATCCAGATTTCTGGATTCAGAAATCAGGATTCAGATTTCTGAAAAAAGAAGAAGAAGAAGAAGAAGAAGATCTAGAT
The DNA here is from genome assembly GCA_039513925.1 of Platanthera zijinensis. Lineage (NCBI taxonomy): Eukaryota > Viridiplantae > Streptophyta > Magnoliopsida > Asparagales > Orchidaceae > Platanthera > Platanthera zijinensis. Next base: position 61,560,698 of record CM077088.1, read on the forward strand.
TTCTGGATCCAGAAATCAGGATCCAGATTTCTGAAAAAAAAAGAAGAAGAAGACGAAGAAGAAGAAGACGACGAGCGGGAGACCGAAAGACGAGCGGACCTTGCGGAAACGGGGAAACGGGAAGCCGACCTTTTAATTTATATATATATATATATATATATATATATATATATATATATATAAAACCTGTTTTTCATTTTTTTGGGGGGCCCCGCCCCCCCCCCCCCCCCCCCTAAAACTGCCCTTGCCTGATGTGCGTCTCCACTTCAACCAACCCGCTTGGATTTTATGTGTCACATCTTTATCAATACCCCTGTTTTTTTGAACTATCGATTCAGGATATTTAAAGCATTCAATACGGGAAATATCTTGAACACCCAACATAATAACAAAGTCATCCATCCTTCTTGCACTGCTAAATTTAAGCTCCATATACTCCGTATTTGTCTTGCTCAACCTAAAATCCTTCTTTTCTAAAGCGTCACGCCAAGAAACTTTAGAAAAGAAAGATTTTAGATTGAGCAGGGCAAAGACGGAGCTTAAATTTAGCAATGCAAGAAACATGAATGACTTTGTTATTAAATTGGGTGATCAACATATTTCAAAATAAAATTTGGAAAAGAATGAGAATGAATTTTAAGAAATATATCAAAAGAATGCACTACTGCCATTATACAAATTAATGATAATATATATACACACACACAAAAAGTATCAGAAATTGTTGTGAATGCACAGTGTAACATGAGGTTCCCCAAATAATTTCAGTCATTGGCTTTAGTAGAAGAGGGTCTGCCAACAACGAAAATCATCAAAAAGCTGAAATCTGAAATAGGAGTTTGCCCGATATGTCTCTCCCGATCCAGCCGCCTAAACATGCATCTTCAACACCGCCGCCGACTTGCCCGACCCCCTCCGGCGGGTTCGCCGGAGTCCGGCGAACCCGCCGACATCGGCGTTGAAGATGCATGTATAAGTGGCGGGATCGGGAGAAGATTTTTTAAATTTTTATGCCTAGCGGGTTCGCCGGAGTCCGATGAATCCGCCCGTGGAGGCCGGGCAAGCCGCCGACGGCGGAATTGAAGAAGCATGTACAGGCTGCAGGATCAGGAGAGGCAATCAAGCTTCTGTTTTAGATTTTTTAATTTTTATTATTATAAAATAATAAATAATAAATATATTATATATAATATATTATTTTTAATAATTTAATAAATAAATAAATAAAGTATTTAATTAAAAATTATTTAACAAAAAAATATAAATATAAAATTTAAATTTTAAAATAATTATAAAAATTACATGATTAATAAAAACCGGGGTCGCTCGCCGGGGACGGTCGAAGCCGGCGGCCGTGGAGACCAAAATCATGAACAGTTGCAATTTTTTTAAAATACTGTTCTTGCGACTCACGCCTGATCCGCGGAAAGAATGAACGGTTGGGATTATTTTGGAGGGTCTCACTGTTACACCAAACAACCATATTGACTACTCACGGTCAGGGTCACTGCCGGCGGTGGCCCTGTCGGAGCACCTTCGGGCTGCCACCGGCGGGTTCGTCGGAGACCGACGAGCTCCCCGGGGGGGGGGGGGGGGGGGGGGCGTCGGACAAGCCGTTGGCGGCGGACCCGAAGCTGCTCGGCCTCCGTTTTGATTTTTTTAATTTTTTGTTAATTCAAATAAAAAAAATAATAATATATAATAATAAATAATTTAAAAAATATATATAATATAATTTTAAAATTATATATATAATTGAGAATATTAAAAACATATTACTAAAATAAAATAAATTGTTTTTAATTTTAAGAAACATAATATTTTTTTAATTTTAAGAAAAGTCTGGGGCTGGTGAAGCCCTGCGCGGGCCGGTATTGTCACGCAGGGCACGGGGGGCGGGTACTGTGCGTCACGGGCGGGCGAAGCCCGCCGCGGGCCGGGTTCTATCGCGCGGGGCATGGGGGCCCCCGTGCACTGTCACTCTGTGTGTGTGTTTGTGTATCTATACTACATATAGAAAAAAGTATCATCGGTCATTGCGATTGCTCGGTGGACCTCCAAGTCAATCTTGACCGTCCGTTTTTTATTACGTTTGATAAATTTTTCTGTTGGACCGTCAGACAGCGGAACAGATATTGAGCTCATACAATGCCGTTGGAAATCAGGCCCACTATATGAAGAGAAACCAAGCATAACAAATAACACAAAGCCTATCATGCCGTGACGACAGAAGCCAACAAGAAATATAATATGTAGATTACTTATATACAGTAAGAAACAGCGTCTGTTTGGCGATGTGAGACTAATAGTTGCGTTTGCTTTTTAAAAATGGACTGGGCGGTCTGCTAACCGAACACCGGGCCGGTCCAACTAAGCAGACTGCCTCTTCCGCAAACTCGGGCTGGCTGACCGTAGACCGAGGCGGGTTTTGAAAACCCACTCATTCAAATATCAATTAAAAATTAATTTATTTTATATGAACACTGTCAGGTTTCGATCCCATGATCTAAAGGGGAAGAAGTAGAGGTCAACCCAAACAGTCAAAGAAACATGCGTTTGAGTTCAAATACAGTTGACCGGTTCCCCCAGCGGTCCGGTCAGGTTCTTAAACCGTGTTCGTCAAAAACCGGCCCAGAACCGGTTAACAGGACGGTTGGACCAGTTAACCGGAAACCGGACGGTTGGACCGATTAACCGGGAACCGGGCCGGTTCCCGGATACCGGACGGTTCAAAATTTGGTGCCCTTTTCACCGTGCATTTGTAATACGGCGGTTCAGATTCTGTTAAGATTTAGGTTTAAGACTATCTTTTACTCTCACTTTTTACTCCGTTCTCACTTCTCACGCCGACGGCCGATCCCGATCTTCCTCCTCCTCACGCCGGGAACGAAAAACGACTTCGACGACATCACTGCGGCAAGCCACATTCCGGCATCGCTGCATCCCGGCGGCATCGCGGCGGCAAGCGGCATCACGGCGGCATCGCGGCGGCGACGGAAACCCAAAATCTTCTTGGAACGAAGTGGATCAATCTTTCTTTGGGTATTTCTCTGATCTCGGATCTCTCTACCATTACGAATGCAGCAGTCCGATCTCTCTACCATTAAGAATGCAGCAGTCCGATCCCTCTATCAATCTTTCACAACAGTCATGAATCTTGCTAGTATTTTTAATTTTTATACAGTGGTGTTATAGTCTCATGCTTGTAATGTTATAGTTTTTTACCTTTTTATGTGTTTAGGGTTCCAATTAGGTTCTTATATTCTTTATGCTTGTAATGTTATACTTATACAATGATTTTTGTTTGATATTAGTCGGTTAAGGGTATAGTCTCATGCTGGAAATGGTTTTTGGTATACCCTAAACCCTAATGGGTATTTTTCCAACTAGCTCAACTCAAAATTTGATTAAAATTATTTGATCTAATTTTCTGGGTGGTTGCTTGGCTCAAGCTGAAAGAATGATTATTATGCGACTTTCAGTTTTAATCTACAATTAAATACAATCCTAATTGGGATACACATGCTGATCCAATCTTATGTATTTGTTTTTGATGTTTTTTTTAGGGTGTTGTTATAGACAAATCAGATTTGGCTATATACAAACTTTCACTATATACAAACCAATACAAATCAGAAATTGTTATCCGAAAACAAAATTGTTATATACAAACCAGTTCAAAATTTTTTTAAAAAAATTTCTCTTTTGTAAACACCATATCATATTAAAACAAAATTAATGAATTCATTAGATAGACATTACAAACTTTTTAAAATTCAATATATAAATAAGGAGTGCATTGAAATCCCAAAAATTTATGCAAATATGTTATTTCTTCCGATCAATAACGTAAATATATTAGTTCCTGCAATAAAAATAAAAAATTAGGGACGTTTGAAGTGTATCCAAATACATTAAAACATATTTTAAGCGTGCAAAAAATTCTAACCTTTTGATTTAGAACACTTCATTATATACTATATCAGAAGCTCTAGACAAGAGTTCTGAAAGAAAATAGCTTCACCAATTTCAGTCTCCTACGGAAATAGACAGGTATCAACTTCTTTCACAATAGCCACACTTAAACATTCATTAACAGGAAGGAAAAAAAACTGAACAATAAGACAAAATTTAACTGTTCATCTTCAACATCCAATCGAAAACTGCAACAAAAATCTTCTCCATTTTCTCACAATCTCAAAGCAGCAGTAAAGAAAAGAAATAAATAATTTCACCCTCTCAAACAGGAAATCAAACAAAAATGAAAACACTACTCTCAAACGGGTTGCCGTTGGAGGGACAACTCGGGCCGAAATCTCCTCGTCTGTAGGAGTGCCGATGGGCTTGCCATCAAACGAGTCGTCGGCGAAATTCGAGGCCGCCATTGTTGACGGAGGTGGAAAATCGGGGGAAACGGAGGGGGCGAATCGGGGGAGACGGACGCGGGCGCGGGCGCGGCGCGGGCGCGGAAGCGGCGCGGAAGCGGAGGGTTGGAATGAGAGATTCACTTAGTTTTAGGTTTTTAAATGGTTTGTGTATAGTATATAAAAAAGACCTAAAAATTTTAAAATATTGGTTTGTATATAGCCAATATTGATTTGTCTATAACAACACCCTTTTTTTAAGAATGGAACTTATGCATTGGATGCTATTATGCAACTCATCCAAACTCTAGGAAGGTGTCTCCTCCCTTAAGTCCCCCAAAAGTTTTACTTATAGCATTTCACTGGTGCCCTATCATGCAATTCACCAGTGATTTCAAATCTAGCATTGTTTTACTTGCTAGCATTTCATATCTAATACAATGTGCTTTTACTTATAGCATTTCGCCGCTCGCCCTATCATGCTTTTGTTAATAATGATTTTTGGTTCCTCAATGCAGGTGCTCACACTTGAAATTATTCAGCAATTTTTAGCAGCAACTTCATAGTCATCAAATATTTCTCTCATGCTTGTTCAGGTATCAACTATCAACTATCATGCATTATAATTTATAAGTACAAATATGAGTGCCCTATCATACATTATAAGTTCAATCGTTGGGATGCAAAATGATTATTTGAAAATTACTGATTTGTTTTGTTGAAATATTGTAATGAATGTGTAGATGAATTGTTTACATTTTATCATTTTTTTCTCAATTGATATCAGAGAAAGGAAACTTCATCAGAGCCATCTAATACTTCTTTGCTTGTTCGTGAAAAAACGATCCCGCTTGAAATCATTTTACTATAATACAAAATTCTGATGGGAAAAAAAGCACTATAGATGTTTACATTAATTATGACGTGATTTATAAGGGAGGCGGGATTAATTGAATGAAACAACATCTAGCTGGAGTGAAGGAAAATATTGCTGCTTGCAAAAAAATGTCTCATGAAATTAGAAATCAGATGTTAGAGAATTTAAAGGAGATTAGTACAAATAAACAAGAATCACAATAATATTTAGGGAGTGTAAATCCATATGTTGATCCTATTAGTGATGAGAGAACATCATCCTTTACTAAGTCACAACAATCAGGTATATATGATAAGGGAAAAAAAAAAACTTCATCAACTTGAAAATTACTTCGCACATAGAACATCTACAGGATCACAACCATCCTTAAAGAGTGTCTTGGCCTCAAAGGATACAACACATCGTGCTGACATGTGTATATCTAGATGGTTTTTTGATAGCTGCATACCAATGAATGCATTAAATTTTGTTTTTGCTCAAAAAGCTATTGATGCAATTACTGCAATTGGTCCTGGTTATAAGCTGTCTTCATATCATATGATGAGAACTAATCTATTGAGGATTGCAAGGAAGAATATAGACTTCTTATAGACTCGTATAGAGATTGTTGAAAAGAAACTTGGTGTACATTGATGGTTGATGGTTGGACAGATAAGAGGAGTAGAACATTGATTAATTTCCTCGTTTATTCATCTCGTGGAGTTTCATTTTATAAGTCATTTGATGCATCTGATATTACAACATATGTTAATACTCTATGTATGTCATTTTCAGAAGTGGTTAAGTGGATTGGCCCATCAAGTATTGTTCAAATCATTTGTTGGAACCCCATCTTGTTTAGGGTTGATTTGGGCTAGGTTCACTATTAGGACTCTCAAATGATCCACATTGTATAGTCTAGGGTCATAAGTTTTTACCAGGGTCTAGGTCAAGTCAGTAAACCTAGAGTGATTGGTTTTCACCTTCAGAAGACTTAGAGACAGAAGACCTCCAGAGAAAGCAGTTTTCTAAGAGTCAGAAAAAGCATTTGATGATAGCTGAACTCAGCTCAACGATCGTCGATCTCAGATCGACGAACTCAGAGTTTCTTCTCTGAGTATACCTCGACGAAAGTTCAGCTCAGATCAATGATTTGTCAGCTTATACCAGAAACTCAGCTCGACGAAATGTTATCTCAGCTCGACGAATTTGGAGCTCCGTTCGACGATTTTCTACCTCTTGTCTGCTATCTTCAGTTTGACGATATTGGATCTCATGTCGACAAAATTTGTTGAGTTCGACTATATTCTCCCAGATTCAGTTCGACTATTTTCTCTCAGTTTCAGCTCGACTAAAGTAAAAGTTTTTCACATTATATTATATTATGTCTGTAATGCTCTGGTAATTAATGCTCAATACTTTTATGAATATAGTCGTTCCATGACAACATTAATTATGGTTTTCACAGAGTTATTACTTGACTTATTTATTGGGACAGTTGAGGAAATTTATTTAATACAAATTTTAGTCGTTCAACTCTCAGATTTTCTGCAGTCAATCAAGGATAAAGAATTCAAAATTCAAATGCTATAATCTGTAAGGAATATATAAGGTTCTCTTCTTCTTCAAGACAGATAACAATACAGAGAATAAGAAAAGTAGTAATACATACAGAAAATAAGAACACACAAAAAAGGCAGTCAGGAATACATTCTTACTTCAGGAATTTTCAAGAGACAAAATCATCAACATATGTCTGAAAGTTTCCTGAAGATCTTCAAGCAGTCTGAAGGCCTACACCCTGAGCAAAGCTCTCTTTCTCCTGAACAATTCTACTTCTCAGGAGGAGCTTTGACAACATCACAATTCACTAGTCTTCTCTCAGATTGTTGACAAAGAAGAACATCATCTTTATTTTCTTTCACCACTGTAAAAGGGTTTTTAACTCCCTTCAAAAGTTATCATTTGGTTGTCAAGTCTCCTGATCAAAAGACTTGGTTTTGTTTTTGGGCATCTGGTCAAAAGCTCAAAGGGTTGCAAGGTCTCCCTTAGAAAATAGATCTTGTAGTGGCAGGGCACCTGATCAAAAACCTATAGTGGATTCCTACCAGGGTGGTAGAAGAGTGGATGTACCCAAGTTTTAGGGGAACCACTATAAAATTTTTGTATCGTCTGGATTGCTCTATTTTTTATTTTGCTGTGCTGTGATTTTTGTGTTTTGTTTTTTGCCCTTCTATATATAGTTATCACTTATTTTAATCCGCAATAAAAATTAATCAAAAGTTTTTAAAACTCTATTCACCCCCCCTCTAGAGTTAGTGTGATCTATCCCTTCTCTTTCAATTGGTATCAGAGGATAAGGTTATTTTGTTTCACAGGCTAACACCTGAACCAAAAGATCTTTGATAGATCCCACTTACTCTATTATCTTTCTAAATCATGGCACAAAATAAATAATATTCAAGCACCAGACCTCCAGTGTGCAACCTTAACAAGTTTGCACTTTCGAAGGCAATGATTAGGCTGTATATGAATTTCATTGATGAAGACATCTACAATTCTATTTTGACAGGCCCCCCTACTCCTTCTGCAACAACATCTACAAGCACTAGTGCAGTTCCACCACCTGAGTGGACTAATGCACAGAAGAAAGCAAAGGTTGCAGATGCTAAAGCTATGAACATCTTAGCTCAAACCATGTCTGATGATATATTTCAAAAGGTAGCTAAATGCACATCTGCAAAGGCCATTTGGGATTCCCTCAACCAAATGATAGCAGGATCTGCTGATGAGTGGAAAGATAGAAGATCCCTTCTTATCTCACAGTATGAAAATTTCAAAAAGGATGAATCAGAGTCAGTTGCAGATATGTATAACAGACTCAACCTGATTATTAATGAGCTGAAGAACTTAGATAAGAATATCTCATTAACATAGATTAATGATAAAATCCTTATGTGCTTCCCCAGTACATGGGATTCTAGGATCTGGCCAATCAAGGAGGCCAGAAGCATAAATGAGATTTCTACCGAGTCTTTGTTAGGCAAGCTCAAGTCCTATGATCAGCTGATCAAGACCAGGGAAGCTGCTGAACAAAAGACTCATACCTCAGGAAGGAAGGAGTAAAGTATTGCCTTCAAGGCATCTGAAGAATCTGAAACTCTACCTGCCAATGAAGAGCTAATGAGACTATTAGCTAAAAGATTCTATAAAATGGCAAAGAAGGACTTCAGAAGAAGATCAACAAGAAAGGAGGATAAACCAAGGTATGATAAGACTCCTACCAAGTAAATTGTCTGTTATGGATGCAGGAAGTCAGGACACATTCTTCCTGAATGTCCAGAGGCTCAGAAGAAGGATAAGAGAAAAGAAAAAGAATACAAGAAACACTCCTACAAGCTCACTTCCAACAAATAAAAGAAAAAAAGGAAAAAGGCTTTGTAGCTGAGACTTGGAGTGAGTCAGAAGAAGAGACTTCATCCAGTTCCAGTGAGGATGAAGAAGAGGCAAAAACAAGAGAAATCTTCCTAATGGCAATTGATGCTTCATGCAGCCTCTCAGCAGCTGAAGAATCAGCATCAGAATCAGAAGAGGACCAGGTAATAACTTCTTTTGATTTTACTTCAGAATATTTTAAAACAAAATTCAAACTTTTGTATAATGATCTAATTAATTCTGAGAAGGAAATAAAACTTCTTAGAGAAAAACAAATAGAATATGATAATTTGTTTTCTGAAAACATCAAACTAAAAGTCAAATTAGAATCAACATCAGAACAAGTTATTTCTTTAAAAACTAAACTAAATGAAGCAAAACAATTTGAAGAATCCCTAAATGGGAGAAGTATACAATTAATGGATATCACCAGCACAGTAAATGCTAGGCTAAATGATAAATTAGGCTTATGAACTTCATCTAGTCAAACACCTATTCTTCAGAAAAATATTTTATCAACCCCAATAAAATTCATCTCTGCTAAGGAAAAAGGAAAAGAAGTTTTACAACTTACAGATAAAAATACTGAAATCTTACAAAAGAACAAATCAAAGAAATATAAAAAAATCTCATAAAAATAATGTTCAACAAAATTCGTCGAACTCAGATCGACAAAAATAGTATTTTGCGTTGAACGGCGATCGACGAACTCTGAACCAAGAATTTGGGTATGATTACTCAACAATGGGTGCTCGACGAAATCAATATATTTCGTCGAACAGAGATCAACGGTCGTGGAACGCAGAACATGAGTATTATCATTCTGTGAACCGAGATCGACGATATAAATACTTTTCATCGACCTTAGATCGACGAACTCAACTAAATTCGTCGACCTCAAATTTTGAAAACAGAAATTTTAATTCTATCAAACTAAATATCAGAAATCAAAATTTGTTAATCCTTTACTCAATGGATAATACCACCTAAAAGTTTTCACCCCTTAGGTTATAAAGACCAACCTGATTATTCTTACATTTCTAGTTATAAATTTGAGAAGAATCAAGGACCCAAGGTTACCTGGGTCAAGAACACATAATCTATTCTCTTGCAGGTGATGGACTATCCTACCACAGAGCAATAGTGGTACTTGGATAGTGGATGTTCAAAGCATATGACAGACAGTAAGGGAAATCTAACAAACTACAAATCAAAGCTTGGACCAAAGGTGATCTTTGGAGACTCCAACTGTGGCCAAACAGAAATTTTTGAGAATGTTAAAGATGGAGTTGTTACTTTCAAGAAGGTAGCCTATGTTAGTGGTCTCAAACATAACCTAATATCCATAAGCCAATTATGTGATGAAGGTTATCATGTATCATTTACTAAATCTTATATTATTATTACTTCTGACAGTAACAAAGTTGTTTTAACTGGACTTAGGGAAGGAAACATATATGTAGTAAAATTTAAGTCAGTTAGTTCAGAGATTTTCTTTTTTAATCAGATTAGTAATACAAATGAATTATGACATAAAAGACTAGGACATGTAAACTTAAAAAATATTGCTAAACTATCTAGGGACAAACTTGTTAGAGGATTGCTTTCTGACCCTTACAAGAAGGAAAGTCTCTGCAGGGCTTGTCAATTAGGCAAGCAAACTAAAAATAATTTTAAATCAATTAATAAGTGTGATTCACCCAGAATCTTATATTTACTACATATGGATCTTTTTGGACCCATTATTGCACAAAGTTTGGGAGGGAAATCTTATACTTTAGTTATTGTTGATGACTTCTCTAGATTCACTTGGATGTTCTTTCTGAGAAACAAGTCAGATAACTTTAAAGTTCTTACAGATTTTCTTAGGAGCATAAAGATTGAGTACTCTACTTAAATTGCATTGATCAGAAGTGATCATGACACTGAGTTTGAATCTCTTCCTATACAAGAATTCTATGAGAAAGAATGTATCATGCATTGCTTCTCTGCTCCTAAAACTCCTCAACAAAATGGGGTAGTAGAAAAGAAAAATAGAACCCTTATTGAATTTGTAGGGACATTGCTTGCAGATGCTTACTTTCCCCTATTCTTTTGGGTAGAGGTTGTAAGCACAACAAATTATGTTCTGAATAGAAGTTTAATACATAAACTTAAGGGCAAGACTTCCTATGAACTGCTCAAAGGGAAGCAACCTAAAATAAGTTATTTTAGAGTTTTTGGCTGTAAATGTTACATTCACAATAATAACAAAAAACATCTTAGAAAATTTGAAGCCAAAGCTGCAGAGGGAATTTTTCTTGGATATTCCCAAGTCAGCAAGGCTTATAGGGTATTTAATAAATCATTTTAAAAAGGGAAGAATCTATATATATATATCCTTTGATGAAGCTAACATGTATTATAAGGAGAAGGATTCTTCTACCAGAGATATTTTGCAGGTACCCCTTCTATGTGAGAAGGTACCAACAACAGCTAACCTAATTCCACAAGAGGAATTAATTCCCCAAGCTGTTGATGAACCAACTCCTCCTACTGATCTTATCACACTTAGAGATCATCTCATATCTCAAGTGATTGGAGACATATCATTTGGTGTGCAAACAAGACATCAACTCAACCAAGATTTGATGCATGATTGCTTCATATCTCAGATTGAACCTCAATCCATAAAAGATGCAGAGCAAGATGCTCACTGGATTATTGCAATGCAAGAGTAGCTCAATCAATTTGAGAGATGCAGAGTTTGGGATTTAGTTCTAAGACCCAAAGACTACCCAGTCATTGGAACTAAATGGGTTTTTAGGAACAAATTGGATGCACAAGGAGCTATAGTAAGGAACAAAGCAAGATTGGTAGTTCAAGACTATTCTCAGGAGCAAGGAATTGATTTTGATCAGACCTTTGCCCATGTTGCAAGGCTGAAAGCTATCAGAATATTTTTTGCCTATGCAGCATACAAGAAGTTCAAAGTCTATCAAATGGATATCAAGAGTGTCTTTCTTAATGGTGAACTCAAAGAGGAAGTGTATGTGGAGCAACCACCAGGCTTTATCTCTCCAACTCATCCCTCTTTTGTTTTCAAATTGCATAAATCTCTCTATGGTTTAAAGAATGCTCCAAGAGTTTGGTATGAGACCTTAGTTAACTTTCTTTTAGAACATAAGTTCTCTAGGGGCATTGTAGATATGACTTTATTTATTAGGCATCATAAAGATAAATTTTTGTTAGTACAAATATATGTAGATGACATCATTTTTGGCTCTACTGATTCCAAACTATACAAAAGGTTTTATGACCTGATGCATTCCAAGTTTGAAATGAGTAGTATGGGTGAACTTTCATACTTCCTTGGTCTTCAAGTGAAGCAATCCCCTGATGACATTTTCATCTCCCAATCTAAATATGCTAAGGAGCTAGTAAAGAGATTTGGGATGTCTGATGCCTCAGCTATGAAAACACTCATGACTTCCAATACTATAATTGATTCTGATGAACGGGCAAGCCAGTTGATCAGAAAACATATAGGGCTATTGTTGAGTTTTTGTTGTATCTCACAGCTAGTAGTCCAGATATAATATTTGTTACATGTCTTTGTGCTAGGTTTCAAGTGAACCCTAAAGAAACTCATATTATTTTCCTAAAAATAATTTTGAGATATATAAAGGGCTGCCCAAATCTAGGACTCTGGTATCCAACTGAGTCAGAATTTCAATTAACTGGATTCTCAGATGCTGACTTTGCTGGATATAGAGTTAACAGGAAAAGCACATCAGAAACATATCAGTTCCTTGGTGATAGGCTTGTGTCTTGATTTTGTAAGAAACAAACATCTGTGTCAACTTCAACTGTTGAAGCTGAATATATAGTAGTGGTAGTTGTTGTTCACAAATTTTGTGGATTCAAAACCAACTCATGGATTATGGTTTCAATCTAAATAATTCAACTATATTTTGTGATAGTACCATTGTAATTTCCATTGCACAAAATCTAGTGCATCATAGTAAGACCAAACATATAGAAATTATGCATCATTTCATTAGAGATTGTGCGGGCAAAAAGAAAATTAATCTTGTCTTTATCTCTACTGATTTACAAAGAGTAGACATCTTCACCAAACCTTTGGATGAAAAGAAACATCTATTCTTCTTGAATCATCTAGGTATGATAAATAGAGAAGTTTAATTTGATTTCTATCCAAGGTCAAAGAATTGATCACATTTCGTCGAACGGAGATCGGCGATTTGTGAACTCTTCTTGAGAATTTTCGTCAACCTGAGATCAACGAAATCTTTTTATGAAGTCATTTTAGTCAAACGGAGATTGACGATCTTGCTTCAGAAAATATTTCGTCGACCTGAGAACGACGAACTATTTTCCCCTTCTTCAAACTGAGATCGACGCTATTATTTCCTCATGGAATTTTTTCGTCGACCTGAGTTTGGAGTTGTCCTTTTGTGTTGGACGGAGTTCGCCGTTTCATCTTCTGAAAACTTATAATAGGGTTTTCATCGAACTTCATCCCGCGCTTTCCAGTTCTCTTGCACTTGATCTCTTGTTGTTTTTGCAGAGCAATGACAATTTCTCTAGCACTTCTCGCAACCATGAAGTTCGATGCAGGATTTGATATCGACTTGGAATCATTCTCTCATTCCGATCAGATATTCCAAGACATTCTGAAACTATTCGAGAGTTCAAATCTACAATCTCTCATGACAACCAGAATCAAACTACCAGTAACAGAGATTAAGGAATGAGTTTTCACTACACAGATTCAAAAGACTACAGTTCTTATTGGTTCAATTTTTGGTAACCAGATTCCTCTTTCTCCAGAAATTTTAACTGAAGTTTTTGATTTTGTTAACGGAGAAGATGAAATAGACTTATCTAGCAGTAAATTTGATGAGATGCTAGAAAGGTTAGGTCATTCTGCAGGAAACCCTAACAACCTCCTCAAGAAGAATTTATCTATAGAATATAGATTTTTGGCTTATGTAGTTGACAAAGTATTGTTAGGAAAACATTTTGTACATGATCATATTACCAGGCACCAGTTCCATCTGATGTGTGCATTGGTTAATAAGAAATCAATAAATTGGGGAGTAATTTTGTTTGATTTGATAAAAAGGAAAATCAGTAAGAAGAATGTGTGTTTTGGAAGGATTCTAGGAATCTTTTTGCAAGCCAAGGCTCCAGATTTATTGGTCTCCCAGACCATTTTTATCAATGCCTCAAAAAGACTTACTTCTGCCCTATTTGGCAGATGGGAGAGGGTAATCACCAAGCCTCCAGGGCCTCCTCTTCCAGGTTAGCTTCTGAGAACACCATGGCTGATTCAGCCACTCCCCCAACTCATGAAGAAGCTCCTGCTCCCCCCTCTCCTGTTCATCCTCCATCACCACCTCATTCAATATTTCCTTCATCAACTCCACTTCAACAACCTTCTACCTCCATTCCTCCAGTCTCACCATCTCAATCACAATCTCCAATTCATTTCCATGAGAATACACCACCATCTCCACTCCTCAATCTCCACTTCCATCTCACCTTGATGACATTCCATCCACCTCTACCCAACCAAATTTCAATTGCTTTCATCTCCATATCCTCAACCATCTCCTCAACATTTCCCCTTCAGGATCAACTTCCAGATACCATCCCTCAATCCAATCTTCCACCCAACATTCCATCCATATTTCCAGAATTCCAACAAATAAACTTCCCTCAAGGATTCTCTGTCTGTTCCAATTGTGGCCACCAATCCACCTATACCCCATCTAATCCTGAACCCCTCTATCTCAATTTCTCTGACATTGTTAAAGACCTTCTTCAATTCATCACTCCTCTTTTAAGAAGCTAATAGATGAGGTTGTTGCCCCTCTAACTGCTTCTAACTCCCTTCTATCTACTCAGTTTGCTGCTTCCTCCTCTGTCCCTTCTTCTGGGGGCCTGGTTCAGGGCCTTCTAAAACCAGGTAGGGGAAGATGTTCTGGGAAGAAGCTCCAACATCAGCAGCTCTAGCTCCTCCAGCAACAGCAGTTCCAGAAGCAGAAATTCCAGTAGAGATCATTGAGATTTTGGATGAAGATACAGAGATGAATTGTTTTGAAGATTCAACAATAAACACTGTTGGTGATTTCTTCATAAATCCCACAGTTGATATAGTTTCTTTATTACATTCTTTTGATTCAGTACACACCAACAATCTTTAAGCTTTTGTTGATTCAGTTCCAAATTTGTCTAAAGCTATAGTATGTTACTCAGCTTCAATCAGTCCTGAAGTTTTGGAACAACTTAGGACAAGTTTTTTCAGTTTCAGATATTGTTATAGAGCCAATACCTGTTTCAAAGTAAAAAGCTTTCTCTCCTTCAACCTTTGGCTGGGTTGAGTCCCCCATGTTAGATCTTGATGAGATCATGTTTCAAGACATGGAAGAGGAAAGTGATTCTATTCAGGATCAAGTTGCTACAGAAATTGTAGAGCCAACAACTCAAGTTCAACCTCAGTCTCATCCAATTCTCACTGATGATATGCTGAAACAAATTCATGCTCTCTATGATAATTTAACAAATGATTCTTCTGATGATGATGATGAAGAAGACTCTGATGATTCAGAGGACACCAGTTCCAAGAAGAGAAAAGCAAAGAAGAAGGCTCCTCCAAAGCCAAATCCATCTGCTGATACTCATTATATTCTGCAAAACATAAATCTCACTCCAGACTCCCCTAACTGGATGAGATATTCTAAGAATGAAATCAAAGCAAGGAAGAAGAGCAGGAGATACTCTCCTCCACCTAAATTCAGGAGAGGTCCTCCTCCTCCTCCTGCAGCTGGATCCTCAGGAAATGTTTCTCAAGGTCAAAGATCTACTTCTCACTCCTATCAATCCAGATTAAATCAAAGCAGCAGAGACAGGTCCTCTAGATCTCACACTCAGTCTAGCAGAAAACAATAGCAACAACAGCAATCTGACAGTCTACGTAGCCAGCAAAAAGCTCAAGATATTTAGAAATCCAGTCCTGAAAGGCCTTTATCTCCAGTGTGTGATCCAGAGATGGATCCTAATTCTAGGATGGCCAGGTTCAAAGAACTTATAGGACTTTCTCAAATCAGGAAAGCTAAAGAAGAAAGACAAGATATTTCTCAATATACTACTATGTCTTCTTACAGGAAGAAAGAGCTGGAAAAATATCAGGTACAAAATCTCTTTAATGTTGATATATATATGTCTTTGCGTCTTGAAGCAGTTGTACCTAGAGCTGCTTCAGTGACAATTCTTGGAGCAGAAGATATGAAGATGTCAATGCAACAAGCTATTGATCCCAACAGAGAAATCATCTTCACCAAATCTTGAACTGGGACTTATCAAGATAAATCCAAAAGAGTTTAACCTTTTTTATTTCCTTTTTTTGGACTTAACTTTTATTTGTTGTAAATATGTCACAAGGCAATCTTGTTTATATCTGCTGAAACTCTATAATTCTGCCAGATATTATTTTTTTGCTTTGTGATTTTTCTTTTATTATTGTTCATAGTGACCTCACCCAAATAGGGGAGATTGTTGGAACCCCAGCTTGTTTAGGGTTGATTTGGGCTAGGTTCATTATTAGGACTCTCAGATGACCCACATTGTATAGTCTAGGGTCATAAGTCTTTATCAGGGTCTAGGTCAAGTCAGCAAACCTAGAGTGATTGGTTTTCACCTTCAGAAGACTTAGAGACAGAAGACCTCTCGAGAAAGCAGTTTTCTAAGAGTCAGAAAAAGCGTTCGACGATAGCTGAACTCAGCTCGATGATCGTCGATCTCAGAGTTTCTTCTCTGAGTTGAGCTCGATGAAAGTTCAGCTGAGATCGATGATTTGTCAGCTTATACCAGAAACTCAGCTCGACAAAGTGTTATCTCAGCTCGACGAATTTGGAGCTCCGTTTGATGATTTTCTACCTCTTGTCTGTTATCTTCAGTTCGACGATATTGGATCTCAGGTCGACGAAATTTGTTAAGTTCGACTATATTCTCTCAGATTCAGTTCGACTATTTTCTCTCAGTTTTAGCTCGACTAAAGCAGAAGTTTTTCAAATTATATTATATTATGTATGTAATGCTCTGGTAATTAATGCTCAATATTCTAATGAGTATAGCCGTTCCATGACATCATTAATTATGGTTTTCACAGAGTTATTACTTGACTTATTTACTAGGATAGTTAAGGAAATTCATTTAATACAAATTCTAGCCGTTCAACTCCTAGATTTTCTACAGTCAATCAAGGATAAGGAATTCAAAATTCAAATGCTATAATCTGCAAGTAATATATAAGGTTCTCTTTTTCTTCAAAATAGATAACATTACAGAGAATAAGAAAAACAGTAATACACACAGAAAATAAGAACACACAAAAAAAGCCAGTTAAGAATACATTCTTAATTCAGGAATTTTCAAGAGACAAAATCATCAAAATCTGTCTGAAAGTTTCCTGAAGATCTTCAAGCAGTCTGAAGGCCTACACCTTGAGCAAAGCTCTCTTTCTCCTGAACAATTCTACTTCTCAGGGGGAGTTTTGACAACAACACAATCCACTAGTCTTCTCTCAGATTGTTGATAGAGAAGAACATCATCTTTATTTTTTTTCACCACTGTAAAAGGGTTTTTAACACCCTTCAAAATTTATCATTTGGTTATCAAGTCTCCTAATCAAAAGACTTGGTTATGTTTTGGGCATCTGGTCAAAAGCTCAAAGGGTTCCACGGTCTCCCTTAGAAAATAGATCTTGTGGTGACAGGGTACCTGATCAAAAACCTGTGGTGGATTCTACCAGGGTGGTAGAGAGTGGATGTACCCAAGTTTTAGGGGAACTACTATAAAATCTGTGTGTTCTGGATTGTTTTATTTTTTATTTTGCTGTGTTGTGATTTTTGTGTTTTGTTTTCTGCCATTCTATATATAGTTATCACTTATTTTAATCCACAATGAAAATTAATCAAAAGTTTTTAAAACTATATTCACCCCATCTCTAGAGTTAGTGTGATCTATCCCTTCTCTTTCATCATTACTGATAATGCTGCAAATTAAAAAAAAACAGGAGAGTTAATACATCAGAAGTATGACAATATTATTGGTCTTCATGTGCAGCTCACTGCTTAAATTTGATTTTAAAGGATATTGGAAACTTATCTCATATGACTGAAATAACAAAGAATGCTTCAAAAGTTACTGTATTTATTTACAATCATATTTTTTTTTTATCTTGGTTAAGAAAAAGAGAAGTGTGGAGAGAAATTGTTCATCCAAGAGCAATAAGATTTGCAACTACATTTATTATTTTGAAGAGTATATATGAGCACAAACATGATTTGCAAGCTTTAGTGACTAGCAAATATTATACTAACTCAAAGCTTGCAAAATTAAGTAAATGAAAAGATGTCATTGCAGTTATTTTAGATAATAACTTTTGGAATATGTATTTGATAATGACAAAGGTTGCATGCCCACTTATAAGATTATTGCGGATTGTTGATTCCGATGAAAAACCATCAATTTGATATGTTTATGATGGTATGTACCGTGCTAGAAAAGCAATTAAAGGATATTCAAAAATGTTAAGCGATTGCACAAGCCATATACTGCAATTATCAAAGATAGATGAGATCATCAGCTTCGTCAAAGAATTCATTCTGCTGCATATTTTTTGAACCCTGCTTTCTAGTATGATCAAACAAAATTATAAAGCCTGAAGTTATGCAAGGCTTAATTGAACTT
Source organism: Platanthera zijinensis (assembly GCA_039513925.1). Lineage (NCBI taxonomy): Eukaryota > Viridiplantae > Streptophyta > Magnoliopsida > Asparagales > Orchidaceae > Platanthera > Platanthera zijinensis. Next base: position 61,579,112 of record CM077088.1, read on the forward strand.
ATTGACAATAAAGACATTTGCAATAAAGCTTCAATTGCGATGAATGAAGTTAGAATATATCATGACCGACTTGAAAGCTTTGAAAAGCCACTCGCTATCAAAATGTCAAAAGAGATGCAACCGGGTAAGTATAAGACTATGAGTTTATAGTTAACATACAAAAACACATTTTAATTTAAGTTTTAACTTTTAAATTTTAACTTTTGTTTTTCTCATTTCAAAGATGAATGGTGAAGAATGTTCGGTTGAAGTGCTCCTCAACTACAAAAAATGGTTATTCGCATTCTTAGTCAGACCTCTTCGTCCTCGGGTTGTAAACGAAATTGGAGTGTCTTTGAACAAATCCATACAAACCGAAGAAATCATCTTGAGCATCAAAGACTCAATGATTTGGTTTATGTTCGTTACAATCTTAATATGATAGATATGTATGAACATTTAATCATTAATTTGCTAATTTCAATTTTGTTGTACTTCAAGTTTTTTAATTGATCGTTTGTCTCATGTAACATGATTCTTTTGTAAGAGTATATTTCAAGAAAAAGAAATATGATCCTCTTGATTACACTAGTATTGATTCAATGAATTTTTGGGTGGTCGAGGAAGAGCCGACTCTGAACTTAATTATAATCAGTTGGAAAATGATATTTATGAGGAATATGCTATACTAATTGTTGTAGAGACTCAACCGAGTGACTAACATTATGAACAAACAAATGGTAAGTTTATCTATTTGTTAGATAAATGTGTGTCAATGTTATTTTAATTATATGTATGAAGTATGAACTATGTAATGCAATTGATTTAAATTTAATTTATTTTTGTAGACAAGTCTACTCAGAATGCTCTTGAAGATGTCAACTGTGAAGCTTTTGGAGGAGAATTATATACTAGCTATGATATTGATGATATAATATGATTGACAAGACTGAAGTACTTTATTTTTGAGTTTTTTTTTTAAAACTATTAAGTCTAGACATGCTTTAGTGAACATGTTTTGTAAGTTTATTTGTTCACATTTTAACTTTTTAATTCAATGTGTGGCACCTTATTTATCATATGTTTATATTAACACTTAGTTGTTTTTCTTTTTGGTATATTAATATCATGGTTCATACCACAACCACATACATTATGAAATAATGTTAGCAACTTTTGTCTAAATGGTTCAATCCCGGTTCAACCGATCCAATCGGTTGAACCATGAACCTCTCCTAAGACCGGTTTCATCTCGGTCCGGTATTCAAAACTTGGTACATATATATTATAATATTTTTATATATTATTCATTATATATAATAATTTTATATATTATTCATTATATATAATAATTATTCATTATCCATATTTAATGATTTTTTAAATTAAGTAATTAATTCGCCTGCCGAGGGGCGGGAGAAGCCCGCAGTCATGAGCCTTATACTGTCGTGCATGGCACGAGGGATCTCCCCGGGCACTGTCACTCGTATGTGTATATATCATATTGAAAGATAACAATGCACTACCATTATACACTAAAATTGGAAATAATACCTATGATGATGAGGGTTAACGGTCCCGTCAGATATTGTGCACAAGATATTTGTGTCTGTGGGAAAGTTTTTGATGTGTGGGATGTACTATACCAGTGTGTGCATAATTTGTTTTTTCATTTAAAACATATTTTTGATAACTAAAAATTAATTTGGCGAAAAATTAAGAAATATAAATTATTGTATTTTTATGGTCAATTTAAGCATTATAATTCTTGATTTTGGCTGAAAAATTCTGATTGGAAATTTGAAAATTACGACTATAATTTTTAAAACTTACAACTATAATTTATCAGTCGTAAAAAATTTTACAATTGTAATTTTTGAGGACTGTTCAAAATATGGGCAAATGAATTCTTAAATGAATTATAAAAATATAATAATTTATATCCCATCATTTCTTTAGTAAAAATGTATAACTTTGAGTTAAAAAAGTAATTCAAAAGAAAAAATGACTCATGCGCACACAAAATATGGTTCGACAGACAAAAAAAATTTCGTGTCGGTAACACTGTTTCTACTCTCAATGAAGAGTAATTTTAAAAATCACTTCCGGGCAACCTCAAGCCCTTGTCGTAATTGCCTTGGCCTCCATTGGGCCCTGTCATGCATTGATTTAAAGCGCATTATAGGCCCCATTAAACTACAGTGCAAAGTCCGCTACAATTGGTCCTGGACGTATGGAGAGATTTTTGGGACTGGGCTTCGTTCCAAAATCTAAGTCCAAAAGTCGCGAAGGGGAATAGTGACCCGTGAGTAATCAAGCAAGAGAGGAACTCAAAGTCTAGGGCCAAGGCGTAAAAACTTTGCGGACGGATGAGCCTTGGACCGAAAAATTGCTCTTCGGGTAGATACTTGGTCATGGCCTCATGAGGATCTCCATATGTGGTGGAAATAACGGGGCGAAAGCTCGTAGGATCAACGAGGGGGACGCTAATACGTGCTACTTTCACTCCTTGGCGTCTCACCGGCGGCGCTCGAACAGAATTGAGCAACTCAGCCTGGAGAATGATGAGCTCACCGAAGACCCTGCCCATATCGAGCAAGCCTTCCTGACTTTTTTTTGCCAACAAGTGGACTTGCTCCCCGTCGGCCTTGGACGGTTGGCCGGAACTCTTTCCATCCCAACCGATGCCTTCGGCTGAAGCTCTCTCCCTCGCCTCGAAGATCTCGGAGGAGATTTGGGCCGCTGTCCGTGACTTGAAGGCAAACCGGTCCCCTGGCCGTGATGGTATGACTGCCTCTTTTCTTCATTCTTTTTGGCTAACTATTAAGGTGGAGATTTGTAGTGCCCTAAGAGAGTTTTTCCAATCTGGATCTATGCCCCCCATTGGAAGGAGACCTTGGTTCTTATTCCAAAGGTCCCTAATGCGGCCCACCCGGATAAATTTCGGCCTATTAGCCTATGCCAGACCATCTATAAGGTGGTGGCTAAGGTTCTTGTGTGTCGGCTCCACCCGTTCCTTCCCACCTTGGTCTTTATGGAGCAGGGCGATTTTGTTCTAGGTAGATCAATTTCTAAGTATTGCTTCTTGGCCCAGGAGATTATGCACAAATTTAAAGTTTCTACTGCTCGGTCTGGATTCATGGCCCTTAAGATTGAAATAGCATAGACCTACAATAAGATGTTTTGGGAAACCCTTCATCAAGTTGTCCACCGTTTTGGGTTGCCCGCCCGGTTCATCAACTGGGTTCTCCAGTGTGTGATGCACCCCCGATCTGCACTTCTTGCTCATGGTCAGCAAACCTCGTGGATTGAGGCGACTTGCGGCTTCCCCCAAAGCTGCCCGTTGTCCCATTATGTTTTTTTTGCGCTCGGAACTTTTGTCTCGTGCTCTTCAGCTCCAGGACCAGTCTCTTGGTGTGGCGCTTGCCCGGTTGGCCCACGCGTTTCCCACCTCCTCTATGCGGATGACAAACTCCTTTTGTGGAGGCCGCTACGACCGATGTTAGCTCGATTCGGGCCACCCTCCGTGATTACTGTCTCTGGACCAGTCAGTGTATTAACTCCAGCATTTCTATGGTTGTGTTTAGCAAGGCGACGTCGGCGTGGAAGGCTAGCAGATTTTCTCGGCAGCTGGGCTTCCCTCGGGCCCCAGAATTGACTTATCTTGGGGTAAAGCTCGCAATACGGAAGCTTTAGATAAATGATTTCTCGGAGCTGATGGTGAAGGTGCAGTCCAAGCTTCGGGCATGGGGGAACTGTCATCTGTCTTTTGTGGGCCACGTCACCTTGATTGCTACATCTTGTTTGTCGTCGCCAGTATTTGCTATCCCACGCGGATGTTCCTCAGGCTATCTTGTGGAATATTGATAAGCTTGCTTGATTCTTCCTGTGAACTATGTGAACTGGGCCACGGTTTGCTCGCCGACCATCCATGGGGGGCTGGGTCCGCATAGCCTGGTCAATTGGCAATTAAGGTCCCCTCCGTGCCAGACATGCTTGGGAGCTTCTTCAGCCTTCAACTTTCCTCTTTCACTGGGTCTTTCAACACCGTTATGCTGACCGTATTTTTCAGGGTGTGCTTCGGCGAGGAGACTCGCCGACTCTTCGATTTTTTCATAAGGGGATGGCCCATCTGGACCCTCTCCTTCATTGGCGTATTGCAAATAGCGCCTCCATCTTGGTGTTGGACATGGCTTGGCTTTTGGACGTTGCTCCTTCCAGATGGTCGGCGTTTATCATCTGCTTAGGGCTGGAAAATTTGGTAGTGGCTGATTTGTTTGATGAAGACTGGGCATGGAATATTGCTCTCCTTGGTCAACTCTTTGGTGTCGAGCTTGTTCATTTGATCACTTAAATTCGGTGGATGCCGCCTCCGCCGTGATACACCCACTCTTATTCCTCACTTTTTCGAGCAGACTGTGGCTAGTCACGCCTATGTGGCTCTATTCCCTGACTGCCCTCTTGACACTGGATGGCTAAAAACTCTCCGGTTGCGGCCCCAAGAGAGACTGTTCTGTTCTAGTAGCGCTATTCTTTGGATGCAGTTCCCACACGGGCTTAGTTATCCCGACGGGGGTTAGGTGAGGATATTAATTGCCAGTGGGGTTGTGCAGTGCAGGAATCTCGGTACCACATTCTCGGTGACTGCTCGTGCTTCAAGGCGGTTGGCCGTGCGCTTCAGCGGTGGGGTCTTTCATTACCACAGGTGTCCTCTTGGCCGGATTTTCTGAACAAGATCGCACATGCCGGCAAGGATGCTGCCCCCTTTTCTCTTCTGTGTTATGCGGTGTATTAGTGTTACCGGGTACGCAATGCTGAGACTCATGGTCAGGAACATGCTCCTCCTACGGTCTTGGCGACTCCTATCTTGGAGTCTTCATCTCGGTCCACGGCTTATCCTCTCCAGGAGAACTGGGGCACCACCTGATTTTCTCGGTTGTCTTCTCCGCAGTGGTGTCGCCTCCCCCGAGTAAGATTAAGTTCAACGTCGCTGGCATTCTCCTCCCGTCTTGCCAGGCTGGGGTTGGCCTTGTGGCTCGTGACTCTTCTGGTGTGGTTCTTTTTTCCGCTTAAACCCCCCTCCTGCAGTGGGACCCTAGTCGGACGGAGTTGTCGGCTCTTGCTATGGTTCGAGATTTTCTCTCAACGGCCTGCTATGACGCTCAAGACGTGATTATCGAGGGTGATTGCCGCAATCTCATTGCATACTGCCAGTCTTGATTTTCTTCGGGTCACTAGGATGCCACTTTTTGGGATGACGTGGAGCTGGACTTCCTGTTAGAGCTCCCCTGGGTTTTATTTCGGCACGTGCCCTGCGCGGGCAATCGTGTTGCTGATTGTTGTTCTCATTTAGCGTTTTCTTCTACTTTTTGTTGAACTGTGACCAAGGACTTCTTGCAAGAGCTCTTTGAGATTGTTTAGAGAGATCGGGAGAATATCCTAGTTTTTTTACCCCCTTTTGTGGGCCTTGTCTTCTTTTTATTGCTAATGCATGTTTCAAAAAAAACATGACAATTCCTTCTTTCCCAAAATTCTTGATGGTGCCTCGACTCCTAACTAGCTGTGTTTGGAACGGTGGTGGCGGTCATGTACATGGTGGTTATGAACCGTAATCCGTGAACGCCTGATCTCACCTAAGTATCTTTATCCACTTATATGCTCAAAACTAGTTATCTTTCTTGGTATCAGCCATAACCATTGCCTTGCCAAACATACATTCTATGACGGTGTTTTTTTGTCCAAACTCATCAGAGCAAAAAAGAAACAGCGCCAAATAAAGCCTAAGGCTCCGTTTGGCATGATGGTGGCAGTCGTAAACGCATAGGTTAAAACGTCATTCATTAAGGATCACCGAACAAACATCACCCGTTTGAACATAAAAGTGGATGAAGTTCCTGATAGTTTGTTGTTTTTGATAGTCTAAATCACCTAAAGGGGGGGGGTGAATAGGACTTGTACTTTATTGGTTTCTTTTCTGATTTCAGCATATATAAGCAAAATAAAACACAATCAGCAAGTACAAATCAGCATACAGTTATCTATAATGATTCCCCAAAGTATGAGTACATCCACTTTCCCCCAACACCTATCTACTAGTGAGCTTGACTCGACACTCCTTCAAAACTCGGCTCATCAGAGCTTACAACATAAATCCCTCAGTTCTCCTCCAAGACCCACCTCAGGCACAAAGGCCCTACATTCAGACTTATTAAGAACTCCTACACTCAGGCACAGAAGCCTTACAACTCAGATTCCTCCCACTCTTACTGCTCAGCAACCCAGCTGGTTTCTGTTGGTTCTACCATGATGATCTGGAAGTGATCAACCATGTAGCTTCACTGCCAATGCAATATGAGTCTATAAGGTCGCACATAAGAGCTCTGGATAAGTTGGATGGGTTTGTGTTGGCCCTGCTCATATGTGATATGAGTGAAGGACCAAGCCTATGACGATCTATACGTGGTGGAATATCATTTCGGGATCTACATTGTGAATGTGGATTGACCGGAATGAACTCGGCACGTGCTAAGGGAAATCGGTAAGTGGTTTCGACGAATGGGCTAGATTCGATGAGTGTCGTCGTGACCATTCAACGATTCGTCGAGTATTAAAGTAATACTTGCCAATTCGTTAAGTATTGTCGTGTCCTCTTACCGATTCGTCGAGTATCGTTGTGAACTATTGTCAATTCGTCGAGTGTCCAATTGATCACTCGCCGATTCGTCGATTATCAAGTTGATACTCGCCGAATTCTGCTTCGTCTGGTTTTTTTCTTCTTAGTACGGTTCGGCGGGTCTTTGCTGGCTTTGACCGGTTCAGTTCAGAGTATAAATATCCTTTTACTATTGAACCAAGCAAGCGATTGTTCATTCAGACCTAATCCCGCGACGACTTCTTCTTCGCGACGGAAGTGTTCCGCTCCCGCGATTTCGCCGACTGTCGCTGATCCCGCCGGCCGTCAGCCATCCCTAGCCGCCGCCGGAAAGTGTTTCCTAGGCGTCGTCTTCGTCGTTGCTGCCTCTCCTTGAACGAATCTAGCAATCCGTGGAGACATTGAGGGCAAGCCTCTTTCCGACCTAGATCTTGTGCGACAAGAGTCTAAGGTTGTCCGTGCTCGTGTGGATTCTCGTAGAGGCGTGGACACTATTCTACGCTCGGAACTTCGTTCGTTGCCGTTCGTTGGAATCAATCGGAGCACCTAGGTTGAGTATTGACTCAATCCCGCAAATGTATAATTTATTTATTGCTCATTACTTCTTGATTAATGGTTATCGCAAGATCCGCAAGTTACTTTTGGGTTTTCCTTGTTTCTTTATTCCGTTGCGCACAAATGTTGTGACGATTAGCAAAATCCAACAGTTTCCTACCTCAGACTTTCACCAAGTTCCACACTCAAACTTTTCACAAAGCCCTACCCTCAGGCTGCGAGTACAGTCCTACAGCTCAGATCTCCTTAGAGATCCTATAGAAATAGTTGAAGTAAAGTTTACAACAGAAGACTAAATTAATTAGACCTTGAATCTTTCGAGTCTTCTGTTGCTCTTGCTGTGAAAGCAAGTTTCAAGAAGGAGCCCATGTAGCATGTATCTTCAGGTAGAACAGATTTGGGGCTTTCCTTCTTGATCTACTCCTTCAGCAGAAAGAAGACCTAGCTGTGAGTTCAGTTTATTGACTACTCTTTGTTCTTCTGAAAGTCTTCAGAAAGAACTAGCTTGCTTCAACAGTGCGCCGTTTCTGATATCATGATTTCACTTTTTGTGTAATGACAACGACAACAACATTGTTTCATTGCCCTAACATATCCTCTTTATATCATTGACTTTCATCAACGATCTCAGGAAATATCTTGTCAATGGTATGAACCGGAATATAATATTCTGTGCATTATTTATGCACCAGCGTAGGGCTGATATCGAATCGAGTTCGAGCGATTTTGGCTCGGCTCGAAATCGAAATTTTCGACTCGAACTCGGCTCGAAATCGACTCGAAATCGAAATTGATTTCGAGTCGACTCGACTCGACTCGAAATAACTCGATTCTGAGTCGACTCGAAATCAAATCGAGTCGGCTCGAAACTGAATTGAGTCGACTAAAAATCGAATCGAGTCGGCTCGAAATCGAATCAAGTCGGCTCGAAATTTAGCAATTTTTCATTTTATTTCTAGTTTGTTCAAAATAAAATTGAGCAACCTATAAATTTAGCAAATGAAACACTTAAAACATTCATTTTTTTATTTAAATTTAAATTTTGTTATTTTTAATCTTAAAATAAGAATATATTAATAAATATATAATTTTTTTAATTAATTCGAGTTGATTCGAATCATATTTCGAGCGATTCAGGGCTGGCTCGAAATTGACTCGAAATCAGATTCGAGTCAAATTGAATCGACTCAAATTGAGTCGAATCAATTTTAACCGATTCCGATTCGGCTCAATTTTCGAACGATTTTCGAGCGATTTTCGAGTTTCGAATAATATGCTCAGCTCAAATTTGAATTCCGTCAAACTGTACGGGCTCAACGAAAAATGCGCGCCCGGACGAAAAATGCGCACCCGGGAGAAAAATTCTTGTCGGAGCAAAAAATTTGCGCCCCAGCGAAAAAATGTTTGCCTGGGCGAAAAAATACGCGTACGACCAAAAATGCGCGCCCGATCGAAAAATGCGCAAACGTGCGAAATATGCGCACTCAGGCAAAATATTCACGTCCGGGCTGAAAAATGTGCGCACCGTCATAAAATTCGCTCTTGGGCAAAAAATGTTCCCTCAGGTGAACAACAGAGTTGTATTCGAGGTTTTTTTGAGAGAGTCAGGATTACACTAGTAAGAGTGGGAATTGCGAATGAAGAACTCACGATGTCAAAATTGAGGGAAACATGTTTCCTTTATAACCAATTCGTATGAGAATTGAAATGAATTCCACTTCTGAGATAATTTATAACTGCCAAATGCTGGAATTAAAATTGTTAATTGAATTCCACTTTCAACGCACCAATTCCGACCTAATGAACATAGCCTAAGAATATAGTAGGCCTTTTATTGGGCCAGATTTGGGCCGTCATGATTTGGGCACTTATTTACTGGATATAAAACTCGATAATAAGTGAATAATACAATAATTAATTAAGTTATACCTCATTGCATCCCCATTTGTTAAGGAAAGTGACAAGTATTAATAAAATATGGTTATCTAGTTTATATATTTTAGTGAGTGTGTAAAATAGATTAGAGAAAGTTCTTTAAGGCCCGTTTGGGTGAATTGGAATTGAGATTTAAAATTGAGGCAGCAAAATTTTAATTTCAGTATTCGGATATTAAGAATTTCCTTATAATTGAAATTGGTCTAATTTCATATAATTCAAATTTGACCTATGACCAATTTGTCAGGGTAAAGACATATAAATTCAGTTTTTTTTACCATGGTTGTCGTCACCCGATCTCGCCGCCGCCTTCGCCCGATCTCGCCGCTGCTAATGCCCGATATCGCCGCCGCCCGATCTCGCCGCCACCCGATCTCGCTGTCGCCGCCGCCCGATCTCACCACTGCCCCGCCCGATCTCGCCGCTGTCGCCTCCTGATCTCGCCGCCGCCGCCCGATCTCGCCGCCACCGCCCGATCTCGCTGCAGCTGTCCGATCTCACTACAGCCATCCGATCTCGCCGCCGCCGCCCGATCTCGCAGCCGTCGCCTGATCACGCCCCCGATCTCATCGTCGTCGCCCGATCTCGTCGTCGTCGCCCGATCTCGTCGTCGTCGACCGATCTAGTCGTCGTCGCCTGATCTCGTCATCGCCGCCCGATCTCGCCGCCGTTGCCTAACCATAATTAATTGTTGGTACACTACCTGAAATTGTTTTCTCTGGTATTATGTTTCTTTTATTGCCAACTTCTACATTTTTTGAGAAATCGTAAAAGAATAATTCCCTCAATCATATGATTTTGATGCAATAACTTTGTCCCGAGCGACTCAAGACTCAAACTTCAAATTGTCGTTGTTGTCCAATCCTGCAACCTTGAGAAAAAAAAGAAATTCTAAATCAATTTCAATTTCAATTCCAATTCTAGAATTTCATCCTACAGTCGAACAAATACATTGGAATTTAGACCAATTTCAATTCTCACAGAAATTTTAATTGGATGAATTCTAATTCTGCAATTTCAATTCTTGCGATCTGAAAAGAATTCATGTCTCTCATGTAAGATAAAGATCAAAAATATTGAGTTGTCCTATCTTTAAATGAGAGAGGAGAATGTGTGAAGAGGATGAGAGGGATTTAAAGATCACTACAAGAAAAATCCTTATTAGCTAGGGGAAGAATCCATTGCTAAATCAAAAAATTCGTTGTTAATTTATATTAGCAAGGAATTTAACAACGAACCAACTTCCTTTCTATATTGAGCCTAGCTAAATTCAGCAAGGATGCTTTTCGTTGCTATTTTGCAAGGATATTTTAGCAACGAATATATTGCTTGCTAATTTAGCAAGGGATAATAGCTACAAAAAATTCGTTGCTAATCACCATCAAATAATTTCGATCCTAAGATTACCTAGCATTAAATTTGTGACAAATTTTGATGCTAATAAATGTCAAATCAAAGAAATAAATATATTTATAATACATTATTTCATGAATATATTGATGATGAATCATTTTTTAAATTAATTAATAATAAAAATATTTGGTGACAATTTTATTTTAATAATAACATTATATATCACAAATAATTTTTAATTAATTCTATTTTTATTTAAGCCAAATTAAAATTTTAATTAAATATGATATACTATCCTATTTTGATTAAAGCTATGCTCATAAATTTTTAATAACATACACTATAATTAAAAGACACGTGATTGAATATATGTGATGCGCGCACACCCAATATCGAGTTCATATAACCAAATTTTTATATATATTACTAAACACTCAATAACGAGCTCATATAACCAAATTTTCATATATATTAACAAACTTTAACATAACATGGAACTTGTTTTCATACATGAACAAACTAATTACATATATATCATCAATCATTTATATATACATCATCAAACTTCCATACATCATCAAACTTCCATACATCATCAAACTTTCATACATCATAATCACAAAAATTTAATATATAATCAAAACATCAATATAACAAAAATAAAGTGCTCTAACATAGATTTGAACCCCAAAATTACACAAAATCAACAACTATGATTGAGTAATTTGTGTATCTGAAGAATGATGATTTTCAAAAGGTTGACGTTGAGTGGAAGCATGAGCTTGACTTTCAACTTGATATTGAGCATGAGGATATTGACTTGGTACTGGAAAATAACCATGAGAAGTATAATATCCGGGAGCTGCAGTTGAAAAATAGTCAGGACCTGGAGCAGAGAATTGACCTGAAGAATTATATAGTCCTGGAGAAGGAAACTGCCCGGAAGAAAATTGGTGACCTTGATAAATACCGTGCATCTCTAGAGCTGTAGAAACGGCATTCCTAACAATCTTTTGAACAGCTTCATCAACTCTTCGTTCAAAATTATTATTGATCTCCATTTGTTGATTCTCTAAATCTTTAAGACGGTCCTTGTACTTGTCATTTTCAACTTGTACGCTATTATTTGAGCTAGTATCAGAGAGAGTCATATTTTCACTATATGAATTACCAAATCCATAACAACGACCATTTTTTGGACCCCCTGATGCCTGAACCCACAATTTAGGATAATATATGCATGAACCTTGAGTAGAAAGTAAATAGCTCTGATCAGATTGCTTCTCCTTTAGCTTAGAAGTATAAATCTCCTATAAAATATGTTAAAATATATTTAATAATATCAATACATTACAATTTCTTCACAAAATAATAAATAAAAAACTTACAAATGCCTTTTTTGATTTATCGTCTACAAAAGGCCCTTTTCCTTTGTTTGTTCGATGGGTCCGAGTGAAAACTTTTTCATGAGGCACCGGAATTCCTCCATTATCCCTGGCCTACAATACAAAAAAAATACTTAACAATTTTGCATTTCATTAAAGAATCAAAGCTTTTGAGAGATTGAAAATGAGAGTATCAGTGCTCAACATATATGTAAACATACAAAAAATTAAGGCCTAATACTTTAAAGGAGAAATAGAATGACAAGGGAGAATACTCAAGCAATGATTGTAAACAGATTTCCAGATAGAGTTCTCTTTGAGAAAGAGACTAAAGTAAAAGGTAGATAGAGTTCTCTTTGAGAAAAACAGTGAACTGGGCGCTGTCCAGCGCCCAGTTCACTGTTTTTCAGCGAACTGGGCGCTGTCCAGCGCCCAATTCGCTATTTTACTGCGAACTGGGCGCTGTCCAGCGCCCAGTTGGCTGCTTTACAGCGAACTGGGCGGTGTCCAGCGCCCAGTTCGCTGAAAAACAGCGAATTGGGCGGTGTCCAGCGCCCAGTTCGCTGAAAAACAGCCAACTGGGCGCTGTCCAGCGCCCAGTTCGCAGTAAAACAGCCAACTGGGCGCTGGACAGCGCCCAGCTCGCAGTAAAACAGCGAAGTGGGCGCTGGACAGCGCCCAGTTCGCTGAAAAACAGCAAAGAGTTTTTTCTTCCTTTCATATTAGTTGTAAGTAGTCGTGTTCAAAAAGCCCCCCGGGTCCGGGCCTAAACCGAGCCTCCCAGGCCCGGGCTTTTCCGAACCGGGCACGGGCCCGGGCCCTGATTGCAACCGGTCCGGGCCGGGCCGGGCTTCTATCTCCGGGAGGGGGCCTGCTAAGGCCCCCTAGGGCCGGGCCGGGCCCAGGCTTAGCCCGGGCCCTGTTTCTATAAAAAAAATCATTTAATAAAAAAGAAATACGTACCTTTTTGAACTGCGTCTTCTATGTACATTTTCGGGAGAAGTGTTCAACATGAAAGTTATAGAACTCGACGATATCTACAACTTTCATGTTGAACACTTTTTTATTTGAAGCCGTTTAGGCCCCCGATTTGGCCCCCGAAAAAAATCAAGCGGAAATTTCAAATGTTCCGCGTGATTTTTTCGGGGCCCAAATCAGGGGCCTAAATGGCTTCAAATCAAAAAGTGTTCATGAAAGTTGTAGATATCGTCGAGATCTACAATTCATGTTGAACACTTTTTTATTTGTAGCCGTTTAGGCCCCCGAAAAAAATCACGCGGAACATTTGAAATGTTCCGCGTGATTTTTTTCGGGGGCCTAAACGGCTTCAAATCAAAAAGTGTTCAATATGAAAGTTATATATATCGTCGAGATCTACGACTTTCATGTTGAACACTTTTTTATTTGAAGCTGTTTAGGCCCTTGATTTGGCCCCCGAAAAAAATCACGCGGAACATTTGAAATATTCCGCGTGATTTTTACATTTGAAATGTTCCGCGTGATTTTTTTTGGAGGCCAAATCGAGGGCCTAAACGGCTTCAAATCATAAAGTGTTCAACATGAAAGTTGTAGATATCGTTGAGATCTACAACTTTCATGTTGAACACTTCTCCTGAAAAAGCACCTAAAAGACGCAGTTTTAAAAGGCGCGTAGGAGCCGGGCCCGGACTTAGCCCGGACCTAGAAACCGGACTTTGCCCGGCCTGGCCGGGCCGGGCACCGGGCCGGGCAAATGCTCATATATGGACCCTGTTTACCCCATAGCCCCCCCTGCCCGGGGTGGGTCCTAGCCCGGGCCCGGGCCTAGCAGGGCTTTTACCGGGCCGGCCCCCCCGGCCCGTTTTTATGCACACCCCTAGTTGCAAGGGTTGAAGCATGTGGATGCAACACGAGTGAAGTTCTTCCCACCCAAAGCTTTAACTGGCCGGTGAAGCAACATTCATAGTTTTGTGTGTGTCACCTTTCACAGACTATGAAAGTTCCTCCTCAAGCATGCGTGTGCGTGTGCGTTCATTTGATCAAATTGAACTCATTCGATCAAATTGGTCAATCAGAAAGGCCTGCACCCGAGTCCCTCACAATTTAATAGTGAGTTTAGTTCTTCGTCTAAGTAACTTTTGAGATTCATTGTAAGTAAATAGAGAAATCCTTGCGAATAAATGAATATAACTAACAATGATAATGGGCAGTCCCCTTATTTGCATGTAAGTTTTGGGTGGGAAAGATGATAAAAAGAAGGATCCAAAAAGGGTTAATGAGGGTAATATACATTAGATTAGTCTCACATTGCTAGATGAGAATGTGATCCTACTAATTAAGAGTGAGGCTCCACCTTCACATAGTGAGGCACCAATTGAGGCAAAATCGTGCGAGCTAAGCCTCAGCGGAACATACCCCACTGTGCGAAGCTGGTCGCTACAATATGTATATTATCCCAAAACTTAAACCTTTCTCAAGTATCCTCTATCGACCACAAACGGTGGGAAGCGACACAATGCGTGAAAGATTGCATGTTTTCAAGGATGTTCTACAAGGTGATTGAAAAGGATTGCATGCTTGCTTTTAATAGGTTAGTGTAAATGTGACTTATAGTGCAGATATGCTATTTACCTTTTAATTTTCATTCACTGCAAATGTACTACTATGTATGGAGGGTTTATCTAAACCCACAATACTTGTTCCTTCTTAACCAATTTGTAGAACCCTAAGCTCGAGTTCATATAAATTTATTGTGACAGTCTAGTCTAATCCACATTTCACATGAAAAATCATTCGTGTAGATACCACGTGGACTCACGGGAAGCATGAATGGACTCATATTAATACAATTATTTTGTTTGATCCCTTCTATTGTTATTGCAAGTCTATGTGAGAAAACTAATAGAGGGGCATGAGATCTATTTTAAGTGTGCAAAACTATTGTTGCTTTTTTAAGATTGGACTAAATTGGACCTCTTGAATTGGAATTAGATATACTTGAAAATGATCAGGTTCATCGCAATAGAAGAAAGCATAAAGATGTGTGATATCACTTCATTCATTCATAGAAGTAGATTAAAGTGAAGAAGGTTTGCAAGTCAAATAATCTAGCTAATATGTTCACTAAGGCTCTGTTTTCACCGATCAAGCGGTTACGATCGCATGAATCAGATCTTAATTTAAGGCCTGGTTCATGCGGCCGTAACTGCTTGACTGGTGAAAATAAGTCCGCCCCAAACGGAACCTAAGTCATTTTCAAATAACAAGTTTATGCATTGCTTAGAATTGCTCAACATTGACAGTTGAAGATAGCCATACAGTGACTAGCAGAAGCAGAGCCATGATATTTCACACCTGCGCATCAGAAGATGCGCACTTGAGCATGATCTGTGAGTATTTTAGCGTTTTTTTACTGTACGAGTTGTTTATAAAACTCTTCATTCTAGGGTTTGACAACACAAGAAACTCTAAGCGCATCCTCTCTTGTAATTATTTATGTTTTTCATCAAGTAAAACGACTTGCTGTTCGTGAGTGTAGCTCATTTTCAGATAAACCAAAAAAATTTGTGCTTTCTATAACGCATCCACATTGTTCTAGAAACTAGACCTCAAGTGCCAAGACCATGTGACTAAGCATGTTATATATATTCATAATTAATTCCCAAACAAGAGGTTTTCGAAAACTTTATCAATAATGATAGAAATTAATGTTTGATATGTTGATAGTTTGATAAAAAAGAAGTTAACATTAAATATTATGTACTAATATGCCATATCTCTACTAATATACGAAAATTACTCTTTGGTGAAACATTGTCTGATGTCCCTATATTGCCCTTATAGTTGTATTCATAATTACACAATTATACCAAACTTTATATTAGTATATTATAAAGAAAATATCCTTTTAGGTAATTACACAACTTTATAATATTAAAATATAAAAAATAAAAACACTAGATATCCTAAACCTATTGTCTCTAGCTATGAATGACAAGAGAAAAATGTTTTAACGTTAAAATATAATTTGTTTTACAAAATAAAAATTGTATTCTTGATTTATATTTTTTTACGGTCATTTTGAGTACTCATATGTATATGTTGCGGGTCGGGCGGAGCCCGCCGGGAGCGGACACAGCCCGCCGTCGTCGGTTGGGTACTGTCGCGCAAGGTCATAGGGGCGAGTACTGTCCACGACAAATGTCGCCGCTCACGACAAATGTCGCCGCCCGCGACAAATGTCGCCGCCCGCGACAAATGTCGCCGCCCGCGACAAATGTCATCTCCACGACAAATGTCGCACCACCAACGAATGTCTCATCCCGGCGAATGTCGCACCCCGCCGATTGTCGCACTCCGCCGATTGTCGCACCCCCGCCGAATGCCCCCAGGGCCGAAGGCCCGTGCCTGTCACTTGTTTTTTATTAAATTTGAAGACTATGTAATAGTTTGCAAAATTCCTATCATATTGATGGCTCCCCCTAAATTTCATCCAGGAGAAGTTTAAAAAATCATAATCTCAATGGCACCGTCCAAGTGTACTGGCTCGACCACATAGAACCCGCACATGCACACAGCAACCGTGGCCGCACGTGCCCAGCAGCTGCCTAAACACAGGTCGCAGGCGTGCACACAACCAGTGCGCGTGGGCTGGCCGTGCGTACGGGCCATGCGTGCACACAACAGCCGCGCGCGCCCGGGTCACGTGCGCACACGAACAATGCTCCACTGCGCGTGCGCCGGCCTATCAATGTCATCGTTTGCAGAAGTCGCCGGGGCATGCCTGTTATTTTCCAGAAATTTGTGATTTAGGTGGGCAGTATCACACCGCCTCATTCATTGATTAAAATCTCAAGGCAGTGCAATTACCAATGCGTTCCTCAGAAAAGCTATAAAAAATACTCATAATTGTTTATTTGAAGATAAGTAATCAAGAATCAGGGAGAGAATTCAAAAGTTTTCCGGTGAGAACCTCTCAATGATCTTCTTTGGAGTTTGAAGACCTCCTTCGATTCTCAAGTTCACCTTCAAGAGCGACTTAGAGGTCTCCTTCAGACTACGAGCTTCTCAAGTGCCTTCTAAGTGTTATCTCTAGAGTCTGCTCTTGAAACTGCATCTGCAAGTGCCAAGGAAGACTCCGCTTCTTTTTTTGCTTTCAAGTATTTGTAAACAGAGCGGTTGTCTTTCCTGAAATTCCTAACACTTGTAACCTCAAGCAAATTTGTGGATTTGGTTGGCACTGAGCCGGACCCATGGTCTTTTCTCTTTCCGGGTTTTTCCACATAAATTTTTTTGTCATCTTCATTTGTTGGTTCTCTTTTAACTGTTTGCTCACTTAACTTACTTTCGAGCTAGAACGGTTCGATTCTCCGGAGACTGAGAGAGCGCTAAGCACCCATAACGCATATATATAGTAATTAGCAGAAGTTGCAAGAAATACTTATATGTAATAAGTAGGAAACCTTAGACACCAATGTCAAATAAATACAAACTTAGATGCATATTTCAAATTACTCAAAAACCTTACAGACATATTTAGATGTTGTTGAAATTTTATGGGCCCTTGAACCCTTAACATAATTCATTCAATGGTTTAGACATCTAATTTTTAAATCAAATTAAATAATTTTTAAATACATCTCATTTTTAAATCAATTTAAATACTTAAACATTTAGTTTAAAAAATATCTAACGTTTGCTAAGAGATTTGTGTAAGTAAACTGGATTACATTATAGATATTTTTAGTTCAAAGTAAGTAATTAAACATATTGCGGGTCCCCCGGTTTTTTTCCGGTCCAAGAAAATTGGACCGCCTTAGCTTGGAATCGGACCGGTCGCGCAATCAGTCAAAATGAATCCCAGTAAATGACAAAAGACGTTTTTTTCGTGGAAAAGCCGAAAAGATTGAAAAACCACATGGCTGGAACTGTACCGAGCAAAAATCCACTAATTTATTGGAGTTTACAGTGTTTGATTTGATCTCGGAGGGAGACATCCCGCTACTCCGTTACAAGTGCAGAAAATGAGGAAAAACAGCTGAGTCCTCGGAGTCTCGAGGGAAGCAGTCCGGCCTTGGAATGTTGTGGAGCTCCCAGAACCTGGGTAGGAGCGTTTCTGGAAAATTCTCTAAGTCTACGGAACTTCTTGAGGGAGCGCTATCGTTGATGCGAAGCCTTGATGGGAGCGCTCTCGCGGAGGCGGCTGACATGACTTGAAGCGCGTTGAAACCTTAGCACAAGGAGGAGCAAAGAGAATTCCTGAGTAAAGAATCGATCAAAGTCCATGATCTCGCCGGAGAACCTCAGAGATCTCTCTTGCCTCTTGAGTTGCATGTCTTCAAATGAAGGCCCGATGCCTATTTATAGTTTTCTGAAGAATCATGGTGGTAATTGCGTCAGAGAGTGATTTGTGCTGGCGAATGACGTTGCTTCGTTTTGATCACCCGAATCACCATTTTTGCCAAAATGACGAGAGTGCATGCCCACTTCCCCCCCCCCCCGGGGAGTTCGGGCGGCCCGGCATGGTGCCCGGAGGCGCCGACGGTGGTCGGAGACGTCCGCCGCCGCCGCCAGCACGCGTGCGGGAGAGCCCTGCGCGGCCGCACGCGCTGCGCAGTCGCACATGTTGTGCGTGTGCTGCGGCTGTGATATAGGCGGTCGCGTTGCATGCGCTGCATCGGCGCGCCGTGCGCTCGTGCTATCCTGGCGTTCTGGCGGGAGTGCGCGCAGTTTTGCCCTCTTATTGGATGTTTTCAAATTTTTTGGGTTAGCGCGGCTTCCTGCACACGACTCCTCTGGTCGGGTTAGCTCGCCTCCGTGTCCTTGGACCAAACCTTTCTAGTTCTACTTAGAAAATTCAGGAGGAACCCCATCAAATGCCCCCAAATTTTTGGAGGTCGTGATCTACAAAACGATGAGCCCAAAAATTTCTAAGCTTGCTCATTTCATCTTAGGTTGGGGACTTAAGATCATTGCAGCATACGTGCGTCACTAGTTACCTTGGTTTGCGGTGTGAAATATCCTCTCGGTTGGGCTTTGACATGAGCAGTCACCGTTAGGATGCCTGGACTACGATTCTTGTGGTGAAGCTCGCGCATTTCCCTTGCTTGTTTGTGCAGTGTGGGCGGCGCGTTGTAGGGTCGCCCTTCTGCTCTGCGCCTTGTTGTTGGGTATTGCATCCACAATAACCCAGATTTGCATGAAGTCACCCTTGAACTAAGATGAATTAAGTTGTATTTGATCTTCTATTTTAGTTATGTGTTTGCAGACTCTATTGCTAAGTGTAGACCAATGTCAGTCTACAGTGGGTCATAAACACAAGACCATACAATGTAATCCCTCATTGTGTGATCCAAGGTGTTGACTCATGTGTAGTCTCTCTATTGGGATACACTTCATATTCAAGCACTTGGACTAATGGATGAAGAGTTGGTGATGATTGGATTCAAGAAGGAATTTTTTTTTCTAAAAGTCAGAAATTGTCCAAGTCTTTTACTCGAGTAGACTGTTAGTACTCGAGTAAAGGAAGTAGAAGCACTCGAGAAGTCAGTCTTATTTCTCGAGTACAGAAGTTAGTTCTCGAGTAGTACAATTCTAGTTCTCGAGTAACTAAGTCTAGTACTCGAGTGGACTTTATCTCTATCTCTCGAGTGTTTAGGATTCTAACTCAGAAAATTTCTAAGTATAGTTCTCGAGAAGTTAGTTTGTACTCGAGTAGTTGATAGTTTGTCTCGAGTGACAACAATCCTTATTTCTCAAGATTTTTCTAAGTCCAGTACTCGAGTAGTTCAGTCCAGTTTTCGAGTAGTTCTCGGGACAATCCCTAGTTCTCGAGAAATCCTATTCTTTGTACTCGAGAAGTTCTTCTCATTCTCGAGTAATCAATTCTAGTTCTCGGGTCACCATCTTCTAAATCCAAAAAAATTTCCAAGTCTCTGTTCTCGAGAAGTCTTATTTTACTTCTCGAGTGGATTCCCAGTTCTCGAGTAACTATACTATACTCGAGTAATGATTCTCTCTGTCTCGAATATTTCTGTTAGACTTCTTCTCGAGTAATTCAAGTTGATTTCTCGAGAGCCAATCTTGTACTCGAGTAATGCTTCATTCCTCTCGAGTAACTTCAGAATTTCTTCTTCTCGAGTAATTTTCGCTTACTACTCGAGTAGTTCTTCTTCACTCGAGAAATGTAGTTCAGATTTGCAGAAATTTTGCTAAGTCCAGATTTGACGGTATTTTCAAATGACATGATGTGATTGGTCCACGTGTACGTCATTAATGATAATTATGACCGTTAGGGAGATCTTATATGAGGTCTTGTCAGCCGACTAACCCTAAGAAGGGTAATTACAAGCTGTCATATTATCATTCTAAGTTTTCTGAATCACATTCTCTCTCTCCAAAAATGGAAGCCGTCGCCGCCGATCTTCTTCGTGCAAGGGCTAGGGTTTTCGATCTAAGGATTAAAGTCAAGATTGATTTCCAGATCGAGATTATTGTTCGTTCTTCATCATCTCTCTGATTGAGTGAAGTCAAAGGAAGTTTTCAGATCTAATTCTTGCCCAGTTTTCTTCTTCAACATTTCTGATAGAGCCGCAAGTTAAAAGAAGAAGATCTAGGCAGATCGATTCAAGATTTGAAGATTATTGTTTGTATTTTCAAATTTCTCTCAATTCAATTCTTGCAGGAGATTTCTCTCCGAGTTGTAGGAAGTTTTATCTTCCGAGTGTAAATCCATTTGGATCGAGTTTGTAGGAACTTTGTTCCGAGGCGTAGGATTGGTTTTCAATCCGAGATAGTGGAGTAGCCGAGTCTAGTGGTTTGCTAGATCGGTGAGAGAAAGTGGATGTACCCAAGGTTGGGGAACCACTATAAATCTTTTGTCGTCTGTGATTGCTTGCTAGATTTGTGTGCATAGTTCGCTAAAACTTTTATTCCACAAAAAGACGTGCACTCACCTATTCACCCCCTCTAGGTGATTTAGGTGGACAACTGAACACTTTCACTTGTGTTCTGCGATGGTGCGGAAACGTGTCACCTTTCACATTCCCTTTTGTTTGAATATTGTGAGGGTATGACGTTGTGTGTTACCTTGCGTGGTTGTTGTGGTATGTTTGCGCTGGTGGCGAATTCTTGTGATGTGGAGCGATGTTTTGTCCCCTTGTATTGGCATCGCGAAAGGACTTGCGGGCTTGCTGTCCTTAGAAGACGTGGAAGGACATGATGTTTGTTTCTATGCTGCAGCTTAGAATGGTTCAGCGTCTACTCCTATCAGGAGCTGAGACGAAGCTTCTGGTGGCAGAGGCCATTGATGGCGTCTATGCCTCGAGGTGTTGCAATAATGCGAGCTTTCGCGTTTACAGTACACAGGGATTCTCCGGGCCTTGGAGTAGAGTGAGGCTGGACAGCCGATCAAACCCTGAGATGATGGCTATGAAGGCATGTTTGTTGTGGCAGGATACACAAACTGTTAAAATCGGCCTTGTATTTGGCGGGGGCTTTGTGTATTGCGAAGTACAGGGGGACGTTCTGTCCCCTGAGCAAGTGCTGCCTTGAAAGATGACGATGGCGGCGGGGGAGCATTTGATTGCATCTTGGTCGTATGCACGCTTAGTATTGTTGGCTTGTGTATTTCCTTTGTCACTTCTAATGCTCGGTTGCGGGAGTTTTTTCGTGATGTATTGAGCTTGCAGCTTCCATAAGTCGTCAGCCTTGCGCGATCCGCTCCTAGGGATTGCCGATCCGCTCCATGAGTTTTTGCGTGACGTATTGAGCTTGCGGTAAAGATCCCGACGTCGTCATTAGGTCGGGGCTCCTAGGGATTGTCGATCCGCTCCATGATGTTTGCCTTATTGTAGTGACTTGGTGTCGTGTCATGCGTTGTGGCGGCCTGAGAACATATGGTGTTTTTAGGTCCTCTATTTGTCGGCCGTTGCCGTTGGTGATTGTTGTCGAGCATTAGTGGCGAGGTTTTGTTGCTGAAGTTTGTTGGATCTTACGATGCCCTTAGAAGGGGAGGGGGGGGGATAAGGGCTTTATGGAATTTTAATTCTTAGATAAAAATATTAGAGTCAATTAATAAAGTTATGAAAAATTTTGTAGGAAATTATTTCTTTTTATATTTAAACAAAAAATTTATATTAAAGATTACTTTTTAGAAAATTGCAGAATTCAATATTACTTTACTATTGTTAGCGATATCACTATCGCTCGGTGCTAGATACAAATATTGAATTCTAAGAGTGTATTATAAAAAGTAATTTGCAATATATTTTACTTTAATGTTATTGATAGAGAAAACAATATTTAAAACATTTTATGATATGAAAATAAAATAAAGATAATAAGACAATAAATGCTAAGATTTTATTTCATAAGAAATTGATTACAAAATGTTTGATTTCTATAACGCTAAAAATCGAGGCGAATATAAAAAATCCTTTTTGATGTTTCGCTGGTCCATCTCCCAAGGATCGACAAGTTATAGCATATTTCTCCCTAGATCTTGTTACTAGCCTCCCATAGATCTCACCACGACCTAGTCGCTGCACACAAGGCGGCTAATTAAGCCACACAAAGACCTAGATGCCACGCACAAGGCAGTGATTTTCTCCTAAGCCACACACGGATAGACGCCACGCACAAGGCGACGATTTCCTCCTAAGCCACACACGGACCTAGACTACAAGGCGGCGATTTCTCTACCGATTACAAAGATGATAAGATAAGTTACAAAATAGAAATTCAAAATAAAAACTCCCTCAAAATGAAGCTCTGAAGACGACGTCGAATCCTTGCAAAGATTACCTGGGATGCTGCGCACGAACTGTCTCTTCTTCGCTCTTGAACGTTCTTGGGAAAGTGGGAGTTTTCTGAAGGCTGGAGCTCTCTGGATGGAATGCACGGGAAATAATACTTCAGGTAATGAAATTCGTTCTCTCTATAGAAGAATTCAGCCTTTTTATTTTTTTGAGATATCGTCCGACGATAGTGGCTATCGCCCGCTAGCAATATCCTTTCTGGCTGTCATATGTCTCATGATTCTGAGGTTTCCGCAGGACGATTCGATCATGGGGCTATTGCCAGCAATATCTGATATCGTCTGACGATACCTCCAAATAGTGCTCTTGGTGGCTGGATCGTGTGGAACATGGCTTTCGTCATGCTGACATCATTTTCGCTATCGCCTAGTGATAGTGTTATTGCCAGCAATATCTCCTTTTCACTTTTGTCATCCAAACCTTTTCCAGATGGTAGATGACTTCGTTCTCATTCCGGAATGGGGTGACACGTTCCGTAACTCTTCCTAGATTGAAAGTTATGGTCGTTTGAACTTTAGTACACAAAACTCGTCCATTTGTTTTTTTTTTCTGAAGTATACACACCCTTGGATCATGCCCATAACTGAGAACTTGTCTCATAATTCAACATGTACAACATGCACACTATAAACACACAAAATACTAGATAAAATACAATGCGGTATTTGTTCTTCTCAAACCAAGATATGCGGAATGCATGCTCCAACAAAGTGCAAAGATGGAGGACACTTGTCCACCTTACCTTGGCGGTGTTGATGGACTCAGAGGTCTGTTTGCTTCAGGAGGCGGCGACGGACTTTGGTTTGTGTGCGTATTGAGAGGACCCGGAGTTTGGCGAAGATACTTTTCTTGCTTTTGTCCGAGGAGGTCCAGAGCCCGTTCATGCAGTAGTGGCAAATAACCCTTATTCGACCGTTCTTTAGGAGGATCTGAGTCTGCCCGGAAGGAGGTGGAGCAGCTGAGGAAAGAGAAGACTCGATTGACTGCAGAGCTGAAGGACGTCAAGGTTATGCGAGCCTGCGATTGTACAACCCCGTATCCAGCGAGTGGTCGGCAGGAGTTAAACCGGACGGCTCAGACCGCAATATGAACCCAGCATGCCGAGCTCGAGCTCGGTAATAGCCGAGCTCGACGATGGCCGAACGGAGCCCGGCATGCCGAGACCGAGCTCGGGTAAGGGAACAGGGCTCGATGGCAGTCGAACCGAGCTCGACGATCTCTATGCCGAGCTCAGTTTCTGTTGGAGCTCGGCGATCGTCGTGCCGAGCCCCGTTTCCGTTGGAACTCGGCGGTAGTCGAGCCGAGCTCGGCGATAGTCGAGCATAGCCTGCCGAGTACGTGCTCGCCCAGGCCTAGGGCGAGACGAGTCAGGCCCCCTGCCGAGCGAATGCTACCTCAGGTCCAGCTCGCATCTTGGCCATGACATACTTTTACCATGTTGCCCCCTTTGGTCTGCCTGTAGTCCTCGAGAACAGTGAAGGTTGTATATTGGCAGGCCATCTTTTCCTATAAATAGGACCCAAGGGGTACCTCAGAAGGCATGCTTACTAATTCTCAGGTCTACTAGCGCTTTCTGAGGTACCTTAGCCCGGCACTTGTCTAAGGAGGGGAAGCGCTCTAAGATCTTCCGGGTGTGTGGTGGGACCTCCACGCCGGGCCCTTGGTCTAGTCCTTTGATTCTTCTTTCTTCTTGTCATTTTCTTGCAGGAGCGAAGTAGGTGCGCGACCACCCCTTCCCCAAGGGTCGAAATCCACAGGAACCGGTTTTCCGGTTTCAACATTTTGGTGCGGTGAGCGTGGACAGTGGTCAGCAGAGAAAACCTTCTGCAGGCTTGATGACTGGAGAAGAAGGACAAGGATCAGGCAGGGGCAGCTCGCCACCCCCTCCCCCACCCCCAGCGGCGAGCGTGCCGGCGGAGCTTAGGGAGGAGATCCTCGGGCTCGTCAGGACCGCCCTCGGCATGCGAGCTGAGAGTGCGACACCGGCAGTTCCGGTGGTCGCTGCTCCCGCACTCGGCGACGACGCGCCGCTCAGGCGACCAGGGAAGGAACCCGCCGAGAGAGGCGAGCGCGAGTTCCAGGGGCGAGTTCTGTTCCCCGGCTCGGCCGCCGAGTACCACTTCGGCGAGACTGCAGGGAGGGATTTCCCGTCTCGCCCGGCTGAGGGGGGAGCCCCTTCAGCGAGTTCGTTTCTTCAGCCCCAGTTCCTGAGGGGTTTCGCGAGCCAGAGATGACTTATTACTCCGGGAGAGGAGACCCGGTCCACCACATCCAGTGGTTCGAGGACATGGTCTCTATTCGACAGATGTCAGACGGCTTCAAGTGCCGACTCTTCGCCATCACCCTCAGAGAAAAGGCGAGAGAGTGGTTCCACCAACTCCCGACCGGGTCCATCTACTGCTTTGAGGATCTGCGACGGGGTTTCATGCTGAGATTCACCACTTCTAAGAAGAGGAAGAAGGAGGCGGAGTCTTTGTTCCGTATCAAGCAGAGGGTGGGAGAAACCCTGGGAAGCTATCTGGACAGGTTCCAAGAGGAACTGTCCCAAGTTCAGGAGATGCCAGGGCACACCATGATGGTGGCCTTCACCCTGGGTCTCCAATCCGGGTTCTTCGCGATGGAACTAAAGAGATCACC
Source organism: Platanthera zijinensis (assembly GCA_039513925.1). Classification (NCBI taxonomy): domain Eukaryota; kingdom Viridiplantae; phylum Streptophyta; class Magnoliopsida; order Asparagales; family Orchidaceae; genus Platanthera; species Platanthera zijinensis. Next base: position 61,604,404 of record CM077088.1, read on the forward strand.
TCCAGTGTCTTTTGAGGCACTCCTGGAGAGAGCGGCCAGGGAGGCCGATATGGAGGCAGCACATCCGGAGTTTGCGCGAAGGTTGGCCAAGTGGGCCGTGGAGGAGGAAAGGCCAAGGGGTGGCCGAATTCAGGAGGAGAGGAGGGCCGAACCTCGGCAAAGGGAGCAGCCGCAGCAGCAGCCGCAACCCAGGTGGGTGCGTCCGGAGCAGACCCACCGTTTGGGATGGAGGCCCGAGTGGCAAGACCAGGCACCACGAAGAGGTTATCAGGGAGGAGATAACCGCCAGGGTGGCCGGGGGCAGTACAATCCCTAGGGGGGTAGGCAGGGTCAGAGACCCCCTCTCCTCGATCAGGAGGAGGCAATGGCAATTGCCATGAGGGGGAGGAGGAGAGGACAGCCGAGGAGAAGGAGGGAGGTCAGGGTGGACCTGCCCTATTGTGACTTTAATCAGGAAGAGGGGCACCTCACATCCACGTGTCCGGAGTTCCTCGAGATGAGAGGGAGAAGGGAACAGCAACAGCAAGACCATCAGGAAGTTCGGATAGAGGAGATCCGGCCTCGGGAGGAGGGGGATCGGTGTGAAGACCGGGTTGATGTGGGCACCCGAGGAAGGATCAGAGCGATCCACGGGGGGGCCGGGATCGAGGCCTCCCGTAAGTCAAGCCTCCACACTATGTACTGAAGGAGCGTTGGCTCCACATCCCAGTCCCCTCCCCCGGAGGAGAAAATCACCTTCTCCAGAGAGGACTTGTCGGGTCACGAGGACCCCTTTTGCGATGCGCTGGTCATCCAGACAGCCATCGAGGATTTTACCGTCTCCCGGATCCTTGTGGACAATGGGAGTTCGGTCAACGTCATCTTCAAGAAGGCGTTCGATTCGATGAAAGTAGAGGCCAGGAGGGTGTTAGCCTCGGATGGGCCCCTGTTCGGCTTTTCGGGAGAGAGGAAAGAAGTCGAGGGAGGAGTGGGACTCCATGTCACTCTGGGGGGGCAGTCACGCAACTGCAAGTTTGTCATCGTGGACGCCCCTAGCAGCTACAGTGCCATCTTCGGGAGACCCCTCATCAGTGCCTTCCGCTGCGTCCCCTCGTCCTTCCACCAGTGTCTAAAGCTCAACGTCGAGGGGGTCCAGATCCGGGTCCGAGGAGACCCTAAGGAGGCAAGGGAGTGCTACGTCTCGGCGGTAAACTCCATCTCTTGGCTGGAGGGGGCCGAGGAGATGGGGCGGAGGTTGGAGGAGAAGCAGGAAGCTGGCAAAGAGATGGAGGTGGAGTACCATGCCCGAGAGGAGGTCACGGAAGAGACTCGAGAGTCGGCCGAGGCCTGGCCGTGGAAGAGGCTGAGGAAGAGGTCCTCGCCCCCGGAGGGGGAGGTATCGAGAAATGGGGGGAGCAGTCCCGTCTGGAGGCAGCGGAAGAGGTGGTGGAGGTGGAGGTTCTCACCATTGGAGGCAGGGTGGAGAAGGTCCGCGTCAGCGGAGGCCTGACCCCGGAAGCTCAAGGCAGGATGCTGGAGTGCATCCAGAGGAACGTGGACATCTTTGCCTGGAGCGCCGCGGAGATGCCAGGGATCGACCCCGACGTGGCCTGCCATCGCCTCAACTTGGACCCGAAGGCTCCCCCCATCCAACAGAAAAAGAGATCCATCACGGACAAGCTCGCCGAGCCAATCAGGGAGGAAGTCGCCAAGCTCCTCGAGGCTGGCTTCATATCTGAAATCTAATACCCCGGCTGGGTCTCCAACGTTGTAATGGTTAAAAAAGGAGATGGCCGGTGGAGGATGTGTATCGACTTTTCTCTTCTTAATAAATCATGCCCGAAAGATTGTTATCCTTTGCCTCGGATCGACGCGCTGGTTGACTCAGCCGTCGGTTTCCCTGTAATGAGTTTTCTGGATGCTTTTTCAGGTTATCACCAAATCAGAATGCACCCCCCTGACGTCAAAGATGTCTCGTTCATCACGGGAGACGGATGTTACTGTTACAAAATGATGCCCTTTGGGCTATAGAATGCGGGAGTCACCTACCAAAAAATGATGGATAGGGTCTTCCGAGAGCAGAAGGGGAGGAATCTCGAAGTGTACGTGGATGACCTCATGGTCAAGAGTCTGGATGTCGACTCCCACATCCAGGACTTGGAAGAGACTTTCGCCACTCTCCGCAGATTTAAGATGAGGCTGAACCCCTTGAAGTGTGTCTTCGGGGCGAGCCGAGGAAAGTTCCTGGGGCATCTCCTCACCCCCGCCGGTGTAGAACCTAATCCAGATAAGGTGAGAGCAATCATGGAACTAAGGTCACCACAAAATACCAAGGAAGTACAGCGACTGACAGGGAAGTTGGCAGGGTTGAGTAGATTCCTCTCCCGGGCTGGGGAGAGATGCTCCTCATTTTTCAAAACCTTGAGAGGGGGTCGAAAGTTTGAATGGACCTCGGAGTGCGAGGAGGCATTCCAGGCTTTAAAGAAACAGCTGACTCAGGCCCCCCTGCTCCAAGGGCCTAAGGAAGGGGAAGACTTATTCCTATATCTAGGGGTCGGGGCTGAAGCCTTGAGTTCGGTTTTGGTTCGGGAAGAAGGGAAGAGGCAACTCCCCGTCTATTATGTGAGTCGGATACTAAAGAGGGTCGAGCTCCGCTACCCCATCCTGGAAAAACTGGCCTTCGCCTTAATCATCTCAGCCCGGAGGCTTCGGCCTTATTTCCAGGCACACTCAATCCGAGTAGTGACTGACCACCCCTGCGCAACATCTTCAAGGGGGTAGAGCATTCAGGTAGGTTGGCCAAATGGTCGGTGGAACTGAGCGAGTTCAACATCTCCTTCGTTCCCCGCCTCTCAATCAAGGCCCAAGCTATGGCTGACTTCCTGGCAGAGTATGTGGTCGAGGTGGCGGAGGAGAGACTCACTCGCCCTCTCCCCTGGAAAGTCAGGGTGGACGGTGCCTCGGGGAAGCATTCTTTAGGGGTTGGGGTCATCTTGGAAAGCCCCAGGGGATAAAAATCGAGCAAACTGTGGTAGTGCACTTCCCCATCACCAATAATCAAGCCGAATACGAAGCCGTAATCGCAGGTCTGCGCCTAGCGAGAGACTTGGGGGTGCATGACGTGGAGGTCCTCACCGACTCCATGGTGGTGGCTTCCCAGGTCAAGGGGGAGTTTGAGGCGAGGGAGCCCACCCTGCAGCTCTATTTGATGAAGGTAAAGGGAGTCATCGGGACCTTCCAGACCTTCTCAATCAAGCACGTGCCGCGAGAGGAAAATGAGTCAGTCGACCAGCTAGCAAAGCACGGCCCCCGGATGGGAGGCACCATTACGGATCTCTTCCGACCTTCCATCGAAGAGGGGGAACTAATGGAAGTGGAACGGCACCCCTCATGGATGGATCCCTTTATCACCTTTTTGTCCACCGGAGAGTACCCGGAGGGAATGGACCGAAGAGGGCTCAAACACAAGGCGGCGTATTACCTCCTACGCGAGGGGCATTTGTCCCGCAAGACCCTCTCAGGGATGTTGGCCCGTTGCGTGGTCGAAAGGGAGGTGCATAAAATTTTGGAGGAAGTCCATTCCGGCGAATGTGGAAGTCATTTGGGGAGTCGGACCCTGGAGGGGAGAATCGTCAGGCAAGGGTACTTCTGGCCCACCCTCAGTCAGGATGCAGCCGAATTCGCAAAAAAATGTCATAAGTGCCAACTCTATGCCCCGCTCCAGCTCCAGCCGGCTCAGAGGTTAAGAAGCATCATGGCACCATGGCCCTTCGCCATATGGGGACTGGACCTCGTAGGACCTTTCCCTCAGGCCAGCGGGCAGAGGAGGTTTCTGTTGGTCATGGTCGACTATTTTTCTAAGTGGATGGAGGTGAAGGCTCTAGCCAAGGTAACCTCCCAGGTAGTCAGGAACTTTATCTGGGGAGAGATCATCTGCAGGCATGGGCTACCACAGGCTATCGTCACGGATAACGGACCTCAGTTTGCCAGCACGGAGTTCATTCGCTTCTGCGAACAGCTGGGGATCGACCTTCGGTTTGCTTCTGTCCATCACCCCAGGAGCAACGGGCAGGTGGAAGCGGTCAACAAAATCATCGTGAACCTCTTAAAAAAGAAAGTGGAAAATTTGAGGGGAAGTTGGGTAGAACAACTTCCCTCAGTCCTTTGGGCCTTGAGGACCACCCCCAATACGGCCACAGGGGAGACACCTTTTAAACTCTCTCACGGCTGCGAGGCCGTTCTACCTGTCGAATTTGAGGTCCAGACACCTCGGGTCGTCGAGGCAGGAGCTGGAAGGGAAGAGTGGAGGTCAGAGAATGAGGAGGAGCTTCGACTCTCCCTTGATATGGTAGAAGAACTACGCGACTTGTCCGTCGTCAGGCAAGAAGAGGCCAAGCGAAGGATGGCCAAGTATTTCGACAAACACGTCCGCGTCAAGCAGTTCATGGAGGGGGGCCTTGTCTTGAGAAAAGTGGACGCGGCAGGGAGATCAGCCGCTGTGGGAAAACTCCACCCCAATTGGGAGGGCCCCTACATTGTACAGGAGGTCTTGAAATCCGGGGGGTATCGCCTCCAAGATGTAAAGGGGGATACCCTCAGCCACACTTGGAGTGGCGACGATCTGAAACGTTTTTATCCTTGAAAATATTGTAGATATATTGGCCTCATGAATAAAAATGAATCTCATTATCATATCTTATGCTTTGGCAGAATAGTGAGGGTAGAGGGGCTCGCAGTTTAAAGCCCCGAGAGGCAAAAGTTTCTAAGTCTTCTCGCTCTGGGGTTAGGTCTCGTCACTCCCCTGCCAGGCTCCCACCTAGCTGGCACGGCCGAGTCTCGATGGACATCGCTATGACCCTGGGGCTGAGCCCGGAGGATGTTCAACACCCGCCCTCAGGCTCTCACCTAGCTGACTGGCCCGGTGGTAGCACCCGAGAGAGGCAAAAGTTTCTAAGTCTTCTCGCTCTGGGGTTAGGTCTCGTCACTCCCCTGTCAGGCTCCCACCTAGCTGGCACGGCCGAGTCTCGATGGACATCGCTATGACCCTGGGGCTGAGCCCGGAGGATGTTCAACACCCGCCCTCAGGCTCTCACCTAGCTGACTGGCCCGGTGGTAGCACCCGGGAGAGGCAAAAGTTTCTAAGTCTTCTCGCTCTAGGGTTAGGTCTCGTCACTCCCCTGCCAGGCTCCCACCTAGCTGGCACGACCGAGTCTCGATGGAAATCGCTATGACCCTGGGGCTGAGCCTGGAGGATGTTCAACACCCGCCCTCAGTCTCTCACCTAGCTGACTGGCCCGGTGGTAGCACCCGGGAGAGGCAAAAGTTTCTAAGTCTTCTCGCTCTGGGGTTAGGTCTCGTCACTCCCCTGCCAGGCTCCCACCTAGCTGGCACGGCCGAGTCTCGATGGACATCGCTATGACCCTGGGGCTGAGCCCGGAGGATGTTCACACCCGCCCTCAGGCTCTCACCTAGCTGACTGGCCCGGTGGTAGCACCCGGGAGAGGCAAAAGTTTCTAAGTCTTCTCGCTCTGGGGTTAGGTCCCGTCACTCCCCTGCCAGGCTCCCACCTAGCTGGCACGGCCGAGTCTCGATGGACATCGCTATGACCCTGGGGCTGAGCCCGGAGGATGTTCAACACCCGCCCTCAGGCTCTCACCTAGCTGACTGGCCCGGTGGTAGCACCCGGGAGAGGCAAAAGTTTCTAAGTCTTCTCGCTCTGGGGTTAGGTCTCGTCACTCCCCTGCCAGGCTCCCACCTAGCTGGCACGGCCGAGTCTCGATGGACATCGCTATGACCCTGGGGCTGAGCCCGGAGGATGTTCAACACCCGCCCTCAGGCTCTCACCTAGCTGACTGGCCCGGTGGTAGCACCCGGGAGAGGCAAAAGTTTCTAAGTCTTCTCGCTCTGGGGTTAGGTCCCGTCACTCCCCTGCCAGGCTCCCACCTAGCTGGCACGGCCGAGTCTCGATGGACATCGCTATGACCCTGGGGCTGAGCCCGAAGGATGTTCAACACCCGCCCTCAGGCTCTCACCTAGCTGACTGGCCCGGTGGTAGCACCCGGGAGAGGCAAAAGTTTCTAAGTCTTCTCGCTCTGGGGTTAGGTCTCGTCACTCCCCTGCCAGGCTCCCACCTAGCTGGCACGGCCGAGTCTCGATGGACATCGCTATGACCCTGGGGCTGAGCCCGAAGGATGTTCAACACCCGCCCTTAGGCTCTCACATAGTTGACTGGCCCGGTGGTAGCACCCGGGAGAGGCAAAAGTTTCTAAGTCTTCTCGCTCTGGGGTTAGGTCTCGTCACTCCCCTGCCAGGCTCCCACCTAGCTGGCACGGCCGAGTCTCGATGGACATTGCTATGACCCTGGGGCTGAGCCCGGAGGATGTTCAACACCCGCCCTCAGGCTCTCACCTAGCTGACTGGCCCGGTGGTAGCACCCGAGAGAGGCAAAAGTTTCTAAGTCTTCTCGCTCTGGGGTTAGGTCTCGTCACTCCCCTGCCAGACTCCCACCTAGCTGGCACGGCCGAGTCTCGATGGACATCGCTATGACCCTGGGGCTGAGCCCGGAGGATGTTCAACACCCGCCCTCAGGCTCTCACCTAGCTGACTGGCCCGGTGGTAGCACCCGGGAGAGGCAAAAGTTTCTAAGTCTTCTCGCTCTGGGGTTAGGTCCCGTCACTCCCCTGCCAGGCTCCCACCTAGCTGGCGCGGCCGAGTCTCGATGTACATCGCTATGACCCTGGGGCTGAGCCCGGAGGATGTTCACACCCGCCCTCAGGCTCTCACCTAGCTGACTGGCCCGGTGGTAGCACCCGGGAGAGGCAAAAGTTTCTAAGTCTTCTCGCTCTGGGGTTAGGTCTCGTCACTCCCCTGCCAGGCTCCCACCTAGCTGGCACGGCCGAGTCTCGATGGACATCGCTATGACTCTGGGGCTGAGCCCGGAGGATGTTCAACACCCGCCCTCAGGCTCTCACCTAGCTGACTGGCCCGGTGGTAGCACCCGGGAGAGGCAAAAGTTTCTAAGTCTTCTCGCTCTGGGGTTAGGTCCCGTCACTCCCCTGCCAGGCTCCCACCTAGCTGGCACGGCCGAGTCTCGATGGACATCGCTATGACCCTGGGGCTGAGCCCGGAGGATGTTCAACACCCGCCCTCAGACTCTCACCTAGCTGACTGGCCCGGTGGTAGCACTTGGGAGAGGCAAAAGTTTCTAAGTCTTCTCGCTCTGGGGTTAGGTCTCGTCACTCCCCTGCCAGGCTCTCACCCAGCGGGCACGGCCGAGTTTCGAGGGACATCACTATAACCCTAGAGCTAAGACTGGGAGTTGGCCCGAGAAAAGCACCAGGGGGGAAGCTCGCCAGTCAAGATGGCGAGCTCGGAATACCCTGCCCCCCTCCAGCTCGCTACCAAGGAAGCCCTGGTCCCGTCCCAGACTCAGGGGGGAGGAAACAACTCTCTCCAACGAGCCTAGTCTCGCTCCAGTTAACTCGGCAGAAGACACGCCCTGGTGTCTAAGGCGGATGCCGGCGGCATCTCGACCCAAACATATTTTCACTTGTCTGAGTTGTCGAAAAACGGAAGCGAGACATGGCGCGGGAAGGTGTGGCGCAAGTAGGATATGGCGCGAGCACGTGTTCTAGGAATTCGCCGCGAGCACCGATAACATCGGTAAGTCTGGCCATGGCCGGCGCCTGCGATCTCACCACGGGGGCTGGTCCTAACTCAAAACATTCTACGGGCGAGGTCGGGACATCAAGCGCGCGGGTATAATATCACAGGTGAGCTTAAAAAGAAGATAGAGAAATTATGAAAAATATCTTTGATTCATCATTACGAGTGTACAAGAAAAGGCCCGCCTCGGCAGGATACAAAAGGAAAGGAAAGCAAAAGTTAGCTCTCGTCCCCCCCCCCCCCTCGAATGACGGTCCTCCTCGCCGCCAAGCCGAGCGCCCTTCTCTCCCACCCCCGCGAAGAGCGAGTCGAAGCTATCCTCCTTCTCGCTGAGCGGGCTAGGTGGGAACAGTGTCGGCAGGAGCTCCCGGACGGTGACCTCCTCGCAGCCTTCCGCCAAAATCCCCGTTCCCCTCATGGCCTTCAAGAGGCACTCGGCAGCCTCGATAGAGTTGACTCGCAGCCGCTCCGCGACATCAGACTCGCCAAACACCCGAGGCCTCTTGTAGGGGAAGGCTGGCTCGCTGGCGCCCGGGGGAAGGAGAGCGTCGGCCTGGCGGAGGACCTCACCCAGGAGCCCCTTGTTCTTCTCCTTCAACTCCTCCACCTCCACCCCCAGCTGGGCGGCAACAGCCTCTTGCTCGCGGGAATACATCTTTTGCTCGGCGAGCTGGACTTCCCGCTCGGCAAGCTGAGCCTGCAGCTGAGCCACCTCGCCTCGCAGCGCGTCGGCGGCTTCGGCGTCCTGTAGGGTTAAAAGTTCAGAACAAGCACAAGAATAATCCTAAGTTAAGTAAATAGAGATATCCAGTGATTACCAAGCCACCGACAGACTTCGCGAGTAGAGCGCCGGCAAGGCCGAACCGCCTTTCCGCGTCGGCCGCGCTCTCCTTCGCCAGGTCGTGCTCCTGCTCGGCAGTCAGCAGGGCATTGCTGAGCTGGAAGCCGCGGCGGACCATCATGTGGTGGAGCTTGAAGGCCCGCAGGTGGGCTTGTAACCCCTCGTGGCCGAGCTGACTGGGGGTGAGTTTCTTGTACGATTCAGCGCTGTCGCGGCTGTAGAGGCCGAAGCCGAAGGCGAAGGCGTGGGCGGTAGGAGGCCGGCGAGCTCCCCAGGAGGGGGCGCGAGTAGAAACAGAAACTCGGTGAGCCCCCTCGTCCCACTTCAAAATGGGCTCGTCGGCCGCATCTTTGCTTTTACACCCCTTGCCGAAGTGGGGGTGATCCTTTGGCAGGCCGGGCTCGCGGAGGGTGTCCTCTCCGGTAGAATCAGAGGACGGCCCGTTCTTCTTCTTCCCCTTTCGGGGGGAGGAGGCTTCTTTTAACGGACTCAAAGGCGGCTCGTCGGACAGAGCCTCCGGCGAGCTCATAAATTTGGTAGGTGACGGAGGAAGGTGCAGCCGTCCACGCGAGACCACCTTCGCCTTCTTCTTCTTGGGGAGCGAAGGATCGGGGCGCAAGCTTGACCCCCCGGGCTCCAAGCGCTTCTTGTCGAGGAGTTGGCCTCACGCTTGTTCCTCATGAAAAGCCGCTGCCGCCGCCCGGGCCAGCTCCAGGGAATCTGAGAATATCCCCGGGTCGGCGAACGGTGGGTGCTCCGGCAGAACCCGTTCCCCTGCAGAGAGAGACTTGATCAAAAAAAAATATAATATAGAAATCCACCTTGATAGAGTTCGCGAAAAGGCAGGGCGAGATATACCTTCACCAGGAAGAACGGGTTGAATCGAATCAAGGCCACGGCGGAGGAAGGCGACCTCGAAGTCCTTGTGGAGGAAAAACTTGTGGAGGTCGGCGTCGCTACCAGACAGGGAAGGAGGACGGTATATGTCCTCGCTTTTCTGTAGGGGACGAAAGGGGATGTTGCCGAGCTCGCCCTTAATAAAGACAAGCCGAGTCATCCAATTGTGGTTCTTGTTCGCGAGCTCGCGAACCTTGATGAGGGACCCGCCGAAGTAGGCGACTCCGTCGGGGGTAGCCTTGTAGGAGAACAACTTACGGAACACCGCAAGGTTGAACTCAATCCGCTCTCGGCGGAGGAAGCAGGCGAACGCCACCATCATAGCAATGGCGTTGGAATTCAGCTGCGCGGGCACCGCGCCGTAGTACTTCAGGATCTGGCGGATCTCTGGCCAGAGGGGGAGACGCAGCCCCACCTCGAAGTGCGAGATGGGGAAGGCGAGCTCACCCTCCGGGAAGGAATTGATGGCTTCATGCTCGGCGGGCCTGCGAGCCTGGAAGCCGGGGGGGGACGAATGCAGCCGCGAATTCGACGAGCTCCTCCTCGGTAATATGCCCCTCGAAGAAGCAATGGTCGATGAAGTGCTGAGCGCACTTAGACCGGCCATCCGCGTCAAGGTTGGTCTTAACCATAGTCGCAGAGGAAAGGAAAATCGCGAGCTCCGGATGACAGAGACGAAACAGGGATTCGAAAGCAATAAAAGCGTGCCCTGGGGGTAGGTGAGAAGGCCTATTTATAGAAGAAGATAAAGAAGGGCGAGGGGGAAGGCGAGTCGGCCGATCGGCCCGGTCTCGCCACGCCACCTCGCCACCCTCTCCTCGCAAATCCTGCGAGCCGGCCAGACCCCAGAAGAAGGAATTCGAAAAGACTTACCAGGATATTGAAAAAGCATCTACATATGTAAAGTTGTAGAAAAGTTGTTCGAATTATTACAAGCAGATCATTCGGAGCAAATAAAAATAAGGGCGCGAGGACCATGCGAGGGCGAGGGCGAGTACCGATCGGCTAACAGAGGAGCCGTTTCATTCTCCCCGGTCTCGCCGGCCCGCCGTCGCAGGTTGCCGCGCGTAAAGTTCGCGAAGTCGCCCCATGTTCCTATTTACCACCCGCAGGTTCTCGTCAATCTCATCCATCAGCACCAAGGAAGACGCCTCCTCGAACGCCAAGCTGACTCCAGCACCGTCCGCGAGACGCGAGCACTCCCACTGCAGCCTGTTATTGTCCTTCCGCAGGTCGTGGAGCTCGCGCACCAGCTTCTTGAGAACCTTCCGCTCCCATTTCGCACGTTCAGGACTACCCAGTTCGGGGTCCAGTAAGGCGTCCAGGGCGCTTGGAGAAGGGAGGGGCGAGTAAGGAGGTCAATCCACGGACTCGCCGTCCTCCGTCCGGCCAAGAAGTTCTGAATGAAGAACTAAAAGGCGGTCAGAAAAGCGAATACCCCCGGAACAGAAGAGTAAAGTTGAAAACTTACCGCGCGAGACTGGCTCCTCTGGGTTAGCGCGAGGAGAGAAGTGGCGCAGGTCCTTGCCACGCCCCTGCAGTTCCTGAGGGGCAAGTTGGTAGCCGGGGACAGGGATAATCCCGACGCCTCTCCCCACGACTATGGACCTAGGGGAGGGTTGCCGGGAAGGGAGACGACTCGGCGACGCCAGTTCCTGCGAGCCCGGCTCCTTGACCTCGGGATCCTGCTTTGGCGAGCTGTCAGGAATACTTTTGGCCCGTGGGGTGGATGCTTCGCCGCTATTCTCCTGGTCGGAAGATAGTTCCACGAGATTTTTAGTGGAAGAACCAAGAACCGGCTGGTTGGAGGAACCGGCCCCGTTCCCCAAGGCGGCAGTAAAGTCGGCCAGAATGGGTTCGGCCCCCGATGGAAAGGGTTTCGCCCGCTTGGCCGAGCCGAAATCCACAAAGCGGCGAGCAGGGGTCTCTAGGTTGGTCAGTCCCGCGGCCTGAGCAGCGTTCTCCTCGCGGGAACGTGCGAGTCGCTCTAGGACTTCCTTGGGGAGCGGCATCTTGATAGAATTTGGGGAAGGACAAAGGTCAACCAGATGCGCAGGGGTACATATATATAGCTACCTGTGGGGCCTACCAGAAGATTCCTTTTTGCCCCTGTCGCACTCGCAGGATTCTATGGGGTTGGATGTTTCTTTCCGAGCTTGTCCCAACCTCGCAAAGACCGGGGATTATGTACAACCCCGTATCCAGCGAGTGGTCGGCAGGAGTTAAACCGGCCGGCTCAGACCGTAATATGAACCCAGCATGCCGAGCCCGAGCTCGGTAATAGCCGAGCTCGACGATGGCCGAACGGAGCCCGGCATGCCGAGACCGAGCTCGGGTAATGGAACAGGGCTCGATGGCAGTCGAACCGAGCTCGACGATCTCCATGCCGAGCTCAGTTTCTGTTGGAGCTCGGCGATCGTCGTGCCGAGCCCCGTTTCCGTTGGAACTCGGTGGTAGTCGAGCCGAGGTCGGCGATAGTCGAGCATAGCCTGCCGAGTACGTGCTCGCCCAGGCCCAGGGCGAGGCGAGTCAGGCCCCCTGCCGAGCGAATGCTACCTCAGGTCCAGCTCGCATCTTGGCCATGACATACTTTTACCATGTTGCCCCCTTTGGTCTGCCTGTAGTCCTCGAGAACAGTGAAGGTTGTATATTGGCAGACCATCTTTTCCTATAAATAGGACCCAAGGGGTACCTCAGAAGGCATGCTTACTAATTCTCAGGTCTACTAGCGCTTTCTGAGGTACCTTAGCCCGGCACTTGGCTAAGGAGGGGAAGCGCTCTAAGATCTTCCGGGTGTGTGGTGGGACCTCCACGCCGGGCCCTTGGTCTAGTCCTTTGATTCTTCTTTCTTCTTGTCATTTTCTTGCAGGAGCGAAGTAGGTGCGCGGCCACCCCTTCCCCAAGGGTCGAACTCCACAGGAACCGGTTTTCCGGTTTCAACAGCGATGGCTGAGTTCAAAGGATCTCATGGCTTTGAGATGGAGAGATCTCGTACCACAGAGGAGGTCCGTACTGAGATGATGGTATTTGGGATTGATTCACTTGAGTACGACATCACATACCGCTTGGACTTTGGCCAGGGGTCTCGAGTTGCTTGGAGGTTACTAGAGCGCAGTGATCTGGGTGTGGAGGATGCCTCAGATGACGATGTTGACGTCGATGTTGAGGGATGATCACATTGTGCCCTTTTTTCTGTTTGCTTTTCTTTTGCTTCGACTTGCAGGTATGCCTTTACACTGTTGCATGTTCTTTGCTCCTCATGGTGATGTAGCCCGTAAGGTGGCTTTTGTTTGAACGAAGACTCTCTTTTTTGGATGTTTTGTGTTCTTGTTGTGTGCTGACGTGCATATACATTTGGAGGAGTAGCGCTTAGCTTAAGAGTTGGCATTTTGAATAGGTCACTAGTGGGAGATATTTGTCCGCTTGTGCCTCGGGGGACCGAAGTTCGCTCGGGATTTGGTGGTGTGGAACCCTCATTTGCTCATGCTTAGGGAGAATCAGGGTTCGTCCAAGTAGAGGCGGCGTAGAACCTTTATTGGAGTGCTCTTTGGGAGAACCGTGGTTCGTCCAAGAGGAGATGACGAAGAACCTTTGTTCAATCATGCTTTTGGAGAACCGGGGTTTGTCCAAGAGGGGGTGGCGAAGAACCTTCGTTCGATTGCGCTTTGGGAGAACTGGGGTTTGTCCAAGAGGAGGTAGCGAAGAACCTTATTTTGACCACACTTTGAGAGAATCGGGGTTCTTCCGAGAGGAGGTGATGAAGAATATTTGTTCGTTTGTGCCTCAGGAGAACCGGAGTCTATCTGAGATGGGGTGACGAAGAATCTTTGTTTGTTCGCGTCTCAGGAGAACCGGGGTTCATCCAGGTGGATGTGGCAAAGAACCTTTGTTCGTTCACGCCTCAGGAGGATCAGGGTCCGTCCGAGTGGAGGTGGCGAAAAACCTTTGTTCGTTTGTGCCTCAGAAGAACCGGGGTTCATCCAAGTGGAGGTGCATATGAACCTTTGTTTATCTTACGGGGGAGGTGCAAACAGACCTTTGTCCATCTCGCCTAAGGTGTAGAAGGGCTTTCGGCAACCTTGCCTGAGATGTAGAAAGACTTTCGCCAAACTCGCCTTTGGGGGATCCGTCTTATCGAGATGCCTTGCAATGTGGGGGCGAGGTGCCCTGTAGTGCGGGGCATGAAGCCCTTGCAGCGCGGGAGCGGATGCTCAGTAGTTCGGGGGCATGAAGTCCTTGCGGTGCGAAAGCGGATGCTTAGCTGTGCGAGGGCGTGAAGCCCTTACAGCGTGGGGGCGGATGCTCAATAGTGTGGGGCCATGAAGCCCTTGCAGCACAGGAGCAAATGCTCAGCAGCGCGGGGGCATGAAGCCCTTGTTGCTCGGGAGCGGGTGCTCAGTAGCGCGGGGGCATGAAGCCCTTGTTGCTCGGGAGCGGGTGCTCAGTAGCGCGGGGGCATGAAGCCCTTGTAGTGCAGGAGCGGGTGCTCAGCAGTGCGGGGGCATGAAGCCCTTGTAGTGCAGGAGCGGGTGCTCAACAGTGCGGGGGCATGAAGCCCTTGCAGTGCAGGAGCGGGTGCTCAGCAGCGCTGGGGCATGAAACCCTTGCAGCACGGGAGTGGATACTCAGCAACGTGGAGGCAAAACACTCGACAATATGGGAGCGGAATGCTCTACAACGCGGAGGAAAGACGCCTGACACCGTGGGAGCAAGGTACTCTGCAACGCGAAGGCCAAAACCCCGACAGTGTGGGAGCGGGATGCTCTGTAATGCGGAAGAAAAATATCCGACAGCGTGGGAGCGAGATGCTCTGCAATGCGGAGACGAAGCGCCAGACTTCATAGATGTGTCAAGTTTCTTGTCGCTTGCTTGTGGTATTCACCTCAGAACTTTGCTTCAGGGATCTATGTATGTCTGACGGAAGTTGAAAGCAATTGCAATATTATAAAAAGGAGATACATAAGTGTACACGCAAGTTCCACTTTGTGGCTTGACACTGCATAATTTAATCAAAATTATTAATACTAAAATATTAATAATCTAATATATATATATACATATATATAGAGAGAGAGAGGTAGAGAGAGAGTTAATTTTGTCCATTAAACAATATCTTTTTATAATTCTATCGTAACCATGCTTATTTTTCTATCTTGCAGGTTTTGGAGCATTTTCATAAAAATCCTAAATAACACACCCTCGATCAGGGCATGCCAACTTCAATATCAAGTTTGGTCATGTTATCGTGTTGCTGAGATGAATTCATGAAAAAATTAAAGTCCAAGCCCCCCCAAGATCGTCCCAAGCCCCTCCAAAGGCAGTCCCAATTCCCTCAAGCCAGGCACATGCCTATAAAAATAGCTAGTTTCTTCCCTTTTCTTAGGCAATCCTTCCTAGTTCATTTTAGCACAAGAGAGAGTTGTTTGGGAGTTTCTTTTAGAGAGTTTTAGCTTAATATTTTTATGATTCTAATGTTCTTGTAATTTCTTTTTTTAATCTTGCACTTCTTCCTTTATAACTCATGTTATTTTCTTGCACTCTTTTAATTGTAGTTTCTTTATGCACTTTTGTAATTTCTCATTAATAGGAAATAAATTAGTTTGGTTTACCTTTATTCTTCTCTCTCTCTCTTATTTTGTCTTCTCTTAATATGATTTTCATTTCCTCTATTATTATGAGTAACTAAACTTTATTTAGTGTGTAAAATCCCTCTTCTCAGGAATTGGGCACGACCAAGGAGAGATTTTATGTCTAGGACAGTGGCCTTACAATGACACTAACTATGAGTTAGTTGTCACCACAAGACAACGACCCTTCCGGCAAACACGATCATTCACATAGCCAACGAAAGAAGAATTAAACATGTCCACACATCACATCATAGATATATAAATACCCAAATAAAGGTTCACATGACATGAATGAAAGAGTGCAAGTAATAGAGTTTATGCCCAGTACATAAATATCATAAAAATATCACAATCTCTCTCAACTAACAAAGCAGAAACTAAACCATATAATCATCAGCCTGACGTTGGGTAGTAGTAGTGGTAGTGCGCGGATCAGGCTCCTCTGATCCTGGTGTCTCAATCTCTGACTCTGCCCAGTCGAACTGCGGCGGCATCTCCACGTGTCCCTAAAATAATGTGGTCAAATGACCGTCAGTCAAACTAGACTCAGCTGCTTCATCCCTACCTCACCCCCAGGACTCCTAGGCACCGCGCGGGAGGAAAAAAGCGGAGGACCAATAGTAGAAGAATGTACAAGCAGGTGACAGTGATACATATATATATATATATAATTTTCTAGCAGTTCTATATCACTATGAGCAGTAAAGAAGAACAATAACTAGCACAGTATAAATGTACAGTAAGAGGAGGTAAGTAAAACTAGTAAGGTAAAATAATTACACTACCATCACAGAAACGTACCCAAACTTATATGAATGCCCATATAAATATATAAGGCAAGGTTTCTGAAATAGTAATGCATCATATAAAAGAGCTCATACTAATTTATATGATGAGGATCTGCAAGTGAGTATGGTATACCATGCTATGCAATGCAATGATTATGTAACTCACACACACGACTATGTGCACAGACCTTTCATGCATCCCCACTTTTTGGAAGTGACCAACCTCTCAGGTACTAACCGTTGTGGTTCACGGTGGTAGTGGAGCGTGTGTTTCCACTACTAGGCGGGCAGGCACACTACGAGGTCTAGACCTTTCGTATGCCTCAACGCTAAGAACACAACAACGGAGCTCCTGCGTACTCTTGTTGGAAACTAACAGTCTTCTGTGGTCGGGTGCGCTCTTAGGAGACATAGTCCTCTAGACCTCGGTATAAATATCCTACCGGTCTCCCAAAAGGTCTACCTCCGCACCAGAGTCATCGTACTTCCGTCGGTGTGCCGACTGGACCAGTACCGAGTGACCCACCACATAAACACAAACCAGGTATAACAATACCCTCCTGAGCCTCCAGCTTATAGGACCAACCGTCCTGATATCGACCAATAACCCGAGCCACCAGCTTGTAGGACCAACAAGTCCTATATCACTCCAACTCGCACATGGGTGAGCTCTCTATAATATTTCTTAACCCTATCAGACTACTCTTGTCTAACTTTCGAATTACTTAGCGATTTATGGTTAACCTTGGACTTCTCGATGTCTACCCTGTGAAGGGCTTGTAGCGGTACTAGGAATTATGATTGGTTGAAGCCCATCACTCCTTTTCTCAAGGCACTTAGTAATGTTATGCTACCCTTAATCAAATCCACTCTCAGGGTTACTAAGTGTGTGATCTCTCCAAAACAATAACTGCTGAAAATACTAATTCTCCAAAATTGTTAAATGTTGACCATATGATCTTGTCTGTGTGTATGAATAAGAATCCTCTAAATTCTTAACCCTAGGACCTAAGATTATTTCTTGAGACCTATCATTACATCTTAGACCTAATACCAGAGATTTCTAATTTTCATAAAATAATCAGCAATTATTATAATTTTCCTAAATTATTGCTACATGTAATTTTGAATATGAAGTGTCACTTTCTGTTATCAAACAAGTAAGATAAAATTACCCTAATATTATTTTGAGTAATAATGTCTCTAGACCAAAATTTACACTATTCCAATAATATTTGAAGTTTAATTTTTAATTACAAAAATCTGATCCACTAGGTCAAGTTACACATGAAGTACTATAACTATTCATCAAATAATTCCAGAAAAAATAGTAGACATTACAAATAATAAATAATTATTTATTCCAAAAATTTATAATTTTATAACTTAATTTGTATACAATTATCTCAATAATATAGAAGGGGCAAAAACGATAATTATAACTGCAATCCTAAGATTCTGACTTTCAAAAATTCCAACTAATTTATCAAGTACTTATAATACTAAATCATTGTTATTGGCAAGATTTCATACTTTTGGCAACTATTTAGTCATCATAATTTCACTAATATATTTGCATAACAAATAATAATTAATTCATTTGTTAAGTAAATAAATCCCAAATATTCTAAAACTTCATGAGGAGGTGTACTTTCACTAAATAATTGTATGTGTAAAATTTCACTGGATTTGACCAAACCAATCTTGCTAAATTCACAAGATATATCTTTTGGCTAACTGCACACCACATCACATACGACATGACAACTTGTAACTGGGATTCACCAACCTACAGGAGTCCAAAGGACCTAAATTTTTTACAAGTGACTTATACCTTCCTAATAAACCTCTCACCAAAATTTGGGATTAAAATAATTATTATTCTTCAAAATATTCTATTTATATGAAAAATCACATTTTTTCTAAAACTATAGGAAAAAGTTGTCTAAAAATTCCCATTTTTGGACTGTAGGTGTATCTATGGTATATTCTTGCATGCCCCAAAATTCAAGTCAATTCCCTTTATTAAGGAAATAGTGATCGTTCTATCATAAGGACCAGTCTCGCGAGAATTGCCCTACAGGGAGCTACAATGCTCTAAATGACCTTATTTCAATTTCTAGTTAAAGTAGACTCACAAAGCTACTTTTTTCATGTTGGTCACTTTTCATGGTTCAACCTCTAAGGGCTTTATTTTTCTGATTTAAAAGGTGCACATTAAGGGGATAAATAACACTTCAATAATAATTATATTTATAATGTTTATGACAGATCTAATCTGACGACCCATAGATCGTCTTCCTCCTCCAGCCGAGGAACGGGAATAGCCAAACCTGGAGTATCTTTTAGAGCCAATTGTCGGTGATCTAGCTCCCTCCCCGGCCGGCCACCACTTCCACCACCTCCATTGAGGTGGTGGCTATCGCTGGGCAGCGATACGGCCGCCGGAGAAGTGTTTTATGGCGATCCCAAGAGGAAGCCCAAAACCGGATTTCCATGGAAATTTCAAAATGGATTCGACTCGATTGAGCTCGAATTCAATCTCTATTGATCTAGAAAGCTAGCACAAGGGGAGAGGGGGAGAAACATGACTGATTTCGAGCTTGGATGCGGCTACATACTCTGGCAGGTGGCTATAATTTTTGGTATTATCCGGCGAACCTCTCCCGATCTCGATTCTCCACCGAAAGCTTTGATCCAAGAGTCGATTTCAACTGCTTGAGGGCTTCTGAAGGTGATGAAAGGGTCGAATTGAGCTTTGGAGGGCCTCTATATAGAAGATCCACGAATGGAAGGTGGTAGGACATGGCCATTAATGGCCCTCCTTGATAGTGCCCCACCTATAACTGTTGGAAACTCCTCTTCATCAGGAGAGATGAAAGGAGGGGTTGGGGAAGAAGAAGGGAGTGTCACTTGGCCTCCCTCCATTATTCTACTCTCTAAATGAAACTTCTTTCCTAATTAACCCCCATTAAATCCTAATTAAATCACCTAATTCATGTTAAATAAATTTGATAAACTTAGTGGGCCTTAGGATGGGCCTTGGACAAGGCCTTAGCCCACTTGAATTGGCTTGAACTCTCATTTTGCCTTTAGGGTTAATTTGATCATGGTTGACCGACTTTGGTCAACTTGATGGGTTGACTGGTCCAAGGGGTGTGTCTTGAGTCTCTTGACATCACTCAATATTAATTGGATCATGGTGATGCCCCTATTGGGCCCACTTTGCCAAATAGTGTGATTTTGACCTAAATAGGGCTAAGTTTGACTTTGGTCAAATTGGTCAACTTTGTGACCCCATGACGGGGCTTTTGGATCCACTTGGCCCCTAATGACATTACAAGGCTAGGAGTGAGGTTAATTTTAGGTTTTAAGCCCAATAAGACCTCTTAGGTAAAGGTTTGACCTAAATTGACCTAAAGTAGACTTTAGTCGATTCGGCCTACTTGCTTGACCTAGCCTTGAGTTCATTGCTTAGTTGCCACTCTCTTAGGGTTAGAGAAGTGTTAGTGAGCTTATCTTGAGGTGGTGAGTTCATGTGAGTGTGAATTGACCTAGGTTGACTTATGCACATTGAGGGTGCACTTAGTCATTTCCCTATGCTCAAGCTGAGCTAGGGTAACACTAGGGCCTCCATACACCACTCAAGTCCTAACCCTAACTTTAGGGGGTCTGGAAGTGTGGGGGATGTTGTGCTTGATCGAGATGATCCGAGGAATGAAATTATCTCCTTATCTTAATCTATATTTTCTCTTTCTCTTTTAACGAATGTTTACGATTTACCCTTGATTAATATTTAGAGAGGTCATATCATCGATATATGATTTTCTCTTTTGTTTCCATATTCTAGTAGCCAAAAAGATCATGCGTACAGATAGGTCACTCACTTGTAAAGGGAGTGGAATGCAATCCTTGAAAGAGGACGATGTAAATTTCCCAGATTGGAGTCAAATTCAATAGAGGAGTTTAACACATAAAGCGAGTTTTAGAGGTTTCGATTATAGAATGAAAGTTCGGTTGATCTACCTAAATTTAATTGGGTGTAGCCTTAAAAGAGGTGCATTTATATTTTGAGAACCTACACGGTCCAAGTATTTTCATTAAAGAGAATTGGAGCTCTATCTTTTTTGGTCATTTTCAATCCAAGGTGACCTGAGACCAACTACTAACATTTTAATTATAATTTAATCATCATCTTTTATATAATTATCTTCCACTTATTTGCAAACCAACATAAGACATCTAATTGATAAAATAATGGAAATCCCTTTGAAGTAGAAGTTATCGACGCGTCTTGGTTCTAATATGACCTTGATATTATATCCTATACTATAATCGATAAGGTACACTTGCCTTTATCGATTGTATATTCGGAGAACATCATCTTCATCCTCATCTTCTTTCTTTCATAAAGCACCTCCGGTATTTTCTCCATCGCGGCTTATTAAGTCAAAGGAAGAACATGAAGTTGAGACGCGGGCTTTGTGCGTGTTCTTTGGGGGAGCGACCCCCGCTTGTACCCCCTAGCCTATCTGCTTAGGTCTACTACTCGGCATTTGGTCGGATTGTTGTTCCATGGTTCGGGCTTTTTTGTGGTAGAGTTCTGCACAAATCTTCTGAGGAGACCTTGTTGCACGAGGTGCTCGATCTCATTCTTCAACCGGCTGTAACCCTCTATCTCATGATCGTATCCGCGATGGAAGTCACAATATTATGACTGGTTTCCTCTCTTTGGCGCAAGCGACTTGGGTCTGCGGAGCTCACTGCTGTCACGGATGGCGCGGAGCACGTCCGCTCGTGTGGTCAAGGGAGTGTAGTCTTGATGCAGACGAGTTCCTTGGTTCTGATAAGAATTGTCGGGATGCTTGTCATTTCCCTTGGGGCCTCGTAGTGGCTCCGAATTCCTTCTTCTTCGAGCTTCCATCGAATTTTGATCATGTGTCAAGACCTGCGGAACTAGGGGAGACGCGTTGTACTTTTGTGTCATTGTCCCCCCCCCCCCCCCAGTGCCCATATTCCTCTTTGATCATGTGTCTTACTTCTTCGTGAGTGAGTTCTCCATCAGCCTGAGCGGCAACCTCCTTTGTCGCAAGAGAATTTTCCTGTGTGTGCCGAGGAAACCCGTTGAGTAATGCGAGGTATGTGGAGCCATCGTCAAATTTGCTAGTATTTGATTTATGTTGTATTTGTTTTCTTTTGAAGCTTAACTATCTCCATGAGTATGTTGAAGATAGCCTTCCAGGCAATGTGCTTGAATGACCGATCCAGCCTGTGGATGGAATACCAACGCAATATAATGGGGACGAATGTGGAGTATTAATTTGTACGTATGTTTATGAAAACGGTGTTTAGTAGGAAGATGATAAGTTGGAAAAAAAATCAAATTTGGTAGCAAAAAAATGCCGCTCTTTCGTGTAAAAATTGCAGCTGAAATCATTCAGTCATGTTGTTCATTTAAAGACTTGTATGGGCAGAGAGAAAACTATATGGTTGTCAATTAATCATTTTTGTTTAAACTTTTACACATGCCGTCATTTTTTTACAGGCTGTAAACTTCACAAAATACTACTGATTGTTTGATAAATAGAATTTAACATTAATACTGTAATTATTTGCAGTATGAAAACAAATTTGTCATTTAAAACTATAGTATTTGACATTAATAGAGGCGGTATTGGACGTTAATACTCGCTTAGTTGACAGTATTTCAATTAAGAATGATTAAACTGACAGTACAAATGCAAATTCTGATAAAAGTAATCTTACATTATAGATTATTTTTAACTTTAATACTATCATTGTTTACAGTGTCAAAGCAAATTTATAATTTATAATTACAGTACTTTACATTGTTAATGAGAGTCGTTAACGTTAATAGTGTCATAGTTAACATGTTTCAATTAAGATTGAATAAACTGACAATATCAAAGCAACTTCTGATAAAACTTTTTTCTCTTGAATGATT
The DNA here is from genome assembly GCA_039513925.1 of Platanthera zijinensis. NCBI lineage: Eukaryota > Viridiplantae > Streptophyta > Magnoliopsida > Asparagales > Orchidaceae > Platanthera > Platanthera zijinensis. The sequence goes on from CM077088.1 coordinate 61,626,169, forward strand.
GATTATTTTTAACCACAATACATCAAAGCATAACTGACAACATGATATAATTTTATATTAATACTGATAGTATTTGACGTTAATAATGTAATACTTTACAGTATTTCAGTTTAAAATGAGTAAACTTACAATATCAAAAAAAAAAGATCAAATTTCTTGAAAGATAGAATTGAACATTAGTATTGTGGATGTTTGCAGTATCAAAGCAAATTTCACATTCATAATCACTGTATTTTACAATAATAATGCCATTTTGACGGTAATACTACCTTAGTTTACAGTATTTTAATTAAAATTCAAAAAACTTACAGTATGAAAGCAACTTCTGATAAATCAATTTTCTCTTGAATGATAGATTATTTTTAACCACAATATTATCATAGTTCAATTCACAGTATCAAAGCATAACTGCAAGTATCAGATATAGTTTTTTTATTAATACTGACAGTATTTGACGTTAATAATGTAATATTTTATAGTATTTCAGTTTAAAATGAGTAAACTTACAGCATCAAAAATTTTTTTATCAAAGATTCTTGAAAGATAGATAGAATTTAACGTTAGTATTGTGAATCTTGACATCATCAAATCAAATTTTACATTCATAATTACTGTATTTTACATTAATACTGTCAATATTTGACGGTAATATTGTCATAACTAGTTTACAATATTTTAATTAAATTTCAAAAAACTGATGGTATCAAAGCATATTCTAATCAAAATATTTTCAATATAATAATCATCTTGCAATAATAGTAAAGTATTGCCCACAACTACTAAATTAGACAAAATTGCTCATAAGTACTAACTTAACAACTTGCAGGAGCTTCTACACATTTCGTTACTTAAACACATCAGGAATACATGAAGACTCCCTTCTCATCATAATCCAGTATTTTCTCTAAAGTTTTACCCACATTGTTCAACACATTAACTAAGCAGTCCTTAAAAATCAGACAATTTTCAATACGATTACACAAATCATAAATGTATCACATTAATTGATTTCGGCAAAGTACATTAGAATCACGGTCATTTGAAGTATTATGCTGGTTTTGATAGAATCCCTTCTTGGCATGAAATGCAAATTGTTTTAGTATATAATTCTGTGAAATTTGCTTCTCATTCCGAATATTATACACACGCGGTACATGTTTGTATAACAAGCGTGTTGTTTGAAAACCCCTACAAGAGCAATTCACATCATTAGTCTTTGTATCAAATGTTATAAATCATTGTCTACTAACATCGATACCATCACAATTTTCTGATGATGTATACTATATGATCTGCCTCACACCTTGTTTCATTATCAACCACCAAACCAACCACACCTTCAAAAAAAAAGCATTCTCAAAAAGTGAATATATTTTTCATGTATATACTTTAGACATTTTTCCGAGTATTGAACAACTTTTGAGTTTAAGAGTGATACTCCCTTATTTACATACAAACTTTTTATCATGTTCATTCTCGTGCCAACTTGAAATTATTTTTTTCATTTTTAAAAAATATTCAACAAGTGAACTTGTTGCTTTTGAGCATCCATGCAAATAATTATTTGCAGACTCGCTTCGTTGGGTGGATAAAATGTCAAGATCTAATGCTCTCTTATTAAGTGCGGTGGACCACTTCATCCTAATCTTGAAAAGATCATTCAGTCATTGATTATCATGCAAGTTGCCACGAAATATCATCTTTCTCCAATTTGTTTCAAAATCCGTTTCATTATCACATTTGCTCATGCAATTGTAAAATAAAGATCAAATAGACTTATCATGATTAAAAGTTGTTACCTTCGAGAGTACTTTCTTTAAAATATATCATTGCCACAAACGATGTCGAGTTGAAGTTAATACTCTCTCAATAGCTACACCCATCGTTTGATCTTGATCAGTGAAAATCGTTATAGGTTGTTTACCACCAACATTTTAAGAAGGACCGAAAAACCCAACAAAATGATTCAATTGTCTCCTCCGCTACGAAAGCCCCATCTACAAAAACATTTTGTCAGTGGTGATTCACTGCAATAAAAGGAGCACATGCCAAATTGTACTTGTTTAACCTATACATGGTGTTGAATATAATTACATCTCCGAAACAATCATAATCAAGTTTTTCATGACTATCAATCCAAAAGAAACTATGCAACCAGTCGTATGTCTGCACATCAAAAGAGAACATGTTATCCTCAAACTGTATTTCTTTAAATATTTCCAACAATCAAGTTGTGTCGTCATTCTCTATTTGTGCTTTTTTCTCTCGATGTACATAATTATACACATCTGTATTAGATAATCTCACATTCTGTGCACCACCAACTTCATCTTCCAAAAGATATATGCATCAACGAGTCTAATTCCAGCTCTCGTCATATTTTAATAAGTGTTGCATGATGATCAAATATATGACGATGTATTCTCAACAAATGTGTATCAACTAGTGGAGCAAGTGAATGATTGTGCTCTTCAACAAACTTAGAAATCTCCCAATTCTCCCTCTCTTGATCAACCTTGAAGTGTATACACGTCAAACATCCGGTTCAAGTATCAAGTTTGTGAAACTTCCTTTGCATCACAGTCGCCGGCTTCAAAACCTTATAACCAGCTTTTGCGCAATAATATTCTCGACCCTTTATTATCCTTGTATGAGTGCAATAATAAATATGTTGTTTTCGGACATCAAAACTCATATTTCGAGCATACTCAACATACATTGAGTATGCTTTTTCATTAGAATGAACTGTATGAAAAACTATTCCATCCTTCCCTGCCTTGAACAAAACAAATTTGTTGTTTAGCGCTACTCGTTATAATTTTAACAATATTAACAAGCACAAAAGTTCAGGAGTAGAAAAATATTGTGTGATATTGTTGTATTTTTAAATATATTTTGCAGTAACATACAAAAGTATTGTAGTATTTATCTACGGTACTGTAATAAATCTCTCAAATATGAGCTCAGAGTACATTTGGAAGATAAACTTAGAAATTCTTATGAATTATTGGGATAACATACCGAGTTAGAAGCATGCATGATCAATTTTCTCAGATTTTGTATTTGTTGTCTTATTATCAGAATGATTTGTATGAAAAACAGTTTCAACTTTGCTTCCCTGCATTAGAACAAAAAAAGATGCTCATTAGCATTACAAGCTTCAATTTTAATAATGTTATTAAATTAATACTACATTGCAGAAGCAAGAAATAATTATTGCAATACTTTCGTAATTTCATATATTTTACATCTTAGAGTAGTTAAATATTGCAGTGTTTAGGTACGATACTGTAGTAAATATTACAGTTATGAGCTCAGAAAGATTTCTAAAATCAACTACGAAATTCATGAAAAATATCGTGTAGTTATAAAGATGATCATGTTTCTCAGATTACAGATCTTCTACCTCCATAGATATTTCTTCTCAAATAATTCCAGTTCAATGTGTTTCCCTGCCGCTGGCTACAACAAACTCCTCCCAGTGAAGAACTCTGATAGCGGAAGAACTCCGTTCGTGCAGCTTTTCCCGCCACTATACCACTCATGTCTAAGAATGTTTCAGGTCAACCTCACAGCTCGTGATATCAGAAAGGAAGCAAATGTAAGGCCGGGTGGAAGTTGCAGCCGTTCGCCAGTGTAGGGGTTCACCAGAGGAGGATGAGGGTGGGATTGGCGAGGACAGGGTCTCCGCGCTGGAGGAGGAAGACAGTCAGTGTTCGCCGTGAAAGGAGGAGGGTTTCCGCGCTGGAGGAGGAAGACAGTCAGTGTTCGCCGTGAATGGAGGAGGGAGTCGGCGCAGGAGGAGGAAGAGGGTTTCTGTTCTCTGTAGGAGGAATAAGAATTTTTTTTCGGATACGAATATTGTGCCAAAATTTTGGGAAGGAAAAGGAAGTGGGGTCCACTCCCAAAAGATGTCATCTATTCTCCCACCTAATTCTACGTGAGAGGCACTCACCGAAATTTTTTTTCTAAAAAGAAAAGGTGATTGTTAACCGCAAACCAGCTATTTGTTAGTCGCACCCCAAAATCTCATTATTTTCCGCGCCTTTTCAAAATACATCTTGTACATGCAATTTCAGGAAAAGTGATCAACACGAAAGTTGTAGATATTGTCGAGATCTACAACTTTCGTGTTGAGCACTTTTCCTGAAATTGCATGTACAAGACGTACTTTGGAAATATGCTCAGATTTTACGCCTTTCAGAAATACGTCTTGTACATGCAATTTCAGGAAAAGTGTTCAACACGAAAGTTGTAGATCTTGTCGAGATCTACAACTTTCGTGTTGAACACTTTTCCTGAAATTGCATGTACAAGACGTATTTCAAAAAGGCGCGAGAAATTAGCAGATTTTGGGGTGCGACTAGCCAATAACGGGTTGCGGTTAACAATCACCAAAAAAAATAAATGTAGCTCAAGTCACATCGCAACAAAAGTGAAAATTTAGAGCAAAGTTATTAGCACCACAGTTTTGACTATAAGCACTCAAAATTTACATTTTTGAGGTTTTTTTATGTACTATTAGCACGCGGCGTCATATTAACACTTTAGTGTTTTTCCAGCGATTTTCCCTCCCCTGCTTCGTTTTTTCCAGTGTTGGGAGGCGACGGCGGTGGCGTTCGTGGTGTTGAGAGGCGGCGGCGGCGGCACGGCCGTGGTGTTGGGAGACGGCGGCGGCGGCTTCCGTGGTGTTGAGAGGCGACGACGGAGCGGCCGTGGTGTTGGGAGACGACGGCGGCGGCGGCCATGGTGTTGAGAGGGGACGATGGCGGCGGCCGTAGTGTTGGGAGATGATGGCGGCAGCGTCCGTGGTGTTGAGAGGCGACGACGGCGGCGGCCGTGGTGTTGAGAGACAATGGCGGCGGCGTCCGTGGTGTTGACAGGTGACGGCGGCCGTGGGGTTGGGAGACGACGGCCGAGGCGTCCGTGGTTTTGGGAGGCGACGGCGGCGGCGTCCGTGATGTTGAGAGCCGACGGTGGCGGCTGTGGTGTTGAGAGGCGACGGTGGCGGCTGTGCTACGGGGGTGCGCTTGCGGGCGTGCATCATGGTTGTGCTTAAATAAATTCATGGTGCAACCAAATCTGACTAGGGAATCTCATCATACCTAATCTTAAATGAAAAATAAGATTATATTTCTTTTATCGTTTAAATTGTCTTTATTTTGAACTATTAATCGCTAAAATGTCGTTTTGTGTTTGGTCCCAACTATAGGAAGAGAACTTCGGTCAAGAAAGTTATTTTATATTTATCTTCCACTGTCATTACTTACTCAAACTGACTCTAAATTAAGAAGGGAATAGTTATTCAACACACAAAAACATTAATTTTATGTATTTTTCTATAATATTTTAGTTATGTTTTGAACAAATAAAATGTTATAAATGTTGCTTGCGGATAGTGAAAAGTGCAGTGCTAATAGAGAATTGCTTGCAGATAGACAATCAGTTAAACAGTGCTTGCTAATACCAGCAAATGCTAATAGAGAAAATAGTAGTGTTAATAACACCACCCAAAATTTATTTACGTGAGCCCTAGAATACTAGGAATGTATTGAAAGAATTACATAACTAAATTCTACATTTATATATCGACAACCAGAAAATTGGGCACTATCACAGTGATCACGTATATAGGTCTGTAAACGGTTCGGTCCGGTTTTTGGTGAAACCGAAACCGAACTGAATAACCTCAATTTTTGCACACCCCAAATCAAAACCGAACCGAAATTGCACGGTTCGATTTGGCTCGGTTTGGTTATTAACTCTCGGTTCGGTTTTCTGATATGCGTATGTATCCATAGATATGCTAGATGGACATATATTTAGATAAGTAATTCGGGGAAAAAAATCGGTTTTCTAGAGAAGCAATTAACCAAAATTTTCATGATGTCTCTATATATTCAAGACAAAACATTAATCTCTGTGTTCACATGTAGTCGTGGTGAACATGTGAATCATACTTCGGTTCAGTTCGGTTTTTTCCGGTTTACATATTTTATAAATCGAAACCGTACCGAATAGCCTTGGTTTTTATACACCTCAAACCGAAACCGAACCGAACCAAACCGGTCGGTTCGGTCTGAAAGTCGGGTTCGTTAGCTTAGTATGCGGTATGAAGAAATAATTTGGTACACAACATGTAATATGTTCTTCGTGTGGGGGTGATTTTGTTCATCTGATCTGCTATCGCCTATCGAATTGCTAGCAAAATTCGGGAAAAAATTACAAAGCAAGATGTTCAATCCACAAATTTTCTTTTAAAAAATAATTATTTTATGAATATATAGAATCTTAAAATGATCCTAAAAAGCGCTAAATAAATATTATGCAATTTTGTTTATAAAAATATAAAAATATTTTTTATACGGGTAGTATATAATGCACGTGATAAGCTACCCTTACGCCCGTATGAATTTTGTTACCCTCGAGGTTATATTCAGCAAAAATCAAATTATGGCCCATAAAGTTAAGAAATATTTTGGTGTGTTGCTCGCACTTTCTCTTCGTGCGTTACTCGTACATGGCTACATTCGTCTGATTTGTGATTTTACAACGGTGCATTTTTTGACGAAAATATGGCCGTACTGAAGTAAAATCATCTTTATTGATATACGATCATATTTCGATCAATCACAATTTTTTGTAGAAACTGACATTCCGATAGCGTCCCATTTATGATCCTACAAAGGTGCATTTTTTGACGAAAATATCATCTTTGTTATTATACGATCATATTTCGATCAACCATAATTTTCTGCAGAAACCGACAATCTGATAGCGCCTAATATAGGTTGATCTTAAATGAGAAGAATAACAAATCAAAATTTTTTTTACCAAGCTGGTTATATTGTGCGCTCTACAATATCCGATGAAATGCCGTTCTTATCCCTACAATCTGACAGCGGCTCCTCTGCCATGTGTGTGATTCAGAAATACGTATTGGGCCGCATGCTTCGGGCCAACTACGGCGTTTCAACTGCAATATTGTGGGACCCAGCTGACACTGAAACGGATAAGAACAGACACGTGTCCCAATCTGACAATGAGATCCCACCAGTTTGTCGATTTGCGTACGCGATGAAAAGTCGCCGCTCTCGAATGATAAATAAATAAATGCCATAAATAAACATAACAAGCATTTTTTTGGGCGGGAAATAGACCTGAGCTGACGCGGGCGGGCCCGTGTAACGCATGCTGCGATGCGTGCTGTTTGGACGAATTTGCCCGCCGCTAACATTATACAAATGCACGACTTTTAAATTCAAGTGTTTTACGAGTGTCCCGAACTTCCATTATTCGTTGTCGTGTTACATTTTGAAGGAAGCGAGGATAACAGACTACTCATCATTACAATTATTAGAGAGAGAATATGGGCTCGGAGGGTGACATACCACCTCTCAGAGCTAATTCTTTTCTTGCTACAATAAGGAGCTTCACACTCTAGATGCTTTAAAGTCTTTGACTGTTGCTTTGAGCAAGGAGCAGCTTGCTTTGCTTGTCAAGGTACCAGATGCTTGGAAGCTTGAGCGGCGTGATACGCCTGAAATAGATTTACGTATTATACGCAAGTGCGCGTGCCGGATCAAGTAATACATAGTGAATTAAGATCATTCACACGGAGAAGTCATTAATTTAGTGCTCGCAAGTACTAGTTTTATCTTTTCTTTAAATTCAAGAGGATTGATTTAGAATGAATTTTTGATGATGAAAAATTAAAAGAAAATATTAACAAAACTAACAACACTTACTTAATAATACTTTTATCAAGTTGGAGAAATAGTCTTTTACGTTGATTTCCTTTGTCTATTGTGATGAGTTTTTAGAGTGAACCTTCATGAAATATTTGATTACTATCCTACAATGATTTGAAAGTGGACGTCATCATCTCTCGATCTCTAAAATCTGTTTACCCTAATTCTCCTAGTTATCTTTAACTTAGATAGAAAAAGAATAACATGAAGCGCACAAATTAATGTTGCTAACATAAGATGAAATCTCTTTCTCTCTTTATGTTATATTGAAATTTATATTACACTTACGTCACTCCTCTCTCGAATCTTACAGCGCAGTATAAAGATAGAATTTGACTAAAGATTTACATAACTTCCCTCTCGAATCGTGTCGTGTAAAAGGAAAAATTCAACTCTAAAATAACATAACTTCTCTCTCGAATCTCGCCATGCAATTTAAAAGAAGAAATACTTAATCCAAAATTTTCACAAAATGAAAATATAAATCCAATAAAGATATTTCTTCAAACAATCATAAAAGGAGGAATTAAAATCACAACATTCACAATGTAATATCCACCACACTTTTAGGCCCCCTAAAGTTAGGGTTGGGGCTTGAGTGGTGCATGGAGGCCCTAGTGTGACCCTAACTTAGCTTGAACTTAGGAAAACTGTTGTGTGCACCCCCAATAAGCGCAAGTCAACCTAGGCCAATTCGCACTCACATAAACTCACCACCTCAAGGTAAGCTGATCACTAACACTTCCTTAACCCTAAAAGAGAGGCAACTGAGCATTGGACTCAAGGCTAGGTCAATCAAGTAGGCCAAATTGACCAAAGTCAACTTTAGGTTAATATAGGTCAAACTTTCACCTAAGAGGTCCTATTGGCCTCGAAACCTAAAATTGACCCCTTCCATAGCCTTGTAATGTCATTATGGGTCAAGTGGACCCAAAAGCTCCATCATGGGATCACCAAGTTGACCAGTTTGATCAAAGTCAAACTTGCCCCTATTTAGGTCAAATCACACTATTTGACAAAGTGGGCCCAATTAGGATATCATCATGATCCAATCAATATTGAGTGGTGTAAAGGGACTCAAGACACACCCCTTGGACCAGTCAACCTATCAAGTTGTCTAAAGTCAACCCCATGGTCAACCATGATCAAAGTGAACCCAAAAAGCTAAATGAGGGCCCAAGCCAATTCAAGTGGGCTAAGGCCTTGCCTAAGGTCCACCCTAAGGCCCACTAAGTTTATTAGATTTATTTAATTTGAATTATGTGACTTAATTAGGGTTTAATAGGGGTAATTATGGGGGAAGTTTCATTTGGAGGGGGAATAATGAAGGGAGGCCAAGTGACACGCCCTCCTTCTTCCCCAACCCCTCATTTCATCTTCCCTGATGAAGAGGAGGTTTCTAACAATTATAGGTCGTCCACAATCAAGGAGGGCCTTTAATGGCCATGACCATAACCCTCATAACTTGGATCTCTTATATAGATCGAGGCCCCCAAAGCTTGATTTAACCCTTTCATCACCTTCAGAAGAGCTCAAGCAGTTGCAATTGACTCTTGGAATACTGCAAACAGTGGAGAATCGAGATGGGGAGAGGTTCGCTGAAAAACGCCAAAATCCATGGCCACCTGCTGGAGTAGCCGCATCCAAGCCCGAAATCAGGCATGTTTCTCATCCTCTCCCCTTGTGCTAGCTTCCTAGATCAATATGACTTGAGGTCGAGCTCAATTGAGCCGATTCCAATTTTGAAATCCATGGAAAAAGCTTTGAATTGGCTTCTTCTCGGTATCGCCGGAAACCACCACCCCTGGCGGCCAAACCATCGTCGGGCGATAGCCATCATCTCAGCAGAGGTGGTGGTGGACGGCCGGGGAGGAGGCTAGGATGCCGACAAATAGCTTTGGAATTTGTTCCAAGTTGGGTGGATCTTGGCCGTCGGCTGGAGGAGGAAGATAATACAATGGCCGTCGGATCAGATCTATCAAAAAAATTATAAATATAATTATTAACAATAGTGTTGTTTTATCCCTATAAAATAGACTTTTTGAACCAGGAAAATGAGGCCCTTAGGGGATGAACCATGAAAAGTTCCCAACATGAAAAAGGTAGTCATTTGCGTATACTTTAATTAGAAATAAAAATCAGGTCATTTGGAGTACTACAGTTCCTTGTAGGGCAATTCTTATGGGACTGGTCCTTAGGCTAAGGTGATTGATTTGAAATTTGGGGCAAGTAAGAATATACCATAGATACACCTACAGTCCAAAAATAGGAATTTTTGGACAACATTTTCCTATAGTTTTAGGAAAAATGTGATTGTTCATAAAAGTGAAATTATTTTGTGAATATTAAATATAATGACCTAAAATTTTTCTCAGAGTCTCATCAGATCAGTACAAAGCTCTAGTAAAAATCGCAGGTCCATTGGATCTCAGTAGGTTTGTGAATCTACTTTGCATGTGATTGTGTTATATGAGATTTGGGGTGCAATTAGCCGAAAGAGGTAAAATGGGGATTGAGACCCATCAGACTTGTGGGATGCCCTTGGAGATTGGGAATGGACTTATGATGATGGAATACACCATCCAAAGTGATATTAGGGTTTTTGGAATAAAAACCCTAGGTATTTGATTTTTTTTAGTTTTGGCATCATTTTAAATTAAGGGAATAAAAGTGAGAAAACTAACTTAAAAAATTCTAAGACTCTACCACTAGGGTTGTGTTGACATAATACACCTCAAGTATTTATTTGGAAATTTTTGGGAATTTATATTTAGGTTGTTTAGCTAAAAGTACTATTCTATTCTTTTGGTTATTTTATTGAAATCATTATTTATTCTGCTTGGAAAATTATGATAATTTTACATGATCATTTTTATAGTGCTAAGAGGCTCTGAGAATTATCTTAGAATTTTTAGAATCATAATTATGGAGTTTTATTGAATAGTGGAATTTTGGTAATATGTGGACTTTACTGAAATTGATAGGTAAATCTATTTAGAAAATTATCATTATCTAGAATTATACTTTATTTGTCATTTACTATCTAAAGAATTTTATGAGATTTATTTACTTAGTTTTCAAGTACTTCCTCTAAATTGTGACCTAAAGGCCCTATTTTTGGACAATTTATATTTGCCACTATATATCATTAAGAAATTAAGGAATTTTGTCCAGAGCAATTATTACTCAAGATGATGTTAGTATAATTTTATCTTACTGGTTTGATAATAGAAAGTGACACTTCATGTTCAAAATCACATGTAACAATAATTTGGGAAAATTATAATAATTGCCGATTATTTTAGCAAAATTATAAATTTCTAGAATTAAGCCTAAGTTGTCATTATAGGTCACAGGAAATAATATCAGGGTCTAGGGTCAAGTATTTGGAGGATTCGCATTCATACACACATACAAGTTCATATGGTCTGCATTTAGTAATTTTGAAAAATTAGTAATTCAGTGTTTGATGCTTTGGAGAGGTCAAACACTTAGTAACCCTAGGAGTGAGTTTGATTAATGGTAGAATAGCATTATTAAGTGCCTTGAGAAAGGGAACGATGGACTTCAACCCATCACAGTTCCTAGTACCACAACGAGCCCCTCATAGGGTAAACCTCGGGAAGTCCAAGGTTAACCATAAATCGCTAAGTAATCTGGAAGTTAGACAAGAGTAATATGATAAGATTAAGGAATGTTATAGCGATCTCACTCATGTGTGGGTTGGAGTGATATAGGGCTTATTGGTCCTACGAGCTGGTGACTCGGGATGTTGGTGTAACGCCTCCCCTGTAATGACCGTATAATATGGGTCCGGTCGGGGCCCCACTACATACAGGCGCCACATCTTTGGCGTTAAAAGATGATATAAACTATCCCATCTCAAAACTCATGACAAAACACATCGGATAAATAAACCAAACAACTAGAAGTTATCCACTACAAAAGTAGGAGTATCACAACGGCCATATGGCCTTACAACAAATGAGTCCAAAACGGATAGACCACACAATCAATCATCAACGTGCAATAGCACTCCTAAGCTACCTCGGCATGCAAGCCGGAAAATATCAAAACAAGAAGCATGTAATCAAAGGAAACAAGCTAGAAAGCACAACAAAACACTTCATGAGGCTTAGGGCTTTTCGCCCAGCGCACTTGCTCCCGCTTGTGATCCTTGCCCTGTAAAAACTATTAGTAATGTGGGTCAGCAAAGACTGACCTCTACTGTGTAACCAACACATCTCCTCCCAGCCGTCCCTAACGGACCCTGGGATACCCCTCCAACCTGCAAGTCAGCACTTCGTATACTATATATAAACAAACATATAAAGCTTTAAAACAGGTTTGGATGTCTCATACAACAATCACATTTTCTATGTTGAGTACAGTGTAAAAGGAGCCTACTAGGCAGCATGTATGCAAACCCGGACTTCGCCCAAGGCACCCTATCACGTATGCAACTAGCACATCATCAAACAACTGGGTACTTCCATTTCCCCATTGGAATAAAGCCACAAAACAAAAAGGGAACTACAATGTCCCTAACGGCCCAAGCGCCGTTATACAGAAATCTTGCAAAGGCCCCACCTGCACACGGGTCTTAAACCCCGGGCTTGCCTGCAAATTCTGACTTCTCACGTCAGGATTCCGTCTCACACACAAACCGTTTCTAAGAACCCTTGCTGGACCCCACCCGTTTATGGCTTCATTGCCCGGGCTTGCCCAACGCTCAGCGTTCTCGTTAGTCTCATAAAAGAGGACTAGTCTCGCCGGGACACTCTCCTCACATGACTTGCACGTCACGTGATAGCCAGCCGACCACGGAGACGTAGCCACGCCTTAGCACAGCACAACCATATATTTTCCCACCCTAATCCACCATTTGTACTATAACATTCCCGCGCACCAAGGAAACCATCTACCGCCAATGCGGAGCTAATCTTGTCTGGTTCCGGCTACGAGTACTCACTCAAGAAAAGGGGGAAAAACGCATACATCACAACAGCATCTTGCCGCAACGGATTTCTACCGAATCCTCAAGGCTCGCTATGCAACATCACCGAGTAGGACTAACGGTAGCGACTACGGCTTCACCCACAATGCCTAATCCACTAACGAAGCGGATCTCTAATGCAAAACATGTCGGGGACGGACACAATCGACCCGGAGGTTCCTCTTGAACCATGGAAACCCAAATCCCTCTCATTTGATGCCCAAAAATGAAAAGAAAGGATGCTAAACGTGCATCCTAAAACCAAGAGGAGAAGTGTCGTTACCTTACGACCTCTCTTCCTAGCCATGGAAAAACTTGGTCGGATGAACACCACTGCAATGATCTTGCCTTCACGGATCTGGACTCCGCTCGCGAAACAGGGCTCCGAAGCTTCACCGGCGGCCGGAGTTGACTTCCTTCTTCCTCTTAGTTCTCCCCTCTCTCTAAGCTTTTAGAAAGAGGATGAAGATGGGAAATGAGGGTTTGTAAACCCTTTTCCCGGCCTTAAATCCAACATAGACCACCCACTGCCCTTGGATCCCAAAAGAAAGAAACGAACGGCCATGATTCGCCCTGAAAATAAACTTCCTGGGCCGGACACGGCTTGTGACACGCCCGTGTGCAAGGCCGTGTTCTCTCATTCGCCGTCAAACCAGAAAATCCCGACCAGGACACGGCCATTGACACACCTGTGTCTCAGGCCGTGTGCCCTCACTCAACGTTGGAAAGCGTTGAGTGACCGACACGCCCCTGAGACACGCCCGTGTCTAAGGCCGTGCCCTCACTCAACGCTGAAAAATCGTTGAGTGCTCGGTGAGGCGTTGAATGACCGACATGCCCCTGGGACACGCCCATGTCCCAGGCCGTGTTCCCTGTCTCAACACTCGTCGACCGAAAAATCGTCGACCTCTCAGCAAAACATCGACCCCTAGCACGATATGCCCTGTGACACGCCCGTGTCACAGGCCGTGTCAGCCTACTCAGAACCCAACTTGGCCTAAAAACACCATCCGTTCCTCTTTCAAGTTTTAGGGCATTATAGTTGGTCGATATCAGGACAGGTTGGTCCTGCGAGCTGGAGGCTCGGGAGGGTATTGTTATACCTAGTTTGTGCTTATGTGGTGGGCCACTCGGTACTGGTTCAGTCGGCACACCGACAAAAGTACAATGACTCTAGTGCGGAGTATAGACCTTTGGGGAGACCGGTAGGATGTTTATACTGAGGTCTGTAAGACTTTGTCCCCAAGAGCGCTCCCAACCATGAAAGATGTTAGTTGCCAGCAAGAGTACGCAGGGGCTCCGCTATTGTGTTTTTAACATTAAGGCATACGAGAGGTCTAGGTCTGGTAGTGCGTCTGCCCGCCTAAAAGTGGAGACACCTGCTCTACTACCACTGTGAGTCGCGACGGCTGGTACCTGAGAGGTTGGCCACCTCCAAAAAATGGGGATGCATGAAAGGTCTGTACATAGAGTCGCGTGTGTGAGTTACATAATCATTGCATTGCATAGCTTGACATAACATACACACTTACAGATCCTCATCATATAAATTAGTATGAGCTCTTTTATATGATAAGTTACTATTTCGGAAACCTTAACTTATATGTTTGTATGAACATTCATATAAGTTAAGGTACACTTCTGTGATGGTAGTGTACTTGTTTTACTTTACTAGTTGTACTTAGCTCCTCGTATTGTACTTTTACACCGTGCTAGTTGTTGCTCTTTTATACTTTTGTTATTGTTCATACTGATATAGAACTGGTAGAGAATTACCTATATATGTCACTATCATCTGCCTGTACATTCTGCTATTATTGGTCCTCCACTTTCTTCCTCCCGCGCGGTGCGTATGAGTCGCAGGGGTGAGGCGGGGGCGAAGCAGCTGAGTCTAGTTTGACTGATGGTCGTTTGACCACATCATTATAGAGACACATGGAGATGTCACAGCAGTTTGACCGGGCAGTGCCGAAGATTGAGACACCAAGATCCGAGGAGTCAGAGCCACGTACTACCACTACTACTACCCGACGTCAAGTTGATGATCATATGGTTCAGCTTCCACGTTGTTAGTTGAGAGAGAGAGATATTTTATGATGTTTATGTACTGGGCATACACCCTATTACTCGTACTCTTATTTATTTCATGTGGACCTTTTGCTTGGATATTTATTATATCTATATTGTGATGTGTGGACTTGTTTATTTCTTCTTTCATTGGATGTGTGTATGATCGTGCTTGTCGGTAGGGTCGCTGTTTTGTGGTGGCAACTAACTCATAGTTGGTTTCATTGTAAGACGACGGTCCTGAGCATAAAATCTCTTCTCGGTCATGTCCAATTTTCGGGAGGAGGGATTTTACACACAACAAGACAAAGTAGTTTTAGCATACAAGACCTAGAAATTTAGGTCATGATGAAAGGATCAAACCACACAACAAGAAAAATCCTACTATACATGATGATGAAATTTAAAATGTTGCAGGAATTTTATCTTAGATTTTGCTCCCTAGCCTTCTCCTCTTGCAAGATGACGACCAATCTCCTCTCTATATTATCCTCAATATTTTGGCCGAATTTTCCCTTCATCCTCCTTTATATTGTTGCTTAACCTCCTCTTTATCAGCCTCTCAGTTTGCTCCAGTCAAAGATCTCAAAAAGATCACTTTCTATTTATTCAAAATTGTCGTTTTAATGGAAATTTCTTTTAATCAAATTTTATAGAATTTCAAGCTCTTCTAGATGATAATTCTGCCCATATATTGCTTGCCAAAATTGAGCCAAGGTCCCATATTTTTAGATTTAAAATCAGCGCAATTTGAATTTTAAATTTAAAAATTCGGATCCAGACTTATTGTAATAACTAAAACAAGTTATTGCAGCAACCTGCTCATGTCAAAATATAAGTCCAACTTTACTTCTTCGGATTGAATTCTTCAGCATCTCTACCAAGAAAATATAAGAAAATTAGCTATATTAATAACAAATAAACTAAATATAAATTTATTTATTTTTTTACTCATTTAAATCATTTTTTCCTCATTATGATAAATATTGAATCAGAATAAAGCACTAGATAACTTCTTTTTGGGAAGCTATCATGGCGCTTTCAGTGCACCTTATCCTTTGTAGGATGTCTCCTATTGTATTTGGGGAACTCTGGAGTGTTGGTCTCACCGACTACTGGTATGATTGTTCCTGAGTTGAGAGCTTTGAGTGGCTATAGAAATCTTGAGAGCAGTGCATGCAATGGAACACTTGGAGCGGGCTTGAGCGTGGGGTACACGACGACGCTCTCAGGACGCATGCAAGGGAGAACACGCACAAGGAAGAATGTGTGCATGAAGGGACGTGCACACTTTGGTGGAGGGATGCACGCAAGGGAGAACACACACCAGGAGTAACGTGCGCACGGAGAGACGTGCGCACGTTGTAGAAGGGACGTGTGTAAGAGGGAACGCGCGCAAGGAGGAACGTGCACACGGAGGGACATGCACACTTTGAGGAGAGACGCACACAAGGAGGAATGCATACAATAAGGAACATGCGCACGGAGGGACGTGCACCCTTTGGAGGAGAGATACACACAAGGAGGATCGCGCACAAGGAGGAACGTGCACATGACGGGATGTGCGCCCTTTGGAGGAGAGACGCGTGCAAGGAGGAGTGCACACAAGGAGGAACGTGTGCACGGAGGGACGTGCACACGTTAACAGAGGAGAGAATGAGAAATTGTAGGAGAATTGAGAAAGGAGAGAGAGAATTAGTAGGAGAAATGGGAGAGGAGAGAGAAAATCAATAAGAGAAATGAGAGGGGAGAAAAAATTCGTATGAGGAATGAGAGAAAAAAGAGAAAATCCGAAGGAGAAATTCTGGGGAGAGAAAATGTTAAAATAAAGGAGGGTCTGTGGCGTTATTTATAGGCCTCAGAGATGGTTATGGTGGTTATGTGATTATTCGTAAACCAAAACCACCACATTTATTATTTATAGGTCAATATATTATAATTTTTTATAATATTTTTATGGGACTATGGTTTAATATGCGTATTAATTTATTAATTTTATCAAATGCAGACTATTGAAGTCGGGAAAATCCCTACTCCAAAATTCGGATCAAGATAGTCTAATGTTATCAGTTCAGCGGTCGGGCTCGACGACGAATAGGCTAGGATATAGAAACAGAAAGATAATAAAAAGGACCTTAGGTACTACGGCAGGGAGGTCCCACGACGTACCCGGATGCTTAGAAGAAACTTTCCCTCCATAATCAAAGATGGCCGAGTAGGGTACGAGGTAGATTCTAGCTGGCGACTAAGTCAAGACGACGACTAAGATGGATAGTCGTTAGCTCGCGACCTGTCTCTCTGAAGAAAGGATCCAAAGGCTCAGCTCGAAGTCTAGGAAATGAGGTGGTCGAGATCTTTTGCGAGATTCTGAAGTTTATATCCTCGTACTCTTGAGGTCTTATTTAAAATTTCTTGGAGTGGCTCCAGATCATGCTCTGACTAAGTATGTCGATAATGAGCATCATGCCACCAAAGAAGAGTACTCTGACGCAGCCAACTCAACAAACTTATTCCAGCCAGCCAAAGAACCAAAGGCCCATCATCATCATCATCTCCTGGGAGCAACATGATTTTGGCATGCTATTAGACGACTCACTCGTGAAGAAATTTGCGACATGATCATCATAGAAGAATATGGGCAAGTCCGATGACCAACAACGGTTGCACCCCAACCTTTCAAAACGGCTCCGCTGATACCACAAGTTCTGGTACATATGGTCTTATATGGTTTCAAGCTCTCGAACATTGAGACATTCTACGGGATAAAAGATATGCTAGAGTATGTCAACTATTTCATAACCATCACGGGGATCTACAATGCCTCTGGCCAACTAACGTGCCAAGTATTCCCAGCAACTCTTAATGGACAAGCTCACACATGGGTCCATTTCCCAAGAAAAAGGAGCAATCAACAGTTTTTCAGTGCTGATTCAGTAGTTCACTGGCTAGTTCATTGCTAACCACAACTGTCTGAGACCCCTCCCACCTTTCATGGATCCACCAAAATGAGTGAGAGACTCTCAAGGATTTCCTTTGTCGCTTTACTAATGAGGAGCTTCGCCCTAGTGGTTTCTATTCCACATTAATGCAGGAGATTGTGACCAACTATCCCAACCTCGTTAATCAGGCCGAGGTCTAGATTGTAGTTGATGAGGCAATTGAGGCGTACCGCCAACAGTTCAAAGGAAGCTTGAAGAATAAGACGTGGAAGGAGACGCCACAATCTTTGCTTCCCAAGAAGAACGCCGAACATAACAACAACTCCCGCCAAGACTGAAAGCCTCGTCAATATCAAGACTACACTCCTCTGAACACCACCCGAACCTACATTCTTCTTTACATCTATGATAACAATACGCTTCATAGGTCCAAGCCACTCACACAAAACTGGGGAGATTAGTCACAATATTGCGACTTCCATCATGTGCATAACCACGGTACTGAAGGTTGCAACCAGTTGAAGGAGACTGAGTGCCTTGTTTGGCATGGTCTCCTCACAAGGTTTATTCAAAGCCAAGTCCTAAACAAGTACACACCAAATATTGACAATCCAGCAGAGAGTAATGCTGTACCCCGATGCCGATGAGATAGAGGTCCCGGTCAGGGAGCAATCGTCCTAGTGGAGCGCGCCCAACTTGCACCTCATCTACTAGCAATTTATATTTCTTGTTTTTTCAAACCTTTTGAATGGAATAGTAAACCACAAGATTATACTTGCGCACATATATCTAGTTTTAAAGATTATTACAATTACTTTCAAGCTCCATTAGTGATACAGATCTCCTGAAGCATAGATCAAATGGATAAGGCCATGGCCTTTGGTATTGACATCGAGCTGAACTCGCCCAACTCCTGGGAGCACAATTCATTCAAAAGAGTATCCCCCTTGGCACCTCAAAAGAGGTCATGATAAAGAAAGCCTTCCTGCAATGGAAGATGTGTGTCCATTACAACGACCTCAACTAAGCCTGCCTAGAAGATTGCACCTCCCTCCACCATGCTCTGGGAATCTTGCCATCGCGCTGCTTGAGAATCCTGTTAGGAATAATGAGTTATATGTCCGCTCGTGTCGGGTCCGACTCGAAATGGGTTTTTGGGTTCGTGTCATTCTAGGGCTACGCTCTAAGCTGGAGGTACTATATATACCTATTCCAAACTTGATAGGTATATGTAGAATACCTTGAGCAGAGCCAACCCAACATTCTCAAGGTAATCGTTCCGCTCCGCTAGGTTTTCGACGATTTCCCGTCCGCCTCCTCCATTCACAGATCTGTCGCTCGCACTCTTCCCATCGACAAGATCGCGAAGCTTGATTAAGATCGCAAGGCAGTGCTTCTACGCTCCCTGTTTTTCCTGATTCTGCTGGCCGAACCAGTAGTGACTAGAACTCGGATCGCGAAGAACAGCAGCGTTGCCCTTCCCGTCTGCGCGAATCGAGAGTCGTGGTTGTTCCTGTTCGGGATTTTCGCAAACTTGCACCGCTCAGATCTACAAATCGCTGCTCCCTTTGTTTTTCCTGGTGATAAAGAAGAAGGAAACGTATCACAGATCCGCCGTCATCGTTTCCGTTTCAGATTTGGGAGGTGAATTCACCGGAATTGTGGTCGCTGCAGACTTTCTGAACACGGCTTTGCTTTATCGACCACTAGAGAGAATCGCATTCCCAAAATCCGGTACCCTTTTTCCTGCTCAGATCTGGTCACCTCCGGTGGAGATCTATCTACTGTGCTCTAGATCTGGCCACCTCCATTTCCGAATCTCTACTCTGTTGAGATCGAAGTCCGATATTCACCTTTGCAGATCTAGGCATCCAGATCTATACCCATTTTTTTGTGCTAAATAAAGTTTGACCAATCACTGTTTAGCAAGGTTGAAGGTCAGATCTGAAATTTTCAAAGGAGGAGGAAGTCCATTATCTATTCCTCACAGGGACTTGCAATCTTCTTGGCAGATCCAGTTAGTGTTCTTCATCGGCAAAAAAAAATCTGGAGAAGAGCTATTGTGGCTTCTGGAGATCAGATCACTGCAGATCATTTTTGTGCTAGTCTTCCTCTTGTGCAAGCCGATCTAGTATTCAGAAATCCAGATCCTCCAGTAGCCAATTTTCTGATTGTGTTGTTGATCAGTTCTAGCATTTGGCGACTGTGGTTAGCCAGAGGAGAAGCAACACTATTTCTGGATTGGATTCGAAGACACTGGATCGTCTCCGCACGAATCAGGTGACTTCTAACAAGTATTTCTGTTTAAAATAAATTGAGATGTCGAGGTGTAGCTCACTCGATATCATGGAGCTTCAGTCGTTCTCTCCCACTGATTTCCAAGTTTGGAAATTGCACGTCAAGCTAGGGATGAAAGAACGTGATATTTTCTACACAGTTCTGAGCGATTACGCCACTACCCGAGAGGATGTGGACTTATTTCAGTAGGGAAAAGACGATGTGTTATGCAGGGACTACCTCCGAAGATCCCAATGTCCTCGTCTCGCCATGACCTTCAGTGGTTGTAAGACTGCAAAGGAGCTTTGGGATCGCTTGAATGCGTGTTTCCAAGAGGAGGAGGGATTGTTGAGAATTCCTCTTAGCGAGCAATTCTTTAACTTTAATTTTGATACAAACTCTTCAATCACCTCCCAAACTATAAAACTGGAAAAACTGCGTCTCAAGCTGGCGGACGAACAGTCCGTAATATCCGATAGTCTCTTTGTAAGTCTGATTCTGCACAAGCTGCCTCTTGGGTGGATCACATTCCAACTAGAGGAGGAGACCACTCTAGATGATCTCAAGAGACTCATCCGCCTTGAGGATCAAAACAATGGACATCTGCCGGTTGATGACCCGGATTCCAGGCCATTCGTGGTTATGGTCGGGAGTAGTCACCGCAGTACATCCTCAGAGTGGTGGCTGGATAGCGGTGTTACCTGTCATGTCACTAATGACAGAGGTCTTCTCTCAGAGGTTGTGATAGTCGAGGAGAAGATGGAAAATTGCAATGGAGGAGAGACCGCTGTCACTCATGCTGGGACAGCTGAGCTAGTCCTCTCTTCAGGTAAAACTTTATTTCTAACTAATATTAAAGTAGTTCCATCTATACCTAAAAATCTGATTTCCATTAGCTTATTAGATAAGGCTGGGATGTCCTTCACGACTCAAAATGGTAGAATGACCTTAATGGTCAATTCACATTATTTTGGGTGTGTGTATATGATCAACGAAATGTACAGACTTAGCCTAAATAACGATAGCATTAACCAAGTGAGTTCTAATCATATTGATCCAAAGTTGTTACACAACATACTAGGACATGTGAACTATGGGAAAATGCTAGACCTAGCTAAGAGTCAAAATATTCCTTTAGATCTATCTATTCAATTTGACAAGTGTGAGGTGTGTGCGCAAACCAAAATCACTAGAACGCCTTTCAAGTCGGTGTCTAGGAGCACACAACTTCTGGAATTGATACATTCAGACCTTTGTGATTTCCGAAGTCATATCACTAGAGGGGGAAAGAAGTATCTAATTACCTTCATAGACGATTTTTCGAGATATTGTCATGTGTATTTGTTGAGATCGAAAGATGAGGCCTTTGAGACTTTTAAAATTTCTAAGTCTCGTGTGGAAAATCAGTTGAATCTTAAGATTAAGAGACTTAGAAGTGATCGAGGAGGAGAATACACTGCAACTGAGTTTAGGGAATTTTGTGTCTATGAGGGCATAATCCTTGAAACCACAGTTCCTTACTCACCCCAGTCTAATGGCGTTGCTGAGCGTAAGAATAGAACTTTAACAAAAATGTTGAATTCTATGCTCCTAACAGCTGGCATGCCTAATTCGTTTTGGGGAGAAGCAGTGCTTACTGCAAATCACATTCTAAATAGAGTGCCTCACTTCAAGCTCATCTCTATCCTGTATGAGCTGTGGCATGGTCATCCTTGTAGATATGATACTCTAAAGACTTGGGGATGTATCACTTATGTGCGGTTACAAGACCTTAAGAGACCTAAGGTGAGACCTAGAACAACAACATGTGTTTACCTAGGTAGTGCAGAAGATAGTGCAGCTGACAGGTTTCTGGATCTATCCACTAATACAGTGATAGAGTCTAGAGATGCTATCTTCTTTGAACACAAATTTATCAAAGATCATAGCTTAACCGTCTCCGGGTCTACTGACGTGATTGTAGAATCCACTGTAGAACCTGAAGCTGGCCCCTTTGGCACTACTCCCCAACCTCTAGAGGTGGAATCTGTTCCTGTTAGAGTGTCTACCAGAGATAGAATCCCTAAGAATTTTGGTGAGAATTTCGTCACCTACCACTTAGAGGATGATCCATTCTCCTATCAGGAAGCAATGAGATCTAGAGATTCTTTAATGTGGGCAGAAGCCATCGATGATGAGATGGACTCGCTGCTACAGAATAACACTTGGCATCTAGTTGACCTGCAGAAAGGAGCGAAGATCCTAGGATGCAAGTGATTATTGAAGAAGAAATTACATAGTGATGGGTCTATAGCCAGGTATAAAGCACGTCTATTAGCTAAAGGCTATAAGCAATAAGGGGGAATAGACTATTTTGACGTTTATTCACCTGTGTATCACCTATCGACTATTAAAATTCTTCTAGCTTTAGCGTCTATCGAAAACTTCATAGTTCATCAGATGGATGTGAAGACATCCTTCTTGAACGGAGAGCTTGATGAAGAGATCTATATGGCACAACCTGAAGGTTATGTTCATAAAGATCTAAAAGACAAAGTGTGCAAACTAAATAAATCAATCTATGGGCTTAAACAAGCGCCTAAGATGTGGCACATGAAGTTTGATCAAGTGGTAAAGAGCGTTGGATTTCAGTCCAGTCTTTCAGACAAGTGTCTCTATCACCGCTCGTTGTCCAATCAAACAATCATCATATGTTTATATGTGGATGACATGTTGATTCTGGGTTCAGATCTTGCTGTAGTGAGGGATGTCAAATCTACTCTCGCAGAAGCTTTTGATATGAAGGACTTTGGTCCTGTGGATACCCTGTTAGGTATGAAAGTTAGAGTTGACAAGGGTAGAGTAACCCTTAGCCAGGCTCATTATATAGAACAACTACTTTCTACCTGGGGATACAAAGACTGTAGGCCAGTTGAGACACCGTTTGATCATAATGTCAAGTTGAGTCCTAACAAAGGGACCATCATTGATCAATTAAAATATTCTAAAATAATTAGTAGTCTCATGTACGCCACAAGTTGCACTAGACCAGACATTGCTTTCACGGTTGACATGCTGAGTCGCTTTACCAGTAGTCCAGGCAAAGAGCATTGAGATGCCCTAGATAGGCTGATGAGATACCTCAGAGGTACCAAAGATCATGCCCTGTGCTATACTGGTTATCCTCCTGCTATGGATGGATTCTCTGATGCCTCGTGGTGTTCAGAAATTGGGAACATCAAGTCTACTAGTGGATATATATTCACTTTGGGTGGAGCTACTATTACTTGGAAATCCAAAAGACAGACTTGTATAGCTTTATCGTCTATGGAAGCCGATTTGTTTGCCTTAGCTTCAGCTGGTGAAGAGGCAGATTGGATAAGAAACCTGATTCTAGACATACCCTTGTCTAGGTTACAAGTCAACTCGTTGAGCTTGTATTGTGATAATCAAGCAGCACCTCAAGTTGTAAAGAATGCTCTCTATAACACTAAGAGAAGACATGTACGACTGAGACATGCCTTGTTGAATTATCTAAAGGAACAATGAATTATCACTTTGATCGATGTGCATTCGAAGGATAATCTGGCTGATCCCTTGACGAAAGGAATGCCCAAAGACAGATTAATCAAAAAAGTGGGGGAAATGAGACTAAAGACGATTTAGTTTGGCCTTAGGTCAAGACTAGGCGACTCAGCTCAGCCTTTGTTCGAATGTTTTGATTAGTCAGATTTCCTTTGTCGAGCAAGCATGTTGTGCCCCGTTGAAGCTCTTGGTTGCTGAATACAGATCTGGTATGTTGTTTCATTCCAAATTTGATGCTAACAACTTCATTTAGATTCGGCTATCTTGCCTTGGAGGAGAGTGTTATTCCAAACTTGAAAACACGATCTGACTTGGTTGGACTTTTCTCTTATTTGTTGGTTCCATTCCAAGCTTGATGAGTTCCAGTCAACTCTAGAAGAGCAGTAACCGTGACATTCCATATAGGAACACAGATATAGATGTTGCGTCCAGAAGTCAGTAAATCGTTTCATTTGGAAATAGATAACTGATTCTGCGGTTAATCTATAATACTCTGTAGAAGCGTCCTCCCAGCCAACACTAATAATAATGGAAATGATAATACTAAGTTCTTTTAGTAGAACTAAATATTTGTATATTTCTAAGGTTTGAATTCATTCTAAAATGAAATTCTCTGTTGGAAATTATAGGGGCTGCTGATCTAGGAGGAGCACTGGTAGACTGGAATCCTGATCATGATGATCGTCTGGATATTGACAGTTAGAGTATTGTTAGACTTCTTTTTTGTATGTCTGTTTCAGAGCACTGTTTAGCTCTATATATATTCTTTCACCTGTCTGTTTGGATTTTTGTTGCTCTCTGTTTGATTTGGGACGCTAGGCGTTTAGGGCCTATGCCCTGATTGTATCTGAGACATGCTGTGATGTGGCTGAACTTTCGTTATGTTTATGTGTGCATACTATTTTTCTTGTTAAGTCTAATAATTTTTTAACAGGTGCTGGACACGGTTGTGAATGATTCACGTTTGGCTGAACATTTCACAAACCACCCCCTTTTTCCGACATTGGGTTCACAACGGACATAGGAGGAGATTGTTAGGAATAATGAGTTATATGTCCGCTCATGTCAGGTCCGACTCGGAACGGGTTTTTGGGTTCGTGTCGTTCTAGGGCTACGCTCTACGCTGGAGGTACTATATATACCTATTCCAAACTTGATAGGTATACGTAGAATACCTTGAGCGGAGCCAACCCAACAAATCCCACCACCACGCTCTATGGGCATCCTGCCACCACGCTCGTTGGGCATCTAGAAACCGCTCTTCTTCGACATCCTGCTGTTGTGCTGCTTGAAAATCCCGCAATTGCACAACTTGGGCATCCCGCCCCCCATGCTGCTTTGGTATCCCATCGTCGTGGTCCCATGGAATCTTGCTTCTGCACTGCCAGGGCTTGCTACTTCTGCTTTGCTACTAAAGTCGATTTCCAAATGACGCGGAGTCATCAACGCAAGCACCGCACGACAAAAATAGCGGTAATATGCATAAGTTGATTTGTCCAGTGAGAGAAATCGACGTAATATAAGTTGATTTGTGAAGGGAAAGAAATCATCGCAAGTCGATTTTTTCATGGAGAAAAATCAACGTAAGTTGATTTCTATTTTGCCGACAACCAAAATGAATTGCCAGTAAATAAGATTTAGGATATTTCAAAGGGACAATGTTATTTTGTACAAAAAATACAATTCAATTATTCCTCCAACCCGCAATTTACAATGATTTGTCGGTAAAAAGATTTAGGATTTTCCAAAGAGGCAAAACTATTTTGCTCACAAAAATACAATTCAATTATTCCAGCAACCATCAATCCGAGCCAGGTGCAATATTTGCATGCGCACGCGTGTGTGGTTCATGAATTCTCCTTATGTTTCTTTCAATATGATAAAGATGACTGAATTTGTTTTTATACTCACTTCTTTAAGTTTATTTGGTAAGATGAGACTAATGTTTCGACCATTTTCTATGAAAAGGTTTCCCTCCATTTTACTTTTGTGCTTTTCCCCACCAATTGATGTGAAACTTAAGGGTGTGCACAGAAAACCGAAACCGATCAAATTGAATCGAACTAAATTTCAGACCAAACCGACCGATTCAGTTTGGTTTGGGTTTCGGAAACAGCGGGGCATCGTCGCCTTCTAGAGAGAGCGAGGTGTGTCGGCTTCGAGTGGGCGTGTGGATGACAATGGAAGCCGGTGAGATGGAATGAGCTTTATATCGTGAACTGGGGAGGATGAAAAAGGATTTGGAAGGGTTTTGGTCTGGTTAGGGATGAAGTCGTTGAGTGAGCGGGACGAATAGATTTGTAGCAAGATTTTGCGCGTGTATGCCACCAATGGCTATTATATAGAATAGTGAAGGGATTCAAATTAAAGTTTTTTGGAGGGTCACGATTAAATAGAGGGCAAATGTTGGATGACCAACATTGAATGTAGGGTCTTCTAAGAAACCCACATTCATACGAAAGTACTTTATATACTTCCTTAAGTTGTTATCCTAGGAGTTAGTGTGATTTCATGTTTCTATGTTCAAAAATTACATAACTTTGGCAAGTCATGTTTGAGTTTAGCATGTGGCAGTGCTTATCGCATAAATAATGATGTTTGTTAACTGTAATTAGTATTTGGCTTGTCGCACCCCAATGTTAAATACAAATCCGAAGTATTATCCGCAACTCAATTTTTAGTTTGCCGCAATCCTATATTTTTGCTCGCATTGCTCACACTCTGCACCCTCCGGGACAAACAAAAAAATTAAGAATTTTAGCTCCGAAGTTCATGATGAAAACGATAACATGCTTTCCATCATGCCACTCTCAAGCGGGAGGAAGGAGGAAGGAGACGGACAACTTCAGCGGGACTGCGGGAGGAAGGAGAAAGGAGGCGTCCGGCTTGCAATTGACCATAGATTAAGGCTTCGTTTGGTTCGGCGTTTCGCCGCCTCCGTTTGGAGCAAACGTCGTCGGACGGCGGGTAAACAAACTGCCGCCGGCGGCGTTTGCTCCGTTTGCACCCGCAGCTTGGAGGAAACGGCTCCGATTCGCTCCGTTTCGACCCCCACCTCTCCCCTCCAGTGTCAAAGTGGAGTTTCGACCCACCAGATGCACCTGCCACCACCGAACCAAATATAGTCTAAAATGTATTTTTTAAATAAAATTTCTATAATGCGATTAGCCAAAGATGAGCTGGGATGAACATTGGCCTAAACAGTTTCAATAATTCACAAAGACTTGTTTGATCAAGAAACTCACACGTAATTATATTCGTGCATTATAGGGTGCTCCAAAAAAAAATTTAAATGAATAAAATTAAGCTGGTTGACCAATCAAGAGGGAGTTTGATCAAATTACGTTGCAAGGAATTGAAGATTTCTTGAGTTTGCATCACACGGTGTTAATTCAAAAGGAGGAATTCATTGTCCTTATCCGCTGTGTCGTACCGAATCAATTAATTTGGTTATAAAGGGCGCTGATATTAGTACTGTACATTTGGCTATTTGCAAGCATAATTTTAAAAATTGGCTATCTGCAAGCACGGATGCTATCCACACTTGAAAATTTAAAAAAAGGAGCAGAGAACCACCGCCTGGAGGAGAAATAAGCGCTTGAAAATCGCGGAATAGAGGAGCACCACCGCCATGAAGAAGAGAGATTGCCAGATGTGGAAAAGATAGACGCCAGATAACGGAGGAGAATACGCCGGAATAAAGAACGTTGCTCTGAAAATGGAGGAGGAGCACTTGCCGGATTTGGAGCCTTTCAGGCCGGACGGAAAGAGAGGAGGAAGGATCGTCGGCGGCAGACATCACGTTTTGGAGGGGAGCCAGAAGCATGAGAGAGACGAGTACGAATAAGGAATAATTTTTTTGCAGTGTTTGCTAATACTAATTCTAAAAGTCCAAACAAAACTTAAATTTTGAGTAAGAATAGTAAAAAATACGATACTAATATCAGCGTCCTCCTAAAATTAAGAGGATTGCTTCCAGGGTCTACCTCAGCAGTAATTACTGCTTCAAGGTCTTGAGATGTTCTACACTGATGGTAATTACCGTTGTATAAAGTACAGCAAAAAGGGCTGATACACAGTAAGGCGGTAAACTACAGTTACGTTGATTACCGCAGCATTATTTATGCGGCGGTCTGCATTATTTTAGGCCCCGTTTGGCACCCGTGTTGTGATTGTGATCGTAAACGTATGAGTTAAACTGATCTCACAAATATCATAAGTTCCTTAGGGCCTGTTTGGGAAGGCTTTTCAGAAAGGAGAAGGAGCGGTGGCAAAAGGATGGTAGAAAAAGGAGCTTTTGGAAAATGTCTATTAGAAAAGGAGAACTGTTTGGGTGAACTTCTTTTGCAGAGCTTTTCAAAAAGGAGAAACACTTTATAAATCGTTTGACAAATCTACGTTGCGGTAACTTTTTTTATTAAAAATGTGCGTCCGGGGGAAAAAGCGCAATTATTTCGCCGGGGCAGGTTTTTTTTCTCCCGGGAGCGAATTTTTCGTCGGGTGGTGGTTTTTCTCGTCCTGGCATGAATTTTTCGCCCGGGCGTGAATTTTTCGCCCGAGCGCGATACTTTCGCCCGGGGAAGATATTTTCGCCTGGCCGCCGATTTTTCGGCCAAACCATATATTTTCGGCCGGGTCCCAACTTTTCGGCCGGGTGCCAATTTTTCGGATGAACGCAAATTTTTTGAACGGGCGCGAATTTTCCGGATGAGCACGAATTTTTTCGGATGACGACAAATTTTTCGGACGGACGCGATTTTTTCGGACGGGCACTAATTTTTCGATTAGGCAGGAAAATTTCGCCCGGACGCGAATTTTTTGCACGGAAGAGAATTTTTCACACGGACGTGATATTTCCGCTCGAAAGCGAAAAAAATAGCTTACAAGCGAAAAAAATACACGACCGGGCAAAAAAATCATGAACGGGTAAAAAATCACGTCGAGGCGAAAAATTCGCTACCGGGCGAAAGAAATAGTGCCCGGGGAAAAAACTGCTCCTGATCAAAAAAATCGCGCCCGGGAGAAAAAAATCGCGCACGGGCGAAAAAATCGCGTCAGGGCGAAAAATTCGCGCCCGGGCAGAAAAATCGCGCCCGGGCGAAAAAATCGCGACCGGGCGAAAAAAGCGCGACCGGGCGAAAAAAAACGCCCGCGGGAGAAAAAAAAATGCCCGCGGGAGAAAAATCACGCGATGTCGAAAAAATTGCGCCGGTGTAAAAAAATCGCGCCCGGGCAAAAAATCGCGCCGGTGCAAAAAAATCAAGTCCGAGCGAAAAAGCGCGTCCGAGCAAAAAAATCGCGCCCGGGCAAAAAAATCGGCTCGCGTGAAAAAAATCGTGCAACGACAAAAAATTGCACCCGGAAGAAAAAAACGCACCCGAGCGAAAAAATCACGCCGGACGGAAAACCGGCTCTGGCGAAAAATACACGCTCGGGGGAAAAAAAATCATGCACGGGCAAAAAACCGCACTCGGGCGAAAAAAACTCACCCGGGTAAAAAACCGCGCGCTCGAGCAAAAAATTCCAGCC
Organism: Platanthera zijinensis; assembly: GCA_039513925.1. Classification (NCBI taxonomy): domain Eukaryota; kingdom Viridiplantae; phylum Streptophyta; class Magnoliopsida; order Asparagales; family Orchidaceae; genus Platanthera; species Platanthera zijinensis. The sequence continues at coordinate 61,655,292 of CM077088.1, forward strand.
CGGGCGAAAAATGCCAACCAGTGCGAAAAATGCTAGCTCAGGCGAAAAATCCGCGTCCGGGCGAAAAATTCGCGCCCGGGCGAAAAATTCGTCCACGGGCGAAAAATTCGCGCCCGGGCGAAAAATTCGCGCCGGGCAAAAAAATTACTCTCGGGAAAAAAATCGCGCAAAGACAAAAAAATCAAGTTGTAGATTTTTTTAAGAGAGAAATGTTTTTGGATGAGAAAGTGCTTTTCGAAAAGGTTGAAAAGTAGGTGACATGTGACTTTTCCAAAAGATGAGCAAATGGAGTTTTTTGCGGTAGCTTTTCCCACCGATAGACAATCCAAACGGCCTATTAAGTGTGGTAGCGTTTTCCAGAAAACGAAAAGGAGCTAAAAAGCCCTCCCAAACAGGCCCTTAGTTTTTTCCTCCTTCAGATTTAGGACTCATTTGGTGCGGTGGTGGCGGGCGCAATAAGCGGGAGTAGACGGAGCTTTCAAACTGGAGGTGGGGCGGAGGGTCTGTAGGTGGAGCTTTTAGCTCCGTTCCTCAGGGCGCGGAGGGAGCAGACGGAGCAAATACCGCCGACGCCTGTTTAATTTCCCGCTGTCCGGCGGTGTTTGCTCCAAATGCTCGGTGAAAATGCCGCGCCGAATGAAGTCCCAATGCTCCAAAATATCATATATGTTTGGTAAACCTAAAATTCTCCGTTCAATATTCAACCGCTGAAAACACTGCGACAAATGAAGCCCAATGACTTTGTTTGTTTAGGCGTTTTGCTCCATTTTCGATGGAGGAAAATGTCACCGCTGAAAATTAATATATGTTTGGCAAATCTAAATTCTCCGTTCCCAACGCTTCAAAATGTCTTTTTTTTTACCTTCAAGGCCATCCCAACCCCTCCCTCCGTTCCCACCGCTCCAATCCCACCACTCTCATCTCCAACGCTCCAAAACCCCACCGCCGAAACAAACAGAGCCAATTACGATCATCCCACATGTGCTTATTCTACACTTGCAATTTTATTCTCCTGGAGCGCATTTTTGTTCGTCTGGCGAGCACTTTGTGTCCCCAACGAGCACTTTTGTGCTCTTGGAACACACATTTGCATGTATAAGGCGTACTTTGGACATACATCCAGATTTTGCGTCTTTTAGAAATACGTGTTGTACATGCATTTTTAGAAAAAGTGTTCAACACGACAGTTGTAGATCTCGACTTTCGTGTTGAATACTTTTTCTAAAAATGCATGTACAAGACGTATTTTCAAAAGACACAAAAAAATTATGAGAAAGTATGGTGCATCTAACCAAAACAACGGTGCCCTTAACAACTCCCTTTATTTTCTCACTTTAGTTACTTCTAAAATGAAAACTAATTTCAATTCAATTAAGTGATCATTTATTTTTTTCTCTAATATTTTCTATTTTCAAAATTTTTAAGCCAAAATGAGGTATAAATTATTGTGTTTGTAATTAATTTTACAATTTAATATTCCTTTTTTTTGCCAAGTTTAACTTCAGGTCGCATTGAAGAACAAAATTGCACGCCACTAAAAACTGTGTTCTGGGCAAATAGAAAGATGCTCCGTCTCTAGTGTACACAATTTTCCTAGCAATGTTTCGAATTTTTTTGCGTTATTCTCACCTACTACCTTCACCATGCGCGATAGACACTATCAGATCGCCTATTTCTGCAAAAAATCGTATTTGATCGAAATATGTTCATAAATCAATAAATATGATCGTACTTCAGTACAGACCTATTTTCGTCAAAAAAATGCTCCGCCGCTGGATCACAGAACAGGCGACTATATGAATAACGTACGTTGAGAAATATACCAGTGACAGCGTTACTTACCACAGCATATTTGGGTTCACGGATGCTGCAGGCCTTGTGAGTTGCAACACAAAGACTGTAGCAGTACCTACAGCACATGGAGAAAAGTGTAGCTGAGTTACTCCCATGTATCTCTAGGTGAGAGTGTGTATTTACTGTAGAATCGAGCATTCAACGGCCGAGATACGGTCGTATCTGTTGGAGATATAACCGTATGTACCGCGCATCGATATGACCGTATCTCTGCCGTTGAATCGTATTTAACTGCATATCTCGGCTGCATATCTCGGCCGTATCTCCCACCTAAAAATATATGGGAATAACCCACCTACAATTTAGAAGTCCTCTGCTGTACATTTTGTGCAACAAGTATTATTTCTGCTGTAAACCATGTTTAGCATTGCCGCAGGAACTCCTGTGCAAGGAGAGAGTTTCTCTTCCTTAATGAGTTTGTTTAGTTCAAATTAAGGATATTATTTCGCTGTATTTGTACAGAAAAATTTGTGCTCATCCACACCTAATTCTTTCTGCTTATTTTTCACTTAACAAATTTTTCCAGAAGTTTTATTATTTCACTTGTAGTTGTAGCATTTTCACTCACAGCTGGTCGCTATTTCTGCTACGTTTTTTCGGCGCAAATGACGAGCAAAATCATGGTGTTTCAAAGGTTATTGTTGCGGGTCACCTGGTTTTTCTCCGGTCCGGAGAATTGGACAGCCTTAGTTTGGAATTGGACCGGACGTGCAAACAGTCAACGAAAACTAGCAGCAAAAGACATGATTATTTTTACGTGAAAAACACGGAAAAGGTGAAAAACCATGTGGCCGGATCTACGCTGAGCTAAAATCCACTATTTTGCTTGATATTACAAGAGTTGAGATAATTTCTCGGAGGGTTACATGTCATATCTCTATTACAGGTGCAAAATATGAAAACAATGAAGAAAAAACTAAGTCCACGGATCCTTGATGGAAGGGCTACGGTGATGAGAATCGCTAAGTCTTCGGAGTCTCGATGGAAGCGCTCATGTTGAGTCAGAGCCTTAATGAAAGCACACCTTTGGAGAAGAAAAAAACCGCATCCTTGAAGTCTTGAAATGTCTTTGTGCTAGAGAGGGAGCGGAGAGCATTTCGAGCGTAGGAACGATCTAAGTCTCACGTTCTCGCCCGCAAACCTTAGACCTCTCTCTAGCCTTTGTAGTTGTTTGTCCTCAAATGAGGGCTCAAGAGCTTTTTATAGTTTTTTAGAGAGATATGTTGTTAATTGTGCTAGAGCGTAATTTGTGCTAGCAAATGACGTCACTCCGTTTCTGTCACCTGGATCACCAATTTTAGCAAAAAGACAAAAGTGCCCATCGGGCAGTCCGGGCAGCATTCCGCCCCTTCGTTCGGGGTGATTTCGGGTCTTTGGATGAGGGCGACTACGCGCGCGCGACTCGTTCAAACGGGCTGTTTTCCCTCCGTGTCTTCGGTCAAGATCTTCTCGGTTTGATTTAAAAAAATTTGGATTTGAATTCCTAAGGTTAGCTGAGAATTCTTCTTTAGCAAACTTCATGTATACATCAATTACGTCCTCTATTTTATACTTTACATCTACTATTTAAACATTTACATCAACCAACTTACGTTCACCCGAAAATCCACCGATTTCAAGGTCCATTAAATTAACAATTGCAGGAATATCTACACCATCTAGGGAATATTCCTAAGCTTTAGGCAAAGCTAAGTTTTTGCACCTGTTCTTCAAGATTCCTCCAATGAGACTTCAGCTTATTTTCACAAGTCAAGCGGTTACAACCAGTGGCGAAGTCAGGATTAAAGTATAAGGTGGGTAAACTTTGTATTATGAAATTGTTGCGGACTAACTCGAGGCCCCGGTCGGACCGGATAATCTTGGACCGCCTTGGCTCGCGGAGCGGTCGAGCGCGCACACAGTCAGTTGAAGAAGAGAAATGAACACAAGGAGTTTTAGCGTGGAAAACCCTTCAACCGGGTGAAAAACCACGTGACCGGGTCGGTGCCGGTCGAAATCCACTAGATTGCTGGAGGTTACACTTTGATGGGGGAATCGGGGCGACAGGCCGCTCCCGTTACAATCTTGAAGAGAGAGAGAGAGAGAGTGTGTGTACACAACCGTTGGTGGGCAACAGACTGCCCTGCCAACGGGACTTGGACAGTGGAATGCGCGGGATGCTTCTGACGCGTGCGCCTGGGGGCGGCGCGCTTGCGGGCTTCGACTGTCTCCTTCGCTCGGCTTCCTCTCACTTTGGGCGCCTCCTTCCTAACTGCGCATTGGTGGAGTGCCAATAACCGATGGCAGGTGTTGATGGCCGATGGTGGCCGCTGGAGGTTGTTGGCGGCCGCCGGTGGCAGTTTATGGCCGCTGGTGGTTGGTGGCGAGCGGCGGCCGACTCGGTGGAGGATGCGAGAGTTCTCTCACCTGAGGAAGAAGAAGGAGAAGAATAGGAGGAGAGAATTAGATCCAAAATAGGAGACCCCTGGGGGTCCTTTTATAGCCTCCAGGGGTTTGTTATGGCGGACCCCACCACTAAAGTGGTGGGGAAATGGGTGGTTATCCCCTTGATCGGACGGCAGGGAGGGCCTTCCTCTTGATCGGACGGCCGGGGGGGCTTCCCATGATGGCGGGCCGTCATGACGGCGCGGCGGCCGGGCGGCCGGCGAGGGAGGCCGGCGGCGGCCGAAGCAGCTGGGGTGTACGGCCTGCAGGCCTTGTTAACGGTGCCGGATTTCAGGCCACGCTGTGCGGCCCATTCGGGTGCGGCAGCCTCTGAGCCGCGGGCCGGGCCGTTACAGTGGTGGCCGTGGGAGGGCCGGCCGCCGGTGGTGGCTCGGCCTCTTGCCGGCGGCGGTTCCTATGGCGGCGGTTTCCCCATGAGGGGAGGGAGTGGGGGTCCGCCCCCATCATCTCCATGAGAGATCATGGGGGGTGGGGCCCACCCATGACTTTCCATAAATAAAAAGGGGGAACCCATCAAATGCCCCCCAAATCTCTACTTGGCCGGGAACGAAGCGAGCGTGAGGAGAGATTTCTGGAATTCTTTGTTGTCATGGTGGGTGCCAGCGAGAGATCCGAGGCGGCGGCGATGGATCACGGTTCTAAGGTATTATGTCGCGCAGAGGCTTGGCGAACGGGCGCCTGGATGCCTGCGGACGGGGGCCGGTGCGGTACACGAGTGTCAAAATGGCGCGCGCGAGGAAGGAGCGAGTGCTGGTCGCGCGCGCAGGCAGCGCGCGGGCTGGTCGTGCGCGTAGGCTTTGCGCGCGCGCAGACCGCTTGCGCGCAGGCCACTTGCGTGCCGGCCGCGTGTGCGCAGGCCGCGCGCGCAGGCCGGTTGCTTGCGCTGGCCGCGCGGGCAGGCCGCGCGAGCGGGCAGGCCGCGCGCGTCCGTGCTGGCCGCATGCGCAAGATTTGCGTGCAACTTATGCGCGATATGCGCAAGGTGTGTGGCGTGTTCACGAGGTACGATGCACACTGTATGTAATGTGTACGATGGATAGTGAGTGACGCGTGCGTGATGCATGCTGCATACGCGATGCGCGCAAGGTGTAACATGCATGACGAACTAAGCACCCAAGGGAAGAGATTAATGAGGTGGGGTTTCATTTGCCCCCCGAGTATATCATCGAGTACTTCTTATATAAGGTCGGACGGGGAAACTTGCTCCAGCGAGGTTCCCGGATGTGAAGACGGTGCTTTCAGAATGGTACCTCAGTTGGCAAAGTTCATGTTGTTTCGCGTGAGTTTGACGTGTAACGTTGTTTTGCGCGAGACTGATTCACGACTATTGCTTGCACGTGCTTGACTTGTGACTTTTGCTTGCACAAGACTTGCTTGTGAATTTGCCTTGCACGGTTTGGGACCGCGTCTTAGTTTGCACGAGGCTGGCTCGCGGCTTCGCTTGCACGAGGCTGGCTTCCGACTTTATTTGCGCGGTTTGCGACCGCGGCTTAGTTTGCGTGAGAATTGCACGCGACTTAGATTGTGTGAGGGCTGCTCGCGGTTTGAGTTGCGCGTTGTATGGAGGCAGTTGCTGTGAGGAGCGCGCTGCCCGGAGGCAGTTGCTGTGAGTAGCGCGCTGCCCGGAGGCAGTTGCAGTGAGGAGCGCGCTGCCCGGAGGCAGTTGCTGTGAGGAGCGCGCTGCCCGGAGGCAGTTGCTGTGAGGAGCGCGCTGCCCGGAGGCAGTTGCTGTGAGGAGCGCGCTGCCCGGAGGCAGTTGCTGTGAGGAACGCGCTGCCCGGAGGCAGTTGCTGTGAGGAGCGCGCTGCGCGGAGGCAGTTGCTGTGAGGAGCGCGCAGCGCGGAGGCAGTTGCTGTGAGGAGCGCGCTGCCCGGAGGCAGTTGCTGTGAGGAGCGCGCTGCCCGGAGGCAGTTGCTGTGAGGAGCGCGCTGCCCGGAGGCAGTTGCTGTGAGGAGCGCGCTGCGCGGAGGCAGTTGCTGTGAGGAGCGCGCTGCGCGGAGGCAGTTGCTGTGAGGAGCGCGCTGCGCGGAGGCAGTTGCTGTGAGGAGCGCGCTGCGCGGAGGCAGTTGCTGTGAGGAGCGCGCTGCGCGGAGGCAGTTGCTGTGAGGAGCGCGCTGCGCGGAGGCAGTTGCTGTGAGGAGCGCGCTGCGCGGAGGCAGTTGCTGTGAGGAGCGCGCTGCGCGGAGGCAGTTGCTGTGAGGAGCGCGCTGCGCGGAGGCAGTTGCTGTGAGGAGCGCGCTGCGCGGAGGCAGTTGCTGTGAGGAGCGCGCTGCGCGGAGGCAGTTGCTGTGAGGAGCGCGCTGCGCGGAGGCAGTTGCTGTGAGGAGCGCGCTGCGCGGAGGCAGTTGCTGTGAGGAGCGCGCTGCGCGGAGGCAGTTGCTGTGAGGAGCGCGCTGCGCGGAGGCAGTTGCTGTGAGGAGCGCGCTGCGCGGAGGCAGTTGCTGTGAGGAGCGCGCTGCGCGGAGGCAGTTGCTGTGAGGAGCGCGCTGCGCGGAGGCAGTTGCTGTGAGGAGCGCGCTGCATGGAGGCAGTTGCTGTGAGGAGCGCGCTGCACGGAGGCAGTTACTGTGAGGGTAAATGGACGTCTTCTACTTGGGCGAGGTGAGTACGCATTTCAAACTGCACAGATGACGCTCGCCATCAACATGCCTAAAATGGGAAAATGTTAACTTGCTGTGAGGAGCGCGCTGCGCGGAGGCAGTTGCTGTGAGGATCGCGCTGCACGGAGGCAGTTGCTGTGAGGAGCGCGCTGCACGGAGGCAGTTGCTGTGAGGAGCGCGCTGCACGGAGGCAGTTGCTGTGAGGAGCGCGCTGCACGGAGGCAGTTGTTGTGAGGAGCGCGCTGCACGGAGGCAGTTGCTGTGAGGAGCGCGCTGCACGGAGGCAGTTGCTGTGAGGAGCACGCTGCACGGAGGTAGTTGCTGTAAGGAGCGTGCTGCACGGAGGCAGTTGCTGTGAGGAGCGCGCTGCACGGAGGCAGTTGCTGTGAGGAGCGCGCTGCACGGAGGCAGTTGCTGTGAGGAGCGCGCTGCACGGAGGCAGTTGCTGTGAGGAGCGCGCTGCACGGAGGCAGTTGCTGTGAGGAGCGCGCTGCACGGAGGCAGTTGCTGTGAGGGTAAATGGACATCTTCCACTTGGGCGAGGTGAGTACGCATTTCAAACTGCACAGATGACGCTCGCCATCAACATGCCTAAAGTGAGAAAATGTTAACTTTTCTAGAGTTTCAGTCGTGAAACTGTTCTTGCGGGAATACATAATTCGTAGGAAAGTAAAATTAATAAACACTATAATAGATAAAACCCTTCTGATGTGCGAAGCCCTCTCTTGGGTTGGTCGTCTAAGGGGTTGCCCCCAGTCCAGTCTAACAAATGGTGGGCCGATTTCCTTTCAGCGGACTTGGTGTTTATCCCCGTAAGAATCTCCCCAGGAGGCCTTGTTTGACGAGATACTCGATCTCCTCCTTGAGCTTTGAGCAATCTTCTGTGTCATGTCCTTGTCCACGGTGAAACTCGTAGTACTTTGTCTGGTCCCCGGTATTTTTAGCGAGAGGTCTGGGCCTGCGGAGCGCCTCGTTGCCTCGGATCGCATGAAACACATTTGTCATGGAGGTGTTTAGGGGTGTGTAATCCCGGGGCGGCTGATTTCTCTGATGGTCACGTCGGTGTTTTTCGTTCTGATGTTCTTGTCGGGATCTTCCTTCTTGGTGTTGAGGGGACGGTTCTTTTTCTCTTTTTTGCTTCTGGTTGTCGCCAAACTGTTGACGATGAGCTTCAATAGCCTCGTCGGCTGTGATCTGCGCCTCTACGCGGTACACGAGGTCGGGGTAGCTAGCGACGGTTTCCCTCATTAATGCTGAATAGAAACCACCAGGACGGAGACCCCCAAGGAACACTCCTCTTAACAGTTCTTGGTCGACCCCTGGGATTTGGCGGGCTTCTGCGAAGAACCTGTGGAAGAAGTCTTTCAAAGACTCCCCTTCATTCTGGCAGATTCCTGATAAGTGGGAAGGGTCGCGGACGATCCTCCGATTTGCTATGAACTGATCGACAAACTGCCTTGTTAGCTCTGCAAAGCTAGCGATGGTACTAGCTCTTAGCGAATGGAACCATGTTCGAGCTTGTCCTTTAAGAGTAGCTGGGAACACCTGGCAGAGGAGTTGGTCTGGGGCATTGTAAATTCTCATGATGGTAGTGAAATGGTTGACATGCTCCAGCGGATCATCGGTTCCATCAAATGTTTCGATGCTTGGGAGTTTAAATCCGTTTGGAATCGGATGTTCCAGAATCTGCGGTATCAGAGGGGAATCTTGGCATAACGGTCGGAGGGCACGAACATCTCTTGCTCCAGCCTGGTGGTATTCTTCGGCGATAACTTCTCGAATTTCTTCTTGAGTAAACCTTTCTGGCGGGGGTAGGCGTATATCATTTGCGGGCTCATGCTGATGATCCGCCCTTGCCCACCTTGGGATGGGATGAGCAGAACTTGCAGCCTCAGAATATTCCTCGGACATTTCATGTCTTGGAGGAACCTCTTGGGCTCCGCCCTGATTTGGTTGTGGTAATGGATCCACACGAGCTGGTTGCAGTGGGGGAGCTGGAGGCGCTCCAAGGTTCCGCAGCAGGGTGAGCATTTCAGTTTGTTGTTCTTCCATTTGGCGAACGCGTTCCTCCATGGCGGCGATAGGGGCAAATGCGGCTTCAGCGGTCAGTGGTACGTCCACCAGAGAGTGAGACCGTGCAGGCTCAGTGTGTCCGCCAAGTGCGGATCCTTCGGCAGTGCGAGCACTCCTCTTTGCCATTGTAGTAGTAGGGACGATGGACTTGCTTTGCGAAGGATACTGGGAATGTTTCCCACAGACGGCGCCAAACTGTTGCGGACTAACTCGAGGCCCCGGTCGGACCGGATAATCTTCGACCACCTTGGCTCACGGAGCGGTCGAGCGCGCACACAGTCAGTTGAAGAAGAGAAATGAACACAAGGAGTTTTAGCGTGGAAAACCCTTCAACCGGGTGAAAAACCACGTGACCGGGTCGGTGCCGGTCGAAATCCACTAGATTGCTGGAGGTTACACTTTGATGGGGGAATCGGGGCGACAGGCCGCTCTCGTTACAATCTTGAAGAGAGAGAAAGAGAGAGAGTGTACACAACCGTTGGTGGGCAACACACTGCCCTGCCAACGGGACTTGGACAGTGGAATGCGCGGGATGCTTCTGACGCGTGCGCCTGGGGGCGGCGCACTTGCGGGCTTCGACTGTCTCCTTCGCTCGGCTTCCTCTCACTTTGGGCGCCTCCTTCCTAACTGCGCATTGGTGGAGTGCCAATAACCGATGACAGGTGTTGATGGCCGATGGTGGCCGCTGGAGGTTGTTGGCGGCCGCCGGTGGTAGTTTATGGCCGCTGGTGGTTGGTGGCGAGCGGCGGCCGACTCGGTGGAGGATGCGGGAGTTCTCTCACCTGAGGAAGAAGAAGGAGAAGAATAGGAGGAGAGAATTAGATCCCAAATAGGAGACCCTTGGGGGTCCTTTTATAGCCTCTAGGGGTTGGTTATGGCGGGCCCCACCACTAAAGTGGTGGGGAAATGGGTGGTTATCCCCTTGATCGGACGGCAGGGAGGGCCTTCCTCTTGATCGGACGGCCGGGGGGGATTCCCATGATGGTGGGCCGTCATGACGGCGGCGGCGGCCGGGCGGCCGGGCGGCCGGCGAGGGAGGCCGGCGGCGGCCGAAGCGGCCAAGGTCACGACCGGCCATGGCTCTGTGCGGCCATGGCCGGGGCGGCCATAGCCACGGCCGGCCATGGCCACGGCCGGCCATGGCCGGGGAGGCCATGGCCGGGGCGGTCATGGCCGGGGCGGCCATGGCCGGGGCGGCCATGGCCGGGGCGGCCATGGCCGGGGCGGCCATGGCCGGGGCGGCCATGGCCCCGGCCGGCCATGGCCGGGGCGGCCATGGCCCCGGCCGGCCATGGCCGGGCGGCCATGGCCGGGGCGGCCATGGCCGGGGCGGCCATGGCCCTGGCCGGCCATGGCCGGGGCGGCCATGGCCGGGGCGGCCATGGCCGGGGCGGCCATGGCCACGGCTGGCCATGGCCGGGCGGCCATGGCCGGGGCGGCCATGGCCCCGGTCGGCCATAGCCGGGGCGGCCATGGTCCCGGTCGGCCATGGCCGGGGCGGCCATGGCCGAGGCCGGCCACGGTCGTGGTGGCCGTGGGAGGGCCGGCCGCCGGTGGTGGCTCGGCCTCTTGCCGGCGGCGGTTCCTATGGCGGCGGTTTCCCCATGAGGGGAGGGAGTGGAGGTCCGCCCCCATCATCTCCATGAGAGATCATGGGGGGTGGGGCCCACCCATGACTTTCCATAAATAAAAGGGGGAACCCATCAGAAATATTAAAAAATCAATCAAAGTATTAAAACCTATATAAAATTAAAAAATGCAAAACACAATGTAAAATGTTAGTGTTGAAAATCTAATTGCATACATAATACCTTTCAAAATTAAATATTTACCCAAAATACTTCAACATCTGATGAAACATTTATAATATTCCTCGTCGAGACTTCATATTCTGAAAATAAAGCATGATTTTCTCATCATCGATAGAATTAAATGTTTCTTTTTCTATATATGTGATCAAACAATCCACCATAAACTGATTTTATATTCTGTTATAGAGACGATTCTTGATAATCTTCATTACAGAAAACATTCTTTCAACTGTCGCTGTTGCAACTGGTAATGTACAACCCCGTATTTGCGGAGTGAGGATCCCAAGCAGGGCGTAAGGTCTGTTTTCAAGTTTTAAGTTTTTGAGCTGTTTTTGCACTCTTGGGGGCCAATTTTGGCTATAGCTTGGAAATATACTAGTAGGGGGAGGAAAAATTTGCCTCCCCCTTGCCCCATTCTTCGAGGGTCGAGTGCGGCAAGTTGGCCGGCACCCCCGACGGGATGAAGTGCGAGGTGAGGGCAGCGGGGTCGACTGGAGACCAAGGTCCCGTCCCCCTGCCCCTTAGCCCCGAGCAGGGGCGAGACCGGCCGGCCAGGCGGTCTCTCGCCCGCGAGGCCAGCTCGCCGGGCGAGACCGCCGGCTAGGCGGGTTCTCGCCCGCGAGGACAGCTCGTCGGGCGAGACCGCCGGCTAGTCGGGTTCTCGCCCGCGAGGCCAGCTCGCCGGGCGAGACCGCCGGCTAGGCGGGTTCTCGCCCGCGAGGCCCAGCTCGCCGGGCGAGACCGCCGGCCAGACAGGTTCTCGCCCGCGCGCCCGGCTCGCCGGGCGAGACCGCCGGCCCTGACAGGTTCTCGCCCGCGCGCCCAGCTCGCCGGGCGAGACCGCCGGCCAGGCAGGTTCTCGCCCTCGCGCCTAGCTCGCCGGGCGAGATCGGCCAGCCAGGCCCTCGCCCCCGCGGCCAGTTCCCTTGTCTCGGGTGTCCAGGGGAGGTTGGGGGGGGGGTGTGGTTTGGCCTCCTCTCGCCCTTGGACCTCTTTGGGACGTGCTCTTTGCCCATCTGTGTGGAGGTTTTCTATGGGCTTGAGGCATATTTGCCTTAGGGACATTTTGGTCATTTTGACCTCAGGACTTGGAAAAACTATAAATAGACCCCTTGAGTACCTTTGGAGAGGCATTAGCTTTTGGCTTCCTCCTCCCTAGTTCTCTTCTTGGTAGAGTCGAGAGAACTCTCCAAGGTACCCAACTCTCATTGGTAAGGGAGGGGAAGTGTTTTTGTGACCTTCCGGGTGTGTGGTGGGACCTCCGCGCTAGAGCCGAGGGTCTGTTCCTAATTTCCCAAGTCTTTGGTCCGTGACGTTCCTCCGAGTGTAGTAGGTGTGAGGTCACCCCTTCCGCAAGAGTCGAACTCCACAAAGACCAAGTTTTTTGGTTTCAACAGGTAATATAACTTACAACCGCATAAATCGGAGCTTAATTAATGTCTGGTTCATGCAGTCGTGACCGTTTGACCGGAGAAAATGAGTCCCCCTAAACAGAGCCTTCATATATACTCTCAAACGCCGTCTTGAAGAAAAACAATCACTTTGGGTAAAAATGTATTTGCTACCGATTGCACAGAGTTCTATTTTTGAACACGCTCGGAGACAATATACTGCAACCGAATTTTGCTTGCGGTCTATGTGCAACGGATTATTAAGGCGGGGGCTTGAAAACGATTGTAAATAGAGTGATAAAGGATCTGCCCTTATTACAAGTATAGAAAATTGACTTAATTGCTTGCAATCTTTGTATGAAAAAATTATTTTGGTAAAAAAAACTAAGAGTAAACTTTTTCATCTAATACTCATCGAAGAGTGCAGGCGGAGAATCGGCATGTCATCCTAAAAGAAGTCGAAAAATAGATGAATACGATGAAAAGTTTTCGAAGAAATCATAAAGGATGGATATTAGAAGCTTTTAGTCAAGAGAGCTTAAGGCTTCATTTGGTTCGGCGGAGGCGGGTCGATCCGGCGGGTGGAAACGGAGTGTTCGAACCGGAGGAGGGAGGTGACTGCTCCAAACGGAGCTTTTTGGGGGCGTTTCTCAAGGGGGCGGGTGGAAACGGAGCAAACGCCGCCGGAGGTTCATTTGTTTTTCCTCCTTCCAGCGGCGTTTGCTCAAAACAGAGCAACGAAACGCCAAAACAAATGGAGCCTAAATAATGTTTTAAGTATTGTGGTGCTTTAGAAGGAGGAAGTTGAATGTAATTCCACTGACGAAAAGTATTTGTGGTTATCTCTTAGGCTGATAGATGAATGGGTCTCCACGTTTAAACAAGTTTTAAGGAAACAAGTCATAATTTTTTTAAAATAAGTTATTTTAGACAATTTTATTTAACTTTAGGTTTGTTATTGTTTTGAGTCATCCGGTTTTTTTTTGGGTTAGGAGAATCAGATCGGCTTAGTTCGGAATTTGATCGGGCGCGCAAGCAGTCAAAAAAAATAGTAGCAAATGACAAAAGACTTTTGTATGACGTGGAAAACCTGGGAAGGGTGAAAACCAAGTGATCGGATCGATGTCGGGCCATAATCTACTATTTTGTTGGCTTTTACAAGAGTTTAGATAATTCATCGGAGGGTGACATAACACATCTCTGTTACAAGTACAAAGTATGAAAACAGTGGAAAATAAACTAATTTCTTGGAGCCTGGAAGTGGATGCTCTAGTGGGGAAAATCGCAAAGTACTCGGAACCTTGATGGAAACGCTCCTGTTGAGTCGAAGATATGATGAGAGCACTTCTGTGGAAAAGGATGTCGTGCCTTGGAAGCCTTGAGATGCCTCTGCACTAGAGAGCGAGCAGATCGAATTCCGAGCGGAGAAACGATCTAAGTCTCACGTTCTCGCTGGAAAATCTCAGAACACTGCCTAGCCTCTGAAGTTGCTTGCCTTCAAATGAAGCTGGGGGCCATTTTAAAGTTTTCTGGAGGAATATGTCGGTAATTGCGTCGGAGCGGAATTTATATTGGCGAATGACGTCGCTCCGTTTCCGTCACCTGGAACACCAATTTTAGCGAAATGATGCAAGTGCCCTACGGGCTGTTCGGGCGACCGGGGTAGGTTGCCCGATCGCGGTGACGACCGCTGACGGCGGCGGCCGACGACGCACACACGCGTGCAGCGTGCAAACGCAAGGCTGGACGCGCGCGCAATCATGGGAAGTGTAAGTATCAAATTGTGCTCTATCGCTCACAATATGTGCCGAAGCTCCCAATTCCACCAACCACTTACCATCTCTACGAACAACGTTACTCGTCACTTCATCACTCATAGTAGTATATCATTATCACTTGCCTTACCCCATCAATTATAATTGAGAAAAATGATTTTAAATGAGTAAAATATGATTAAATTTATGTGTTATATAAGTTGGGTATTATTGTTATTTTCTTATGTTTTTATTGTAGAAAATGCTAAAGAAATTTGACTTAAAGAAGAGAAGTCAAGCCATTAATTTTTTAGAATGTTGTTACAGAATTGTTGCAACAAGTTTTAATCCGAATTTTAGATTTAAAATTCAATTCTTTGTGCCATCTTCAAATTTGGAAAGTGAGGCGTCTGTTCAGTTATGACACATTTAACAGGGGCAAAAAACTGTATGAAGGGCAACGATTTTACATTTGAAGAAGAGTGGGAATTTTCAATAAAAAGGAGAATAGATCTTCACTTGAAGGGGATCTTTTGGATCGATTTCTGAGGGCTTAAAGGGGGATCAACCCGAGGGGCGAGGAGGAGAGACAAAGGCCGGCGGGTAAGGCATACACACACCTTGGAGGAGGAGATGACTCTTGGGTAAAATTTGGAGGAAAGAATTCCGCATCATTTGATATTCAATCATCATATTTAGTAAAATCTTTCAGTTTGCGTGGTGTTTCTCTGAGTATGAATTAATATCTCAAAGTCTTGTATGATGAGAGTACTATGTGTGTTGTGATTATGAATTTCTTTTACGCTTTATGTATGTTTGCTAATTTATCTTTCTTGGATTTATGAACTAGATAATGAAACATCAATTCTTCATTTTTTATTGTGTTTCAAGATTCGAGAGAGCAGAAGTGTAAATATTTGGATGAAGATATTTTTTTCACATTTTGAGATTCAAGAGAGGAGAAGCATGTATATTTCGCCAAAAGTATCTATATTTTCTCCACGTATCGAGATTCGAGAGAAAAGATGTGTAAGTTTATCATAAATTAAATATAATGTAGAAGGGAGAAAGAGATTTTGTATTCTTGCTAGCAACATTGATTTTCAATTTTCATGATATTTCTCCGCTTCGCCTAAGTTAGAGATGACTAGCGGAATGAATAAATGTACAAATTTTTTATATCGAGAGATACAGATTTTCACATTAAAATCTTTGGAAGATAAATAATTGAATATTTTCGTAAGACACCTTTTTCAATATTCATCACAATAAACATAAGAAATCAGAATACAATACTATTTTTCCAAATTGATAAAAAGTAATTTTACGAAATTATTCATCTACTCTTATTAGTGTTTTCATCTATTTTAAAAATATTCTATTGAATCGACTTGAAGTTAAAGAAAATGTCGAATTGGTATTTGCAAATATTAGATTAGTCACTTACTTTATATTATTTGATTCGACACGTGCACTTGCGTATATTATATACACCCGTCAAGGACGTATCAAGTTTTTGACGTCGTTGTCAGAGATATAAAATTTTTGGCATCATTGCCAGGGAAGTACAACCAGTTTAGTGTTTTTCTTGCAATATTAGTAACCTCGAGTATTTAGAGTTCAACTTTTTTTATTTAATTCATATTTTTATTTGTATTTTGTTTACTGCATGTGCTTGTTTTAAAATTTTAAACAACAAATTTTAGTTTTATTTCATCCTAATCTATTTTAAAGTTTATAGAGCAGGTTATCCGTGTTCGATATAATTTTTGTGTATGGTTCATTTTTGCAAAGAAAATTTTATTTAATTTTATCGCGTTCGTTCTAAACAATGTATATAAATGTGAGATGTAAGTGATATAGATCGTTTGGTCATACTGATGATATGTGTTATATGAGAAGTGTTGAGTATCATTCGTACATCACAAAATACAGAAATCTAAATCTTTAGGTCCTCAATATTGTGCGACAAATCATTATAACCCTGGGTCCTCATGTCAAATAGATTCTCGGCCTTATGACTCTACTCCTTGGATATCAAGAAGTAATGATAAGAAGTGTTTATTTAGTCATAGTAAGGATCACGCTTCGAAAGATTGTGTCACTTTTAAAAGATAAAGGGAGGAAGATGACGAACCGGACACCTAGATCGTGTCAACTATCTATTCAAACAACACTCCTTCAGCCTATGACGAGCTATTTACAGTACCACCATGTTTATGTGGGACTATTGCAGATATGCCCATCATAATTGTGGTTAACCCATATATTAATATTGTGGAGTTGCCTCCCAATATATATTCATCACCTATTTTTGATTCACCCATGAAGAAACCTAAAAATATATTTTCTAAATTAGATATTAATAGTGTTCCTCTATTTTCTTTGTAAATTTTTCTACACATTTTTTTATTGATCCTGTCGAAGATATTGCACATTGTGATAATCCAAAAACTAAGGCTATGCTAAAGTGGGGGGAAGATGTTGTTCTCTCCGATGGATGGAATGATTATTTGGAGCACGATGACACACTGAGATGAGATGAAGAGGATATACTTTATGATGAGGAGGTTTGCACTTCTTCATTGAACAAGGAGGTCTGACTCACAACCGAGGCCCTTGAGATCTCAAGACCCCCTTATTATGATGCTCACGAATCTGACATCGATCAATTTTTTGAATATGTTGGGAGTGAAACCAGGATCGCTCTCATGATTACAAATTATTTATGTTTTTCTTCTATTTTATTTCCTAACCATCTTTTATTGTCCGAGCTTGCGCATGTTGATTTGTCACTAGTACTCTAGGAGGACATGAAGCATTCTACTCAAGTCAATAAGCATATCATCTTTTATTGTTTGAGCCTGCGCATGTTGATTTATCACTGGTACTCTAGGAGGACATGAAACATTCTACTCAAGTCAATGAGGATATCATCTTCTTATGTGAGGAGGTTGTTCCATTCTTCATAGACGAAGTTCCTTTTATTGCCTTCTCCTCTTATATTTACCATGATGATGAAGACACCTTGCTGGGCAATGATATATACTTTGGTGGGAATAGTGAGGAGCACTCCTCCTCATTTTACTTGTTATTTCCTCTATCTGTGATGAACATATATTATTATTCAGGAGAGAGAGTAACCGTGTTATATCTGTATCAGTACCCATTGCCGCAACAGATATTAAGATCGTTATCTGTTCACTTTATCTTTCACACACCAATAAGCTAGAAAATTTTAAGGCCTGAAAAAGTTATGCTGGAGAGACAATAAACCCAATAGTTATCTTATTTTTCATACATTTTTATTTTTCCAAGTTTAGTTTAATTAGTTAAATTTCATTTTTGTTTGTTTATTTTTCCTTATTTGTTGAAACTCACCATTGCATGTACATTTCATTTGGATTTACTAGCAAAATTTTTTGATCTGATTTCACATACTGGTTACTTAATTGGTTGAAGATGATGCAGAGCATTAGATAAAAGAAGTAACTTTTATAATAGAGCACGCAAAGAGAAGAAATGTGAAGAACTTTGGATTAGTGATTCCAGTGGAGTATACATTCAGTTTTTCTTTTGCATAATTAAATCTTTCTCAAATATGATATATCATAAGAATAGTTAAAGTCATATCCTTGGCATGAACTAGCAAAAGCATACGTGTTGTCATGGGCGGAACTATCCCTAGGCACGGTAGGGCACGTGCCCGATCGATTTTTTCCCGTCGCCGCTCCCTGCTCCGGCTCTGGCCCCTGTCTCCGCTACCTGCTCTGGCTCCGGCTCCCATCGCCGCTACCGGTTCCGGCTCCGGCTCCCTTCGCCGCTACTCCGGCTCCCGTCGCCGCTACTCCGGCTCACGTTGACATCTTCTTCTTCTTCTTCAGTCCAGATTTCACTGTGAAATCTGGACTGATTTCAGTCCAGATATCTTTGCAAAAAAAATTACGGGGACGCTGCCCCCGAACCCCCACTCAGGGTGCGCTGTCTCCCGAACCCCCAGAATTGACAGTACTTAGATTGTGTCCGTGCGACTTCAAAATCCTAGTTCCACCACTGCGTGTGGTGGTAGTATAACCCCTACTAATTGGGTAAAGAATAATTTTTTAGAATATAGAATTTAATGATCTCAATTCTTACTATAAAATCATTAAGCTATTCTAATTATTCAATGATAATTAATTGGTATGATCAGATAATCCTAAGAGTTCAAATTATCAATTTGAAGTTAGTAAGATTTTTTTAAGATAAGCGCAATTTTCTTAAATTATTTTTGCATCCATGCAATCTTTTATTATTGGCTTTTAACAAAAATAATGGGGAGGGGGTGAGCAAAACTGAGTTAACGATGTAAGCCAAGACATGAACTTAGGTAGTTAATCCATTTTGAACATTTATAGTCCATTGAGCTTGAACATTTTCATTTTGATACACATTATTCTATGCTTAAATTCTCTATACTCTTACTAGTTGTATCTTAGTAAGCTAGTCATTTATGGGTGTTTAATTTCTTAAATAAATAAAAAAATGTCATAATAATATGTGGCCTAGGTATGTGTATACACACTTGAATGATTCTAATTATGAAGAAAAAAAGGAAAAAATTGTCATAGTGATATGTGATCTAGGTATGTGTACTCATACTTGGAAAAATCCCAACAATGAAAGATAAAAAAGGAAAAAAATGTATAAATGTCATAGTGATATGAGGTCTAAGTATGTATACACCTATTTGTAATGATCCCAACTATGATTGTAAAAAAAATAGAAAAAAATGTATAAACGTCATAGTAATATGTGTCTTAAGTATGCGTACACCGACTTGAAATGATTTCAACTATAACCATAAAGCAAAAAAAGTGTTGCTGGAGAGTTAAACCACATAATATGGAGAATTATTAAGATTATTAACTATGAAAATATCATTCCACTATCATTATTTAACCATGAATTCCTAATCAAGTCAAAGTCTAATTAATGTGGAAGTCCAATGAGAAAAATTATGTGAGAGTAAATAATTTTAAAGAAAAGCACACACAACACTATAATTTTTAATTGAGTTTTATCTTTTATCAAATAAATGTATTTGTGAATCTTTAAATTCTTAATGATTGGCAAGTTTATCAATTGAGTAAAGTAAATTTCTTGAGTACACTGTAATTAATTCTTGTTGAGAAAATTGATCATTTGAATTTGTATCTCGATATATCTCTTCATACAATTTATTAATTATATTTGTTAGAGGTTAGCAAAAGTCTAAGTGTGGTGGTGTGATAAATTTTTAAAAAGAAGTTATTTTATTCCATATTATCTAACTTTAGGTTTATGAAAATTGAGAAAAATGATTTTAAATGTGCAAAACATGATTACATTTTTGTGCTTTATAAGTTGGGTATTATCATCATTTTTCTATGTTTTTATTATAGAAAATACTGAAAAATTTTTTCTATGTTTTTATTATAGAAAATACTGAAAAAATTTGACATGAAGAAGAGAAGTCAAGTCAATTAAATTCTTAGGAAGTTATTGTAGAGTTGTTGCAACACGTAATCTGAATTTAAGATTTGAAATTCAAATAATTGCGCCATCTATAAATCGAGAAAGGGAGGGGTCAGTTCAGTTATGGCAGACATTTAACAAGGCGAAAATCCATATTATGGGCAGCAATTTTACAAGGAAGGTAATCAAATTCCATTAAAAGGATTTTCCATTTGAAGAATAGTGAAAATTTTCATTTAAAGGGAGAATAGATCTCCACTTGAGGGGGATCATTCGGATAAATATTTGGAGGGATGCAAAGGGGATACTCGATGTTTTGGGCATACTCGCACCTTGGAGAAGGAGACGGCTCTTGGGCAAAATTTGGAGGAAAAAATCCTGCAGTGTTTCATCTTCAATCATCATGTTTAGTACGATCTTTCATTTTACATTGTGTTTCTTTATGAGTATTGATGAGGTTTCCCTGAACGGGTTCGACCGAGCCATGGATCCCATAGGCACAGTCTCAGTCGTCGGTCGTGATCGTACACATTCCTTCGCACATGTCTGCCTTCCACGAGCATCTTCGCACGGCCTCCAGGGTGCGCGTGCCCATTCCAGCTGGCATACGCTTCCATCCGCGCTTAAATATGTGTGTGACTCTGATGAATCGCGCACACGCAAGCGTATGGCCAACCGTGCGCACCTGCGCGTAGTTTGGGGATGCGCACACATGTGTGCGGTCTGGGAACCACGCGCCTGCGAGTGACCAACCGCACACACCTTTACATGGTTTGGGGTCGCACGCACTACGCGCATTGTGGGGCCGCGCACACTGCCCGCAGTCTGGGAACTGCGCACCTGTGTGCGGCCAACCACGCGAATGATGCAGCTTTTCCGGGAAGAGCGGCCTTTCGACCGCCCTCCCCCCTAACCGCCTGGGTTTGGCAGCCTCTGGCCGCCCAGATCTAGGTAGCCCCCTTCTGCTTCAGACGGCGGGGCGCCACCCCACCCTCTGGCCGCATAGATCGGGGGGCTTCCTGCCGCCCAAATCGGGGGGCTTCCTGCAGTCCAGATCGGGGAGCTTCCTACTGCCCAGATATGGGTGGGGATTTCTTAGAAGCGAGTGGCCCCCCTGGCCGCCCTGCCTCGCTGGCCACTTGGCTGCCCAAATTCGAGCATACCTTCGGCAACCCAGCACGCCGCCTCCATCGCCTCCCAACACCACGGCCGCCGTAGCCGTCGTTTCCCAACTTCAAGGACGTCGTCGTCGTCCCCTCCCTTCTACGGCTATCGCCTCCATCATTTCCCAATACCATGGCCGCCGCCTCCATCGCCTCTCAACATCGTGGTCGCCGCTGTCGTCATTTCCCAACTTCACGGACGTCGTCGCCTTCGTCTCCCAACACCACGGCTGCCGCCGCAGTTGCTTCTCTCTCCCGTGGCCATCGCCGCCATCACTCTTCTGTTCCTTGGACGCCTTCACCATCGTCGTCCTCCTCCCTCTCGCCTCTAGGCCAACCTCTTCTTCTATTTGATCGGCCTCCGTCATCGACCGGATTCCGTCTCCGATCGGCCTCCACTGGCCAGGTTATTGGCCATCGCCAATTCTCCACCATCTGATCGCACTCATGTTATTGTCTCCATCGGTTATGTGAGTAACCACACACGTAATCGCCCACATGACCTCTCGTAGTAGGGGAAATGCGCAGTCAAAAATAGAATTGGGCCGCGTCTAATAAAATTATAAATAATATGCGCATAATGTGTCATAAAATCGACATATAAATAGCGATCATGGTGGTTATGGATTGCGGATAGCCGCATAACCGCCATAACCACCCATGAAGCATAAAAATAGGGCCACAGATCCTCTTTTATTCTCATTCTCTTCTCAACCAGAAAATCCTCCTACAGAATTTCTCTCTCATCCTCCTACGGAATTCCTCTCTAAATATGAGTGTGTTGCCATGTAGTAGTTGTTGTAGATGAGTGCGCTGCCTGGAGGCAGTTGCTGTAAATATGAGCGTGTTGCCTAGAGTCCGTTGCTGTAAAAGTGAGTGCACTGCCCGGAGGCAGCTGCTACAGATATAAGCGTGAAGCTCAGAGGTAGTTGTTGTAGATGTGTGCGCTGCCTGGAGGTAGTTACTGGAAATGTTAGTGCACTGCTCGGAGTTATTGTAGATGTGCACGCAATTCAAAGGCAGTTATTGTAAATATGAGCGTGTTGTACAGAGGCAGTTGTTGTAGATGAGTGCGCTGCTCAGAGGTAGTTTTTGTAAATGTGAGTGCGCTGCCCAAAGGAAGTTATTATAGGCGAGTGTGTTGCATGGAAGCAATTAATGTAAATATGAGTGCGCTGCCCAGAGGCAGTTATTGTAGATGAGCGCACTACTCGGGGGTAGTTATTGTCGATGAGCGCGCTACCCGGAGGTAGTTATTTTAGATGAGTGCGTTGCTAGAGATAATTGCAATAAATGTTTGGAGGTTTATTATCAAATATCCCTAATAATGTTCTAGAAATGATTTCAATAACATTAAAGATATAAAGCAAGTTTGAACTTATGGCTTATTGCTTTAAAGTAGGAAAAAAGGATACAACTAATAGATGTGGCTTGGGCTTTGCATGTTCTGGGTGCAAGGAAGAGTCCTTCCATCAGGGGTGATTATTCTTAAAGATGCCCATGGGACACTCTTAAGGCTGTCCATCCTGGGACTCGTGTCTCCAAAAATTCTCCCAGGGGCCTTTGGTGAATGAGGCGCTCGATTTCTTCCTTCAGTCGAGCAAAATCTTCAGTTTTATGTCCACGCCCGTGGTGAAAATCACAATGTTGTCACTGGTTGCAGCTGCTTTAATAAAGCGGCCTAGTCCGCTTGACAACATCATTATTGCATTTGGCAATAAGTGCATTCGTCCTAGAGGTATTGAGGGGAGTGTAGTCTTGATGCTAATGAGTTCCTTGGTCATGATGAGGGTTGTCTTGATACTCATCATTCCCCATGGGATCTTACAGTAGCTTCTGATTCCTCTTCCTCTTCGAGTTTCCTTTGAATTTTAGTTGGTGTACTTTAATAACCTTGTCTGCCGAGAGTTGGGCTTCGACTCGGTGGATGAAGTTAAGGTAGTTTGACACCATTTCTCTCATCAGCATGGAGTGGACTTTTTCTTGTTGGAGCCCTCTGAGAAAAATTTAGCATATGAGCTCCGGTCTACCTACGGAATCTGTTATGCCTCTGTAGTGTAGAAGCGAAAGAAATCCTTAAGTGACTCTCCCTTAATCTATCAGATCCCTTAGAGATGCGAGGGGTCCCAAATGATTCACCGGTTGGTGTCAAATTGATCCATGTAAAGTTGAGTTAACTCTGTGAAGTTCTTAATTTATCTCTCATTTATAGAATGGAACTAGATGCGAGCTTCTCCTTTCAGTATTTTCGGGAACACATGACACAGAAGTGGGTTAGGGGCATTGTAGATACACATGATAACAACAAAGTGTTTATAGTGCTCTTGAGGGTCGTCCTCCTCATCAAACGTCTTGAAGTCGCGGAGCTTAAACCCGGGCAGAATGGGATACTTTAAGACTTGTGGAGCTAGAGGGAGACGAGGCGTCGAACATTTGTATCTCGATGCCCCCGAGCCAATATTCATCCTCGTTCATGTGTCTCACCTCCTTGCAAGAGATCCTTCTATCCGTCAGAGTGGTGACTTCCTTTGTCGCGCTAGAGATAACCTACGCGTTCTTGGGAAGCCCATCTAGTAATGTGAGGTGTGTGGAGTTGTTAGTGTTAGACAACTCGTATGTGATGCGATCCTTAGAGCGGGCAACTCCCTTTGGTAAGATATGACTTGGGATCAGTGGCGGTCGTCATCCTGGAGCGATGAACATATTGAGGGCACGATGGGCACCTAAGTCTCATGGAAAGGTGAGCACCTTTGCTTGGTGCACCTCCATTTGGACCCTGCATTCTTCCCTAGATCCTTAAGATGTGGCTGCGGTGACAGCTTTCTGGGGCGGGACGTTGCATGTGGGCGAGTTGCCAGGGGCTTGATCGGTGCCCTCTTCTTGTGCTTCCCCACTAGCGATTTGTTTGATTCTCCTCACCATTGTTGTCAGTCAAGGTGCTTGCGCGAGCAAGCACAACCCTCCAAAATTTGTTGCAGAGTTGGGAGCACTTTCACACAGACGGCGCCAAACTATTGCGGGATGCCTGATTTTCCTCCGGTCCAGAGAATCGGTCTGCATTAGCTCTGAGTAAGACCGGATGCGCAAATAGTCAATGAAAACCAAACGGCAGTGACAAAAGGTTTTTTTTATGTGAAAAATCCGAAAAGGGTGAAAAACCATGTCGTCGGATCTCTGTCTGGCCAAAATCCACTATTTAGATTTGTTTACAAGTATTTGAAGTTTCTCGGAGGGTGACATGACACCTCTTCGTTGCAAGCATTGAGTACAAAAAAGAGGGAAAGAAGCTAAGCCCACGAATCTTGGAGGGGAGGGATCACGGGAGCGTTCCTCTATGCCTTCTTCCGGGCTCATGAAAGCATCTAAGTGAGTGTTGAGCAAACTAGAGAGGGAGCGGAGCAAATTCCAAGCCGAGGAACGATTTAAGTTCCACGTTCTTGCCATAAAATCACAGAGTTCTTTCTAGTCTCTGGAGTTATTTGTCTTCAAATGAAGGCTTGAGGGCTTTTTTATATCTTTCTGGACGGATGTGTCGGTAATTGCACTGGGCCGAGTTTTGAGTTGGTGAATGCCGTCGTTCCATTTCAGTCACCTGGAACACCAATTTTCATAAAATGACGAGCATGCCCCCGAGGCGGTCTGGGCAAGTTTCCTGGCGATGGCTGTATCTAGAGGCGACCGGAGGTGGCCGCGGCCGTTGGCGCGCATGCGGTACTTGTGCGGAGCCCATGCGTGTCCGTGCTTTGCTTTGACACCTCTTCTAGGGTGGTTTTGGCCCCTTCGAGCGTTCGCGACTCGCGTGCGCGGCTTGCTTGGTCCGGTCGCTGGAGAGTTTCAGTCGAAATCCTATTGGTTCGACTCAAAAATCTTCGCGGTGAACCCCATGAAGCTTAATTCACACAAAAGTAAACCAATAATTTAAGAATTGTTACGGACTGCACAATATTCCTTTTTTGAACAACCGATACACCCCAACCTATCTCTGTACACGGAGTGCGCTCCATGTGCAACTGGTTTCTGAGGTGGGGACATGAACCCGCGACCTCCTAGATAGACGGACTTAGTGCCAGCCTCCATCACTATTTGAGCTACAGCTCGGTAATGGAGGCCGGCGCCAAGTCCCTCTATCTTGAAGGTCGCATGTTCTAGCCCCCATCGAAACAACTCGCTGTACATGCACCACGCTCCATGTGCAAAGATGAATCGGAGTGTATGACCTGCATACCTGTTCAAAAATGATACCCTGCGTACCCTCCGTTGTCCCGTAACAATAATAAAAACTTAAATCGCATACAGACTAACAAAAACTTGTAGGAATATCTTAATATATAGCACTTTAAAATACTTAAAAATCAATTAAGGCTAATTAAAATAACATAAGAGCGGGAGTCGTTTGGTCTCACATGCTATATATATTAATCAAATAGATTTTAAAAATCATTACAAAAGTACGTGACGGTTAAGTATTGTCTTGATTCTACATTGCAAAAAGGAAACATTGACAAAAATCCTAAATAAATGTCAAGCTTTTCCTAAATAAATGTTAAGTGTTGTTTCATTCGTGATTAGACATTATAAACACACCAACCCCTTATGGCATAAACCTGCATTTCTTTTGTTCGGTTAATATTTTCAAGCACACCAAATCAATAAAACCACACAAAAAAAAACTGAATGAAACACATGTCTGAAAGCATGCATAAAGACAAATGTTGTGGTCGATGGAGAGGAGGAAGAAGAAATTATCGAAACAAGAGTAAAATAGAGGAAGCAAATGAATCAAATATCTAGTGATGGAGAGGTGAGGAACAAAAAACACTCTAAGCATGTAAGAAATCTAAAATGATTGAAGGAATGATCTCATTTAGGGTTACCCGTGTTGGCGCAGTTCGGTGCACAAAATGGAGGAGGCGTGTCGGTTCCGAGGAGGAGAAATATCGATGTGGGAGAGCGAGTTCTTCGTGGTAGGCATAGATGGTTCTTTGTAGCGAGAGAAAGTGATCTTCGCAGGAAATTAAGGGTGCTATTTGCGGGAGAGAGATGGATATCTCTTTATGGTGTAATGATGCGCATCATCTGTTTCCCTTCATTTTAAATCAACACCGACCCACTTCAAAGAAAATATAATCTTTTGTTACTAATTTATATTGCAAGGTCTGTAATGGTGACCACTCCACCGGTCACTACCCAAGGGAATCATCGTCTCTTGACACCATCAGAGATGGCGGACAAACGGGCTAAGGGCCTTTACTTTTGGTGCGATACAAAGTATACATCCGATCACCGTTTCCCGGCAAGGGCCAAATCTTATGTAATATATATGCATTACAATGCATATATATTTAGGGCTGTTGCGGACAGACTCGACGCCCCGGTCGGACCGGATAATCCTGGACCGCCTTAGCTCGCGGAGCGGTCGAGCGCGCACACAGTCAGTTGAAAAAGGGGGAATGAACACAGGGAGTTTTAGCGTGGAAAACCCTTCAACCGGGTAAAAAACCACGTGACCGGGTCGGTGCCGGTCAAAATCCACTAGATTGCTGGAGGTTACAATTTGATGGGGGAATCGGGGCGACAGGCCGCTCCCGTTACAATCTTGAAGAGGGAGAGAGTGTATGCAGCCGTTGGTGGGCAACAGACTGCCTCACCAACGGGACTTGGACGGTGGAATGCGCGGGATGCTTTAGGCGCGTGCGCTCAGAGGCGGGGTGTATTCCAGGGTTGTTGCTGCCTCCCTTGCTCGTGTCTCTCTGTTCTTGGGGTGCTTCCTTTGCGATTGAGCGCTGGTGGGGTGCCAATAGCCGATGACGGGGCCGACGGCTTATGACAAGTGCTGATAGCTGCTGGCGGGTGCTGATAGCCACTGGGGGCCGCTGGAGGTCTCGGGTGGCGGCCGGTGGTTGGCGGCGAGAGGCGGCCGCTGGTTGTTGGCGACGAGGGGTGGCCGTCGGCGGAGGAGAACGGGAAAGCTCCCACCTGAAGAAGAAGAAGGGGGGGGGGAAGCGTCGGAGAAGCGAGTTTTTCAAATGAGGATCCCCTGGGGTCCTTTTATAGGCTCCAGGGGGAAGTTATGGCGGGCCCCACCACTAACCTAGTGGGTTAGTGGGTGGTTTTGCCCCGATTGGACGGCCGGCGGGGCCTCCCCCTTGATCGGACGGCCGGGGGGGGCTTCCCATGATGGCGGGCCGTCATGACGGCGGCGGCAGCCGGGCGGCTGGCGAGGGAGGCCGGCGGCGGCCAAGGTCACGGCCGGCCATGGCCGGGGCGGCCATGGCCGGGGCGGCCATGGCCGGGGCGGCCATGGCCGGGGCGGCCATGGCCGGGGCGGCCATGGCCACGGCCGGCCATGGCCGGGCGGCCATGGCCGGGCGACCATGGCTCCGGCCGGCCATGGCCGGGCGGCCATGGCCGGGGCGGCCATGACCCCGGTCGGCCATGGCTGGGGTGGCCACGGCCGAGGCCGGCCACTATCGTGGTGGCCGTGGGAGGGCCGGCCGCCGGTGGTGGCTCGGCCTCTTGCCGGCGGCGGTTCCTATGGCGGCGGTTTCCCCATGAGGGGAGGGAGTGGGGGTCCGCCCTCATCATCTCCATGAGAGATCATGGGGGGGTGGGGCCCGCCCATGACTTTCCATAAAAAGGGGGAACCCATCAAGGGCCATTTACCGGGACCTCCCCTCTAACTTTGCTAAATTACTGACAGCACCCCTCTTATTTTCGAAATTACAAAAAATTCCCCTAAAATTTTTGTTTATTACAAAAACCTCCCCTGAAGTTTTAATTTCATAACATCCATGCACAAAAACACCCCCTGGATGAACAGTGTCCAGGGGAGTATTTTTCTTTATGGATGCAATGAAATGAAAAGACCAGGGGAGGTTTTGGTAATGAAATGATAACTTAAGGGGAGTTTTTTGTAATTTCGAAAATAAGAGGGGTGCTCTCACTAATTATGCTAGTTTACAGGGGAGATTTGGGTAATTATTTCTATATATTTATTTTAATATATAAAGATATTCCTTTATGGTGTGAATCATCAAAACAAATCTAGCCCTCCAGTCAATCATTTCATGCTTTCTTTATTTTTTATTTCATTAAATAAAAAACCCTCTCCTCACGATACCCTTAGGACTGTGATAGTTCTTTTGGGGGGACTGCGAGTGGGATGAGTGTCGTTGAACTGGGATACTGCCGTGATCGAGGTACTGACATTGATCACACCGGAGTCGGGTGTTTGTGTGTGTGAAGGGAGGGTGCATGCACTTTCACTCGTGTGAATTGCTACTATTAGTATCAAGAAATCCCCTTCAGGCATAATGTTGTAAATATGTGCACCACCGTTTTAATGTAAGTAGCCCGACCATGCATAAATCAAATTTAGGCTCATGTTAATTTTTCTAGAGCTTCTATATCCACTATGGTACAATGTCTCCAAACTTTTAGGTTACTGCTACCCAACAATGTGAAATTATGATTTTGCCCATATGTAGATTGAAAATTTAATAGGTAATTGTTAAATGCAACCAGATTTTGGCTTGTCACACCACCATGTTAGTTGCAACCCAAAAAATTAAAGATAGCCAGTCCGCCTGGATTGCACCACCAAGGCCGGACAACAAGCCAATCCGCCTTGTCGCCAAGGCCCAACCAAACTTCACCATACAGGCGGGCTCTGCGAGTTCCGCCCCAGTCCGCTCTCCTGCTGACACAGCTCCAGTCCGCTCGCGCCTGCGGACACCATTCCAGTCCGCATATCCAGAGCTCGCAGCCAAGACACACAAGGCTAACTACCGAACACGACGGACAGAGAAATCAGTCCGCGTAGACCGCGCGACCTCCCGGACTGAGCCATCCCACACAATCCGGCGAACTCCGGCGCTAGTCTGCTCTAACCGGCGAACTCCGTGGTTACCACCAACCGCGCCACCAGAGCTAGGCCAAGGCACACGCCATGCCGACCTCCCGATCTCTGGTCCAGTCCGCAACCCGGACTCCACGAACTTCAATCGAGTCTGCACCTCGCCAGTCTTGGCGAGCTCCGTGGATAGCAATCCTATCCGCCCGGTTACATTCTGGGAACCAACTGTCGTCTGAACGCAACCCGGCCTGGCAAGCCGCCTCCTCTGTCCGCACAGTCCGCACGAACAGACCGCCCAGGCCGCCTAAGCACAAGCTGACTGCAGCACCATTGCTAACCTGGAAAGCCGCCAGTCCTGTCCACACAGTCCGCGCGGACAGGTCGCCTAGACCACCATTTTCACTTCATGATTTTCAACACTCCCCCTTGAAGTGAGAAGTGGTGACCAACCCTAGAAGTCCTCGTAACCGTAAACATGGCCTCTCTGATAGCAACATCGAGAAGATTTCCATGACATAGTCCTCGCTCCACATATTCCAGACCATAAGGGATCCTTCCAGCACCTCCTAGAAGGAGTCATGCTTCCCTCCGCCGTCTTCTCTAGCTTCAACACACACTTGTACGTCACAGGAGTAACACCAACCTTGGGCACAAGGTCACACGCCTCGTCACCCCTGAGGACAGTCATCTCCTCATCCTTGGTGCTTGCCCCCTCCTTGACTCTAGTGGTGCCTTCAAAGCTAGAAGACTCTCGCTCGATCTGAGGGCCTGCAAAGAAATAAGAGACCGAGCTCACCGCATTTCCTTCTCAATATCGAATTGGTGGGTTGGTGATCCTCTTCAACCTCCGAAGAGCCTGATCACAGCAAACCACCTCCACTGCATCTCCTGAACCAGCTCCGATCCCGAGCAAACCTGGAGTATCACTCCCCTTGCTTCCTGAACAAGAAGCCACCGCCCTGGAACTAGAAGCGCTTGGAGCATCCCTCCCCCTACTTCCTGAACCAGAAGCACCTGGAGCATCGCTCCCCCTTCTTCTTGAACCTAACGCCTTTGCTTCAGAGCTAGAACAATCTGGAGCTCCTGGTGATATAGGCAGCTCCAACCGAAGATCTTCAGTAGCCTCCTTCTGCCCACTGTCTGACCTGCTCTCCTTTAGCTCCACAGATGAGCTACCTCTATATGACGTCAGTTCATCGAAGACAACATCTTTGGACACGATGAATTTCTTCGTCGTAGGATCCATACACCTCCATCCCTTCTTCTGCTCATCATAGACCACGAAGACAAGCTTCCTCGTCTTCGCATCCAGCTCTGTCCTGAGAGCATCCGAGACGTGTACATAATAGGTCGATCTGAACACCCGAAGGTGTTCCACGCTGGGCTTCTCCTTGAACATCAGATCAACTGGAGACTTCACATTGATCGGACTCAAAGGCATCTGATTGATGACATACGTCGCGCAGGCCATCCCTTCTGCCCAAAAGGCCTTAGGAATTCCTTTTCCATGAAGCCAATACTTGCAGGTCTCTGTCAAATGACGGATCTTCCGATCTGTTACTTCACTTTGTTGTGGAGTATGCCCACAGGAAAGCTCTCTCCAGATTCCGTGCTTCGTGCAAAACTTAGAGAATAAGGTTGAATCAAATTCACCTCCATTGCTCATTCTCAACTTCTTGATCTGCATGCCAAGCCAACCCTCCACAAGCTTCTTAAACTCCACAAACAAACGGAACGCATCCGACTTCTCCTTCATAAAGTACATCATAGTGTACCTCGTATAGTCATCAATCAACACCAATATATATCTGATGACTCCAATACTGGCGGTGATGGTCGGTACTAATAACTCATCATGGACGCATTCCAATGGTTGAGAACACCAGTTCTGCGACTTATCAAACGTGAAGCGATAAGCCTCACCGTATTGACATCCTACACAAACATGACTGTCGCTGAAGGATGACAACCTTGGCAAGCCTTTCACAAGACTCCTTTTCGCCATTGATTTCAACTTGGTCATCCCGACATATCCCAGTCTTTAATACCAGATAACTGCATTATCATTGGCCCTCATCGATCAACATAAGAACTTGTTGAAGCCAAACCAAGTTCTCATCCCTTCTACCTATATGAGCAACGTTTGCCGACTGAAAGATAACATTGCAGTCCTTCTTGAAGTGGCAAGGCTGGTTGCATCTATATAGCACATTGGCCCTTACTTCGTCTTCCCATCATGCCTAGGAGCATACCTCTCTTCTTGCTGATATGAAGTAGAAGGTCCATCACGACCAGCCAACTTCTTCTTCTTGTCCCATCTCCTTTTCTTCCCTGAGAAGAGCGCCTCACCATCTACTCCAGAGACAGTGACTCCAGCCATCTGACTTGCTAAGCTCTCCTACAAAGCCAGCAAGTTCTCCAGCTCCAGCAAAGATGGCTGATTAGCCCAGCCTTGAACGGAAGTCACAAAGGCCACATGTTTCTTCCGCAAACCACGGATTATGTGCCTCTTCAGCTTCGCCTCCGAAATAAGCTCATCAGGGTCCAACTCTAAAATCTCAGCGCATAAGTTCTTCATCGTCAGGAAGAACGTTGAGATGGACAAGTCTCCCTGAGTGGATCCCGCCTACTCATTCTCTAGAAACTGTAGCCGAGCTACATTCTTCCTGTTAATCAATCCATCAAGAGAAATGCAAATCTTTGCAGCAGACCGACATCCGATGATGTGGTCGAAGAGTTCCAATGAGATAGATTGCTTGAGAGTAAACTCCACTTTCGTGTTTGTCTTCCTCCAAGCTCTCACCGCTCTAGCATTGCAAGCATCAGCAACCACCTCTTGCCTTTCGTCACCATAGATGTCCTCCTAAAGGTCCTCGCCCAAAAGATGGCTTTCCATACATGACTTCCACTTTTTAAAGTTAGTCGATGTAAGAAGCTCAATTCCAAGACCTCTTGCCATACCACCTTCCATTGCACTAACTCTAGTTACTTAGACACCTAGAAGCAATTAAATAAACTAATGGTTGATCGCTGCTCAAGCCTCTGTTCCCTCTGATACCATATAAAAAATTTGTAATAGTGGAAAACGGGAAACCAGACACAAGAACACTCAACTTATCCAGGTCCAAAGAACCAGATGCAAATAGAAGAGAAAAAAACTTATACTATCAAAAAAATCTTTGCAAGGCGATGTATACATGGAGAGACATGATTCGCCAATGTACCTGATGGAAGCAAATTACAAGGCAGAGAAAACAAGCCGCACGGACTCCAAGAGTAACCGCCGACCCTGCTGCTAACTGCTATGGAGACCGCTCAAACTGACAGATCGCCAAACCGCAATCTAGCTGCGCGGACTGCCCGTTATTCCAATGTTGAACTCTAATCGCCAATCTGCAAGCCGCCTAACTACACGGTTTCTAGATGCTAGATCGCGCGAGCTACTGCCAAATTGAACTAAGCCGCCAGATGCGGACATCTTATTGAACTGGGAAACTAGTTGCAGAAGAGAAACCGCCTAGTCACAAACCGTGACCTGCTATTAACCGCTGGTTGCTATCCACAGAGTCCGCACTGTCCATGACTGCAGTCAGAACCAAGTCCGTGGCTTTCCATTCCTACCCGCACAACCTGCACAGCATAAACAGGTCAGCCTCCTTAAATCGCGCAGATATAAAATCCTAATCGCAGCAACTATCCGCGAGTTCACTTACTGTTCAGTTGGATGTCTTTGATGTGACAGAGGGGGGTCTTATTTATAGGCGTGGAGAGGAGTGTGATGACCGCCCTAGCTGATATGATCACCATCCTATCTCGTGGTGAGCACCAAGAATATCCACCAAGCAGCAGATACACAACCAGATCGCAGCGACTATGCGAGATAGCTAGTCCGCCTGGATTAAGGGTCTGTTTGGCTAAGCTGTTGCTGATGATAAGCTGCTGACAGAAAAAGTGCTGTTTTTTAAAAACAGAGTTTTGTTAAAAAAACTGTTTGGGTAAAATGGAGTTTGTAGAACTTACCCATAAGCTGTTTTGTAAAAATTGTTTGGATAAAATGGAGTTTTGGCAGCTGTTTTTTTATAATGAAATATAATATTCTTTTTTGAATTTTAAATACTTAAAAGCAGTTTAAAATTACTACTATACGAAATAATAAATACAAATTTCATGTTTTTCAGACAACAAATATCAAAATTATGCTAAAACTCTCAATGCGCTGATTCATCGATTGCTTGCCAGTAGTGTCTTGTATCACCTACATGTGAGAATTTTTTTTATTAGAACATTGTTTTAAATTATTGAAAATAGAAAATTTCAGTAATGAATATTACCTTCTTGACTCATAGAGTTGTTGTGCAATTGAATCCCGCAATGCTATCATCTCGTCCATGCCACCCGCCGTGTCAATGCATGCCTCAGACTGTCTCTGTGTGTCTGCTCCGGCTCCCGTACCCATTGTCTCACCTTCTGTAAAATCCGAATCTATACGTGAAGGATGTCTTCAGATGAAATTATGCAAGGTCATGGTTGCCAGGACAATCTGTGCCTGCTTCTTAAAACTATAGCTCGACATGTTACGGAGTATTGCCCATTTCTTCTTCCATACGCCAAATGTGCGTTCAATCACACTCCTAAGGGAAGAGTGTGATTGATTGAAAATCTCCCGTAGTCCTTCAACTGGACGATTACCACGTGCAAAATCTGGAAGGTGGTATCGTGTATCTGGAAATGGTTTTATATATCCCCACTACAGTGGATATCCAGCATCTATGAAGTAAAATTTTCCTGAATCATAAAAAGTAAAGCTGAATGTATAATTATATGAAAACATAGAAGTAAGAAAATAAGTAAATATAAACCTCATTACCTCTTGGGGGTGCGGGAAGCGATATTTGGGATCGCTTATTGCAAAGTTGAAAATTCGACTGTCATGTGCAGATCCCTCCAAACCGGCCATGGCGAAAGTAAAGCACATGTTAAAGTCGCAAACCGCCATTACATTCTGTGTAGTTGTTCCATGACGTCCAATATAAGGTACTTGGTTTCTTACCGGTACGTTGGCATGAACATGTGTGCCATCTATTGCCCCAATGCAATCTTTAAAAAACGGCATGTACCGCGTATCTTCAGCAATCTCTGGTGGAATAGAAGCAAAGTATCCTTCTTCCGGAACTATAATAACCTCTGCTAGACGTACCAAAACACGAATCCCGACGCTAAAATATCTGCTTGCAGTCTCGGTGGAATGTTGGAAACACTCACTTGCTGTTCTGATACTCTCGTTGTGAGATAGCACATATAACGTAATGGCTAGGACCTCCCTGCTCGCAGTCCTTCGTGAACCTTGAAATCCATGGTTCTGTTCTAAGGTACGTAGTAAATCGAAAAAGATTTGTTGAGGCATTCTGAAGACATTATGAAATCGCACCGGATGCCCACCAAGCAATTCACCCAACAATTTATCCCCTGTTTGCTGTGACGTCATGCAAGGGGTGTTATTGTTTAACAAATTGTTGTGCTGAGTCATCACATACAATGTTGAATTAAGAGTTTGTTGATAAACAGCAACATGATATCTCCTAATCATCTCATATTCGTCAGTCGAGTAATCTGTATCTGATTCCTCAGTTGACATTTTCTGTTTCACTTGCTGTTTTTTAAATGAAATTGGTAAAAAATGGATACATAATAACAAGAATAATAACATGAACATTTGATATATCAGTAGGAATAATACCACGGGTGCATAAACAATAACAGTAGCGGGTGCATGAATATATAAAATCATGGATAATACATATTAGTAGCAATAACAATAACAGTAGCAGATACATAACAGTAACAGATACATAATAACAACAAATAGTTCCTACTCTCCCTGTCGCTCGTAGCGGGTGCGTATCCACCTGACCTTGTTGTAACACCCCTATCCGTCACATAGCATATAACAGTAGGTCCGGCCGGGACCCGACGCCATATACTACGGACAGACCGGTCGGTTACGCATTGAAACCATTCAACCAATCACAAACATCCTACACAGAGTCATTCTAGCGGAAGCAATTATTAAGTTGCAATAAATAAGAACTCTGCCAACATGAATGTCCACTAAACCAAAAACATAGGAATGTTGAATACACACAACAACTGGCCTTAAGGCCTTACAATGTTTGCTTATCAAAACATGTCTTTCAAACCTCGGCACGCAGGCCGGCCATACATAAGATAAACGAGAAAAACACTATAAGAATTTAGGCCTTCAAGGGCCGGCTCAGCAATTTGGGCTTTAGCCCGCTATTTCCCGCTCGGCTCTGCAACACCTGCAAGACACAATCCACCGCCCGGTGGTAAACAAAATAACGGTCAGCAATGCTGACCAAATTATAACGATCCCGCCCCCAAAATCGGGGCGGCGATGCTCTTTTCCTGCACTTTATTAGTATAGGCAATAATATAGTGTAATAACACCTCAACACAGGCGTAGACTCGCACGGCCATACACCCCGTGCACTCAGGGCACATTCACGGTGAACAGGCCAACGTCACATTAATTCAAGCCATAGACGTTCCCGTTCCACCACTGCCCCTTGAACGGCCAATCATATGAGCATTTTGTCTTCTTGGCCTTGGTCACGACAATTTAAGCCATAGACCGCCGAAGACCCTCATCTATGCCAACGGTTCCGCCGAACGACATAGACCGGGTACGGTTCCGCCTGACCCGTGCTCATACCGCAACGGCAATTTAAGCCATATGCGTAGGTCAAGACTCACCGAGTCCCGTTTTCACCACAACAATCACATAACCCGGTTATGTTTACGTTGGCTCCCCGGCCTTCGTGTTGGCAAAACCCGCTTTTGCCCATTTTTTCGGGTGCACCTTGGAGTTAATCTCCAAGGCTCCCTGCTGCAATCTACCACGTAGAAAACCCGAAAAATGCCCAAACACTCGGAGTCTTCCTCGGTTCATATGCAATGCAACATCACCGATCCCGACCAACTTGTCTGGATAGGCTTCACACATCATGCCTATGTCCGTTTTCGCATACGGACTCTATACAAGGGGGACTTTACATATCTACCCCAAGGAATGCTCCAACTCTTCGCTCACTCGCGAGAGAGGGCTTCCTATGCAAAGGAAAAGAGGGCTTCACATGCCCTACGATGAGAAATCGTTACCCTTGCGTTCTTCTGCGGCGCCATGAAAAACTACGCAGTTGGAAAGCACGGCAATGGCGTCGCCTTCGCGGATCTGGACTCGGATCGCGATTCGGAGTTCCGAAGCTCCACCGGCGGCCGGATCTTGGACTCCTCCTCCTTCCTTTCTCTCCCTTCTCTCTAAACCCTTAGAGAGAGAATACCCAAAAGAAATGAGGGTTTCCCACCCTAATTCCCGGCTAAAACACCCCAGGAACAGCCCCCCACCGTTGGATCCAAAGCCAAGGAAACGAACAGCCACGATTTGGCCTAAAATTACAAAATCTGGGCCGAACACGGGTTGCAACACGGCCGTGTGCCTGGCCGTGTCACCCATTCTCCGTCGTCCCGAAATCCCGACCAGTACACGGCCTGTGACACGGCCTCCGACACGCCCGTGTCACATGTGACACGACCGTGTCAAGACCCGTGTCACGCCCGTGTACAACTCCCCAAAAATTTCCCGAGAACAACACGGCCTTCGACACGACACTCCACATGCCCGTGTCCCAAGAGACACAGTCGTGTCTCGGCCCGTGTCAGGGCCCGTGTGCAAAACTGCAAACATCCCGAGCGGAACACGGCCTGGGACACGCCCGTGTCCCTGGCCGTGTTCCCGAAGCAGAAGTTTCCCGAGCATGACACGCCCTGGGACACGCCCGTGTCCCAGGCCGTGTGCCTATACTCGACGATCTTTGTGCGCCACACCGTCTACCATGCAACCCGTAGCCGAACACGCCTGTGTCACACCCGTGACACGCCCGTGTCAGCTGCTCAAAACCCAAACTCTACTTAAAACGTCACCCGTTCCTCTTTTGAGTTTCGGGGCGTTACAACTCTCTCCTCCTTAAAAGAATTTCGCCCACGAAATTTATTAAAGGAAAAAATAATAGGAACTAAATAGCTTTAAACGGTACCTGAGCGGAATAATTCCGAGTACTCCTCCATCATAGTTTGCTCCCGTTCCCAAGAGAGCTCCTCACTACCGCAATTATCCCACCGTACCTTAACCATCCGGATCTCCTTGTTACGGAGTCTCTTGATCTCAAAGTCTTCGATACGAACAGGCTTGACCCTTGTCGTCAACCCTTCATCCACCGACACTTGATTAACTGCGATCACTAGCGAAGGCTCCTGCACCGCCTTCTGCAACACGGAAATGTGGAACACATCGTGTAGTCCGCCCAACTCCTCCAATAGCCTCAAATGGTATGCCGCATCGCCGACCCGCTCCAGAACCTCAAAGGGTCCAAGGTATCTTGGGCTCAACTTCTTCAAGCGTCTCACCCGCGAAATACCCTTGAACGGCTTCACTTTCAAGTATACCCAATCGCCTACCGCGAACTCCACGTTCCGGTGCTTGGCATTGTAATACTTAGCCTGCCTGTCCTGAGCGATCAACAAGCGCTCCCGAATGATCCGCACCAACGAGGTAGCACTCTCCACCTCCCGCTTCTTGTACAACCTTGCCTCACCCGTTTCTAACCATGACAACGGCGTGCGACACTTCCTACCATAAAGGGCCTCAAAGGGCGCCATTTGGATACTCGCCTGGTAGCTGTTGTTGTACACGAACTCCACCAAATACAGGTGGTCCTCCCAATGCTTCCCGAAGTCTAGAACACACATGCGTAGCATGTCCTCCATCGTTCTATTGACTCTCTCGGTCTGTCCATCCGTATGCGAATGAAAAGCTGTGCTGAACTTCAACTTTGTCCCCAACATCTGCTACACCAACCTCCAATCATTGTACGTGAAATGCCCATCGTGATCACTCATAATACTAAGGGGCACACCGTGCAGTCTAACTATATTATCCACATATAGCTTCGCCAACTTCTCCACCGAGTCATCCTTCCTATGCGGAATAAAGTGTGACACTTTAGTTAACCGGTCTACGATCACCCAGATGGCGTCGTTCTCCTTCTGCGACCTTGGCAAACCATGCACAAAGTCCAACGATATGTCGTCGAACTTCCACTCCGGTATAGGCAAAGACTTCAAGAATCCTCCCGGCTTTTGGCACTCCGCCTTCACCAAGGCGCACATTTGGCACTTAGCCACAAACAATGCTACGTCTTTCTTGAGCCCCGGCCACCAAAACAGCTTCTTGAGGTCACGGTACATCTTTGTGCTCCCTGGGTGGATTGAGTACTTGGTATGATGAGCCTCGTACATCAACTCCGCCCGTAGGTTACCCCCACTTGGGACGCACAACCGATGGTCCTTCCTTAACAACCCATCTTCCACCGAGAACTGGGAATTTGACCCATCTAATGCTGTCTCCATAAGCTCCTTCATGGAGTCATCAAACTCCAATGCCTGCCGAACCCGGTCAGCCAGGTCATACTGAACCTCTGTCCAGTTCAACATTGCTTTGGCGCTCATTTACTTGTCAACACAACAGATCTCAAGCTCCTCCAACTCCCGTACTAGCCGCTCATCATGCACCGACAACCAGTTGGCTTGGGCGGGAGCCCTGCGACTCAACGCATCCGTAACTGCAATGCCCTTCCCAGGTACATAATGAATCTTGAAGGTGTAGTCCCCCAGGAACTACATCCACCTCCTCTGTCTCATGTTAAGATCCTTCTGATCCAACAGGTACTTCAGGCTCTTGTGATCGGTATAAATATCGACCCTTACGCCGTATAGGTAGTGCCTCCATAGCTTAAGTGAAAATATCACGGCCGCCAACTCCAAGTCATGGACTGGATAGTTCCTTTCATGCACTTTTAGCTGACACGATCCATAAGCTATCACGCTCCCATGCTGCAACAGCACGCAGCCCAAACCACTACCCGAGGCGTCACTATAAACCTCGAAGCCCTCGGTCCCACTCAGCGAACTAAGCACTGGCGCTGTGGTCAACCGTCTCTTCAGCTCCTCAAAAGCTTGCACGCACTCCTGCGTCCACTAGAATCTCTGATCTTTCCTTGTCAACTTCATGAGAGGTAGCGCTATCTGCGAGAAGTTCTCTACGAAGCGCCTGTAATATCCAGCAAGCCCGAGAAAACTACGGACTTCCGCGACAAAAGATAATGCAGGCCATTCCCGTATCGCAATGATCTTTGCCGAATCAACCGCTATACCTTCCCCACTAACAATGTGACCAAGGAACGCTACTGAGGGTAGCCAGAACTCGCACTTGGAGAATTTCGCATACAGTTCATTCCTCCTCAAAGTCTCCACACCAGATGCAAGTGCTTGAAGTGATCTTCCTCGCACTGCGAGTACACTAGTATATCGTCAATAAAGACGATCACAAAGTGGTCCAGATACTCTCGGAATGTCCTGTTCATCAAGTCCATAAACACCGATGGCGCATTCGTCAGTCCAAACGGCATGACCGTGAACTCGAAGTGCCCATACCTCGTGCTGAACGCCGTCTTCGGGATATCACATTCCCTGATCCTCAACTGATAGTACCCCGACTTCAAGTCCAACTTAGAATATACCAACGATCCGACTAACTGATCGAACAGATCATCAATCCTCAGGATCGAGTACTTGCTCTTCTCCGTCAGCTTGTTCAACTCTCTGTAGCCGATACACAGCCGCATACTCCCGTCCTTCTTCTTAACGAAGAGGACCGGTGCGCTCCAAGGCGACGAGCATGGACGCACATAACCTTGCTCCATCAGCTCCTCTAGCTGAACTTTCAACTCCACCATCTCCTTCGGCGCCAACCTGTAAGGAGCACGCGACACAGGTTTGGCACCTGATACGAGCTCGATGGTGAAATCAATCTCTCGCTGCGGTGGGGCTCTGGGAAGACTATTCGGGAACACATCTGGGTACTCGCATACCACGGGGATACTACACAACGTGGACTTTGGCTCTGCAGCGTCCACTAATGCGAAGAACAGCTCTGCACCAGCACGAACCGCCTTTACCACCTGAATAGCAGACATCAACGTCTTGCTCGACCCCTTGAGTCCCTCGAATGTTGTCTCCCGCCCAACACACAGCTTGAACTCCTTCCGGTCGCAATCAATCCAAGCCTTTTACTCCGAAAGCCAATCCATCCCAAAGATAACGTCGAACTCTACTTGCGGCAACAATGACGCTAGCAAGTCGAACTCTTGGCTCCCTATGTGAACCTTTACGGCGCACACTCTGTCCGCACGCATCGAGCACCCATTCGGTAGCAGCACATCCAACTTGTCCTTCGCCATCGAAGAAGGAGCTCCGATGCGCGATAGAAAATTTTCGGACAAGAAGGAGTTGAAGCTCCCGTATCGAACAGTGCCCGTGCCGGACTATCACTAAGCAAAAAAAAGCCTATGCAAACCATATTATGCTAACAAGCAATAGATAACAGTATTTAAAGTTAACTTGCTATAAATTAACTCGTACCTGTCACCACGTCAGCTTTTTTAATAGCCTCCTACTGGCCTAAGTTGTACACTCTAGGTTGGGTCGGAGCATAATGGGACGCGGTTGACTCCACTGCCTTGCCCTTCTCTTCGTAGGTAGCTCCTTGTTTTCTCTCAGACTTTGGGCGTCCGCTCCAGCAATCGCGGGCAAAGTGCCCCGTCTTTCCACACGCGAAACAAGCGCCCGGGGTTCGATTGGTAGTTGCCCCCGAGGCACCTGCAGAAGGAGCTGGACCCGACATCCTAGCCTTCTTGTAGACTCTTCTATAGCCCGACTTCGACGTAGTCGGCGCTTTGAACTCCGATTTCTTCCCACCAGATTCCTTCTTAGCTTGTACATTTCTCATGTCCTTCTCCAAGGACCGGGCCGAGTTGACCATGGTAATGAAACCCTGCGCCATGGGCCCCGACAGTAGCAACCTCAGCTCATCTCTTAACCCTTCAAAGAAGCGGTTAGTCTTTCGCTCCTCGTTGGCAAAGATAGCGCTAGCATATCTCCCCAATCGAGTAAACTCGTGGAGGTACTCGTCTACGGTGCTATCTTCTTGCACCAACTTTTTGAACTCATTCTCCAAAGCGATCCTCTGCGCTGAGGGGAGGTATCGAGCCATGAACAATCTCGAAAACTCCTCCATAGGTACTTTGGCCAACGGCCTTCCCATCAACTGGTGTAGCTCTAGACCTTCCCACCATAACCTTGCGTCCCCATCCAATAGGAACGTCGTTATTGTGGTCTTCTGCCACTCTTCCGTTTCTGTTACTGTCATCACCCTATTGACTCTTGAGAGCCAATCTTCAGCCTGGGTCGGGGTTCCCGTTCCCGAGAACACCGGTGGATGGAAGCCCATCGCATGCTTCAACTGTCTTTCAGTTTCTCTCCGAGACAACTCCGGCTCCACCACCACCTGTTCAACCCTTCTAGGCTCCGCCGCTTGGAGCGGCACTTGCTCCACAGTAGGAGCAGGCTGCTGCACCTGCCTTGCAACCTGAGCATTGATCATTGCCATGACAGCTTCTGCCACCAACCTAATGGTTTTGGCTGACAGAGGCATTGTAGGCGCATCGCTTGGTGCACTGCTTGCCTCGGAACCTGGCCGTTCCGACGGTCCAGCACCACTTCTGGTCACCTATAATCATGCAAAACACCGATAAGCGACCAAACAATATTGCAAACAATAATTATAGGAACACGCAGGTTCCCCAAACACGTGTATTTTCATTCCTAAGTGGACATTCATGGGTTCTTTTCATGTTATAACGATGACGCACACACATGTGCTCACCACCCCTTAAAGTGAATTCGCCCACGAATTCATTTAAGTTTGACCGAAACCAGTAGTCTGATACCAATTTGTAACACCCCTATCCGTCACATAGCATATAGCAGTAGGTCCGGCCGGGGCCCGACGCCATATACTACGGACAAACCGATCGGTTACGCGTTGAAACCATTCAACCAATCACAAACGTCCTACACAGAGTCATTCTAGCGGAAGCAATTATTAAGTTGCAACAAATAAGAACCCTGCCAACATGAATGTCCACTAAACCAAAAACATAGGAATGTTGAATACACACAACAACTGGCCTTAAGGCCTTACAATGTTTGCTTAACAAAACATGTCTTTCAAACCTCGGGACGCAGGCCAGCCATACATGAGATAAACGAGAAAAACACTATAAGCATTAAGGCCTTCAAGGGCTGGCTCAGCAATTTGGGCTTTAGCCCGCTATTTCCCGCTCGGCTCTGCAACACCTGCAAGCCACAATCCACCGCCCGGTGGTAAACAAAATAACGGTCAGCAATGCTGATATAATTATAGCGATCCCGCCCCCAAAATCGGGGCGGCGATGCTCTTTCCCTGCACTTTATTAGTATAGGCAATAATATTGTGTAATAACACCTCAACACAGGCGTAGGCTCGCACGGCCACACACCCCGTGCACTCAGGGCACATTCACGGCGAACCGGCCAACGTCACGTCAATTCAAGCCATAGACGTTCCCATTCCACCACTGCCCCTTGGACGGCCAATCATATGAGCATTTTGTCTTCCTGGCCTTGGTCACGAAAATTTAAGCCATAGACCGTCGAAGACCCTCATCTATGCCAACGGTTCCGCCGAACGACATAGACCAGGTACGGTTCCA
The DNA here is from genome assembly GCA_039513925.1 of Platanthera zijinensis. Lineage (NCBI taxonomy): Eukaryota > Viridiplantae > Streptophyta > Magnoliopsida > Asparagales > Orchidaceae > Platanthera > Platanthera zijinensis. The sequence continues at coordinate 61,697,461 of CM077088.1, forward strand.
CCTGACCCGTGCTCATACCGCAACGGCAATTTAAGCCATATGCGCAGGTCAAGACTCACCGAGTCCCGTTTTCACCACAACAATCACATAACCCGGTTATGTTCACGTTGGCTCCCCGGCCTTCGTGTTGGCAAAACCCGCTTTTGCCAAGTTTTCTGGGTGCACCTTGGAGTTAATCTCCAAGGCTCCCTGCTACAATCTACTACGTAGAAAACCCGAAAAATGCCCAAACACCCGGAGTCTTCCCCGGTTCATATGCAATGCAACATCACCGATCCCGACTGATAGTTTTACTTTCAAGACAACCTAAACACCTAGAGGGGGGGGGGTGAATAGGTTCTAATTTCTTGTCTATAAATCTAGGCAGAATTCAATTACAGATTAAATTATCTAGCACATCATTCACAGAAAACTAAGCATCACAGATTGCACAATGTTTTATAGTGGTTCCCCAAGATCTGGGTACATCCACTTTCCCCCTTCACCTATCTAGCAATGTGCTAGATTCGGCCAAACTTCCACTATACTCAGATCCTACAGCTCAGAACCAGGATAGGTTCCTACAACTCAGGCTCAACAGCCCTACCTCAGCCTTGCCTCAAGGCCTACCACTCAGAGAATAATCTTCTCCTACACTCAGGCAAATAGCCCTACCACTCAGAGATTACCTCTCCTACACTCAGCCTTTATAACACAGGCTTACAACTCAGATCTGTGTAAACAGATCCTACAGAAATTTAGAAAAGATATTTTGATGTCTTGCCTTTGTTGAGAGAGAAGAGGACAAGACACTTCTTGATCAGCTGATGAAATCAACTGAATCTGAGCTTTCTTCAAAGCTTCTTGAATCTGAACTTAGCTGAGTTGATTTCCAAACAGCTTCTTGAGAAACCACTGATGGCTTCCTTCTTCTTCTTCAAGATGACTGGATCTCCCTCTATCCAACACCTTTACTGATACTTCAGACTTCTTCTTCTTAGACCTTCTGATGAAGATCTTCTTTTTCACTTTCTTGAATTGAAACTTCAACAGGATCGTAATCCTTCTGTTTCTTTTTCTTAGATCTTCTTCTATTATTTTTCTTAGCTTAGCTGTCTTTTTTTAATTCCTTCTGAATGTGTCTATTTATAGACTTTCTTCATGGTAACCGGCTGATCCGGTTTCTAACTATTTTCTGACAGGTCTGACAGCTTCAGTTAAACGGTGGCAACCCACAGCTGTCAAGTCTTCAAACAGTTCTTGTACTTTAACCTTGGACAGCAAAATGTCGAGACAGTCAGTTAGAAAGTGTCGAGACCAATCTGTCTATCTGTGTCGACACAAGTGACTTTGGTGTCGACACAGTCTTTGATGATGTCGACTAAGTTGCCTTTAAGTCGACACAGCTTCTTCAGAAAATAACTTGGTTTAGACTCTGCAGTGTGTCGACACAAGTCCTGTGTGTCGACACAGCTGTTGTAGATTCAGAACTTAGTATGTGTCGACTCAGCCTTTTGGTGTCGACACAGCAATCTTCAATTCTGCCAAAATGTGTCGACTCAGTCTTCTGGTGTCGACACAAGCATAGTCGACTTCTGCCAATATGTGTCGACTCAATCTCAAGGTGTCGACACATCCACCCAGTGTCGACTATCTTTCACTAGTCGACTATCTTCTTTTGTGTCGACTATTTTTCACTAGTCGACAATCTTCTTCTGTGTCGACTATCCTTCACTAGTCGACTATCTTCTTCTGTGTCGACACTGCTTCCTAGTGCTGAGGTCGACGATTTTCTTTATGTGTCGACACTGCTTCCCAGTGCTGAGGTCGACGATTTTCTTTATGTGTCGACACTGCTTCCTAGTGTCGACATAAATGTGGTCGACCATCTTTCTCTGTGTCGACACTGATTTTCTGAAGTGTCGACACAAATATTTAGAAGTGTCGACACAGTCTTCAGGTGTCGACATGTGGACTTAGAATATTTTTCTGCATTCTTTAATACTTCTTCACCTGCACATGTCAACTCAAAACAACATCAAATACACCTTGATGTATATCATTGAGCTAAGTTGGGCTTCTTCAAATCAAGTACACTTTTTCCAATGTACCCAACAATCTCCCCCTATTTGGAGAAGTCATAACCCTATAGCCAATGATATACACCATTTATAAAAAGTATAAACTGATGATATACGACATAACAGGAATACTTAATATAAACAAAATAAAAACCATACATCACAGAATGAACATTATATGATTTCACATAACATTTTGTTTATAACTTGATAATGTTTGAATACAGAGATTTACATCTAATGATTTAATCAAAACATTACAAAACACTTTGAAAGAACTAAGAATTAAGACTGATCAGGCTCTTTAATGACAATCCCTTTGCTAGATAGAACTTGAGCCTTCACAGGAGCTTCAGAGTCTTCAGCTGGCTTCTTGCCTTTTAGATCAGCCTTCTTCTTTGCTTCTTCCTTGAGCCTTTGCCTTTCAAAATAATGAAAGGGCTTTGGGAAGTACTTGCTTGGCTCCTGAGCATCTGGAGGCAGCCTACCCAGCTTGGCTTTTCTTCTAAACTGTACAATGGACTCTTGCTTGGCTTCATACTTCTGCCATTCCATCTCATTGTACCACTTGCCTCTTTCCTGCACTTGGTCTTTGACAGCCTTCCATGCAGTGAGTATTATATTTCTGGAAGTAGGACTCCACTGCTCAAAGTCTGGCTTAAGTTCAGCCTGCTCTCTAAATCTTTTCTTAGATAGTAGAGCATCTTGCTGGTCTTTCAAAGTAGCCTCAGGCTTATCAACCTTCCCAATAACAATATTAGTAACCTCCTTTGGAGGACTATACATCCCTTGAACCTGCTGATCAATCATATCATAATCTGGAGGGGGGTAAATGACTTGGGCAACCTCAAGTTGATTGCCTTCAAGTAGACTTGTTTGTATTCCTGACTCAGCCACCATAACATTATCACACAATGGTGGATATCCCAATGTGGCTCTAATACTATTGGTCACCCATTTGGTGTGCTCTGAGCCTGCATGAACTAGCATCCTCTCCCCCTTTATGGCTTCTCTAGAAACATGATCACTTAGATCTTCCTTCTGAAATCTGATTTGACCATCTAGATAATTCACACCCTCTTTAAAAAATGGTTTTAACTTTTGAAGCTTGTCAGATATTTCCTTTTGAGAGGTTGTGATAGCAGTTTTAACAGAATCAATAGCAGCTTGAAAGGTCTTATCAAATTCTTCCATTACTTTAGATCTAGTTGCAGGCAGACTTGGAACAATCTTTTTCAATTCCTCAATGATCTCATGATGAGATTCAGTTAAATTGTCATTCATCCTTAGTTGATTTTCCAAGACATAGCTTTGCTTTAAAGCAATGTCATCCACCTTAGGGATGATAGTCTGCTGTTGTTTTGCCAGATATACCACATCATTACCTCCCTTATGGAAGCAATCTGTCATTTCCTTCTTATGCATATTGACCTCAAACCTAATTGATTTTATATCTTGAGCTAAGTCAAATTGCAGGGACTTGTTGTTCTCATCAACATATTTTTCTATAGCCACTCTGTGTTCATCCAATTTCACTTGTAAATCTACCAAGAACTTGTTATAATCAAAGTCAGAAGGAGTGTGATGTGCTGTAGACTGTAGAGCCTGCTTATAGCTTTTGCTCCTTCTCTGGAATACCATAAGTTTTCTCTTTTTAGCCACCCTGGCTTCTTCAGTCTCTGAATCAGAAGTACTATCAATTTGAACTCTTTCTTTGGGAGGAGGAGAAACAGCTCCTTCAGTCTCATGTTGTACAGTCTCAACATGCACTGGCTCCCCCTCAATTTCTTGCTCCACTTCCAGACTATCAGTAATTATTTCATCATTTGGAAATAACTCCTCCAGAGTATATTCCTTCTGGGCTTGATCATTAGCAGTATTCAAATTTGGAGATTGATCAATTTGAGCATCTTCTTGCACTTGCTCCCCCTGGACCTGTGCATAAATAGAAATATTAGAAATCTCTTTTGTAGGAAAATACACCAGCTCCCCCTGCACCTGTACCTGGTCATGAGTAGATACAGTTTGTGTAGGTGAATAAACTTGCTGAGCTGGTATACTTACTTCTTCTTCTTGAACTGCAGGTATTGTGGCATCCTGAACTTGTGTAGATGCAGGCTGATCTTCAACCTCTAGTCTTACTTGCTCTTCTTGTGGATGCCCAGTACTGGTAGCATGACCTGGGGATTTCTCAGGTGAATCCTGCCTTTCCACTTCAGGCATCTCTTTGGTCAGCACCCTATCCCATCTGGAGAATAATCTCATGTCCATCCTTCTCATGTGATTAATTTTAGTTCCAGGTTGTTGTTGCATAACCTCAGGAATCTCCTTACTTAGGTATATACTCATTATCCTAGCCAGATTTGGCTTCTTGATTCCTTCCTTAATCTTCTCAAAGATTACAGATGACCAATCCGTAGGAATTGTAAAAACAATCCTGGTCATTAGGCTGAACATATAGGCAGAAATCCTATCATGTCCACCTGGCTTGCACAGAATAACTTTTCCAACCACTTCTGACAGAAACTTGCCTTGTTGATTCATTCCTTTCCGATTGAATGCAGCTCCAATTTTCATGGTGGATTCCAATCCACACCATTGAAGAGCCTCCCAAGATTTAGAAGCAGGGACATCCTCTTCATTCTCAATTGTAGGTAATTGCAGAATTGTTCTTAACTTTCTTGGTGTAATCTCCACAGGTGACCCATGAACTGTGGATTTTATCTCATGACTTTCAGAGTTTACAGATGCAGAGGTAAAGAACTCGTGCACCTCCTTCTTCCAAATCTTTGATGGTTCGGAGACCAGAAATTCTAAACCTGAGTCGGAGAGGAGAGAGATAACCCCAAGAACATCTGGAGGGGCAGCTGCAAAGGCCTGGCGCACCAATTCATATCCTTCATTCACATTATCTTCAATCTTTGGCGCTATGGATCAGTCGAGAAAGCTTGAAAGATGAGAGAAAGAGAGAGAGAGAGAGAGAATGTCGACACAGGGTTTCGAAAACCTTGTAAGCGTGTCGACAGAATGAGTTCTTGACCTATTTATACCTTCTGTTTAAAGAAGATCAAAAGACGCCAAAAACAGACTATAAGTGTCGACACAGATGGAATGTGTCGACACAAGCTTCTATAGTCTCGACATCAAGTCCGTCTACTATGTGTCGACACCAATTTGCGGTTATGTCGACACCAGAGATATATAGTAGAGCATCAGAAATTCTGTGTCGACTCTTAGTATAAGTGTTGACACAAAATCTGTAAGTGTCGACACCACTATCCTGGTGAAGTCGACACTACATTCCTGGATAAGTCGACAATAAGATTCTTAAGTGTCGACACATATTTTTTGTGTTGACACAATATCTCTAACTTGTCGACATTACTACCCTGAGTCGACACATTATTACTGAATGTGTCGACACCATCTTTCTTAGCCAATTTTTGTTTGTTCATCACAACATATAAGTACAACAAAGTACTTTATACTACTTCAATGTGACTTAATATCACTTGAATGTTTTGTTACCACTTCAACTTTATTGTTGATGATTTTGTGATTACACTAATCAATGGTTAACATACCTAATTCAATTTTGAATTTATTGAATTTTGTCTCATCTAGGGGCTTAGTAAACACATCTGCTATTTGATAATCTGTTTTCACAAATTCCAATGAGATGTCTTCTTTTTCTACATGTTCTCTAAGAAAATGGTATTTTATTTCTATATGCTTAGTTCTACTATGAGAAACAGGATTATTAGCAATAGAAATTACACTCTTAGAGTCACATAAAAGAGGTGTTCTACTTACTTGAATACCATAATCCTTTAGCTGATGCTGCATCCATAATAGCTGTGCACAGCAGCTTCCAGCAGCAACATACTCTGACTCAGCTGTGGAAATTGCCACACTAGTCTGCTTCTTACTACTCCATGATATTATCCTTCCTCCCAGGAATTGACAAGTACCTGTAGTACTCTTCCTATCCTCTCTACATCCTGCAAAATCTGCATCTGAATAGTCTGTTAGTTGAAAATCTCTATTCCTAGGATACCAAAGACCTAGATTAGGTGTGCCCTTAAGATATCTCAGAATCCTTTTAACTGCAGTATAATGAGATTCTTTAGGGCAGGCTTGGTACCTAGCACAGACACATGTAGCATACATAATATCTGGTCTACTAGCAGTGAGATATAGTAGTGAGCCAACTATTCCTCTATACAAAGTCTCATCAACAGGTTTACCTGTATCATCTTTGCATATAGGCATACTTGTTCTCATAGGATTTCTCATGGTGGAGGATGACTCCATACCATATTTCTTAATCAATTCTTTGGTGAACTTAGACTGGGATATGGACAGGCCATCATCAGTCTGTCTTACTTGGAGTCCCAAGAAGAATTTCAGTTCCCCCATACTGCTCATCTAAAACTTCCCTTGCATAAGTTTGGCAAACTTTTTACAAAGGTTGTTTTCAGTAGATCCAAAGATTATGTCATCAACATAGATCTGAACTAAGATGATCTTGCCTTTGGATTCCCTAAAGAATAGAGTTTTATCAATTTTTCCTCTTGAGAATTTATTCTCAATAAGGAAAGTAGACAGGGTTTCATACCAAGCCCTTGGAGCTTGCTTTAACCCATACAGAGCTTTCCTAAGCTTATAAACAAAATCAGGTTTAAGAGGATCTACAAAACCTGATGGTTGCTCTACATATACTTCTTCTTTAAGATCACCATTCAGAAAAGCTGACTTCACATCCATCCGGTATACTTTGAAGTCTTGATAGACTGCATAGGCAAGGAATATTCTGATTGCCTCCAGCCTTGCTACAGGAGCAAAGGTTTGATCAAAGTCAATCCCTTCTTCCTGCATGTATCCTTTTGCAACCAATCTTGCTTTATTCTTTACTATTATTCCACTTTCATCTAGCTTGTTCCTATAGATCCATTTTGTGCCAATTATGTTGTGGCCTCTTGGTTTAGGAACAAGCTCCCAGATATTGCACCTTCTGAATTGATTCAGCTCCTCTTGCATAGCATCAATCCAGTGCTGGTCTTGGATAGCTTCTTCAAACTTCTTAGGCTCCATTTGTGACAGGAAACTTGAATGTAGAACTGTGTTTTGATTTCTGCTTCTAGTTTGCACCCCCTGTCTTGGATCACCTATTATCTGATCAACTAGATGATCTCTCAAATGTCTTGTAGCTGGTGGAAGATTCCCTTCTGGTTGAACATCTCCAGCTCCTTCATTTAGCTGAATCTCTTAGTTTTCATCAGCTTCTATAGTGTCTTGTTCTCCCCCTGGACAGAACCCTTCATTTTCCAATGCCCCATCTTCCTTTGATACTTCAGTAATGGAATGCTTGTCCATACTTTTGCTTATACCTGTTGAGTCATTTGATCTACAAGATAACTCACAGTTGATTAATCTTGTTTCATCAAACACAACATGCACAGATTCTTCAACAACTTGAGTAGTCAAGTTGAAGACTCTATAGGCCTTACTATTTGTGCTGTACCCAACAAATATCCCATCCTGGGATTTGGAAGCAAACTTAGTCAAATATGACTTGCCATTGTTAAGTATATAACACTTGCAACCAAAGATCCTAAAGTAAGATAGATTTGGTTTTCTGCCTTTCACAATCTCATATGGAGTCATTTTGTGGCATTTGGTGATAGTAGCCCTATTGATTACATGACAAGCAGTGTTAACTGCCTCAGCCCAAAAATATTCTGGGAGAGAGGTGTCACTCAATAGAGTTCTACCAGCTTCAATTAATGTTCTATTCTTTCTTTCAGCAATTCCATTTTGCTGAGGTGTTCTAGGTGAGGAGAACTCTTGGAAAATCCCAAAGTCTTTACACAATTTTGTTATGCTTTCAGATTGAAACTCAGTACCATGGTCACTTCTGATTTTGACCACTGTACTATTCAGTTCATTCTGAATTTGCTTTACAAAATTAAGTAAAACACCTGGGGTTTCAGATTTTTGTCTCAGAAAGAACACCCATGTAAATATAGAATAGTCATCTACAACCACAAAAGTGTAGACCTTCCTACCTAGACTATGAACTGGTATAGGACCAAAAAGATCCATATGCAAAAGGTATAAACACCTCACAGAATCCTTGTTTTCAAGGCTTTGAAAGGAGGATTTTGTCTGCTTGCCCTTTTGACAAGCTGAGCATATCCCTTCCTTTATACACTTAACTTGAGGTCCATTCCTCACTAACTCTTTGCTAAAGAGTTGACCAATTGTCTTATAGTTTAGATGAGCCAATCTCTTGTGCCACTTAACACAATGAGAAGCATTGTCATCAGCTACAAGACATATGGTAGAAGCCTTATTCTCACATTCAAAATTAAGACAATATACATTTCTCTTCCTATACCCAGTCAATATGATCTTTTGATCACTTGACCTTTTGATATGACATCCATCTTTAACAAATGAAATGTCATATCCTAAATCACTTAGCTGGCTTATGCTTATTAGATTATGTTTCAAACCTTTTACATAAGCCACTTGAGTGATAGTGATAAGGTTAGAAGAAATGTTACCAAACCCTTTGATGACTCCTTTTTCAGATCCACCAAAGATCACTTTAGGTCCATCTTTGACAAATGAATACTCCTTCAGCAGCCCCTTTGTTCCAGTCATGTGCCTGGAACAACCACTATCCAAGTACCATATAGGGGCATGGTTACTTGGATTCACCTGCAACACAGAATTACTTACCCTTAGAACCCAAGTAAGTCTTGGGTCCTTGGTTCAGGTTAGCATTACTAAAGCTACCATAACCTCTTCTAACAGGTAGACTATTGTTCTTTATAGTACTTGGGTTATACCAACAGTCTAGTGCAAAATGGCCTCTCTTGCCACAGCACCAACATTCAAACTTATTGTATCTAGATCTAGATACATCCTTGTCAGAAGAATTTCTGTTCATTGCTGGTGCTGCAGCAACTTCACCTACTGATTTCTTAAAACCATTAGGTTTATGACCATAGGTAGGCCTGCTTGCATTTACACCCTTGTTCTTCAGAACATTAGTCTTAATATAACCTTGAATATCTTCATGATCATATTTGTTAGAAGGCACTTTCACCTTACTAAACTTTATGGGGACTGAAAGATTTAGTGGCTGAACAGGGGCTTTGCCTTTCCTCTTGAATCTGCCAGCCCTGGAGTTACCTTTAAATCCTAATCCAGCCTTACCCTTTTGAGTGACAAATTCATCTATCAAGGGTAAGACAGATTTTGGCTTAGAGTAACTAGCCACTAAATCCCTTTCAATTCTAAGTCTGGCCTCCAGACTCTTCACTTGATCATTAGTATAATTAATTGTGCCCATCTGAATAATAGTTATATTCTTCAGCTTGGCAATTTCATTTAATTTTTGATCAATAACTTTCTCTAACTCAGTTGTAGCAACCCTTAGTTCAGCAATTTCCTGAGCCTGAGATTTAACCAGGTTCTTGCTTTTCTTAAGGGCCTGCAACAAATCCCCATACTTGTCTATCAATTGATAGACATCTCCTTCAGATTCAGATGCATCTACATCACTTGATGCAGATGTAGCTGATTCTTCACTTGTACAACAAACAGATGTAATAGAAGGACATTGTACCTTATTAGGACCAGACTGATTCTGGCATATGTCCTCTTCTGATCCTGCCATTAACCCCATACACTGATGATCCTTTTGTTCATTGATGGAGTCTAGCAACTGCAGAAACTCCTGTTCTTCAGACACAGCATATAGTCCAATATATGCTTTAGCTTCAGATTCTGACTCTGAAGTTGACTGGTCTGTTAGACTCATATCTTTCTTTGCAACAAAAGATTTCTCCTTCTTGCCTTTCTGATGAGTCTTCTTCTTGTCTGAAGACTCCTTTCTCTTATCAGGACAGTCAGACACTACATGTCCAGGCCTATTGCAATAATAGCAGACAATCTTTGAAGTAGTGGCTTTGCTGGGCTTTAATCTGCTCTTCTCTTTCCTTGATGACCTTTTCTTCTGATAATAGTCATCATCTTGTTGTGATGTGGAAGGCCTAGACTTCCATTGCTTCTTTTTCAAGAACCTCTGGAATTGCCTTGTGAATGCAGCAAAGTCTGCATCTGAATCACAGCTTTCTGAACCCTTATCTGAATTTTCAGAACTATCTTCTGCAACTTCCTTAGGAGGAGATGGTGATTTCCTCCTATTCTTTCTGGTGGATTCTGCATTGAATGCTACAGTCTTTTCTCTATGCTCTCCTCTTGAATTCTTTTCCTCCTCCTTCCTCACCATAAGTTGCATTTCATAGGATAGCAACTTTCCAAACAAGGTGGGAGGAGATATCTCTGCCAATTTAGCCACTTCTCTTATGGCACAGATCTTTGTGTCCCAATCCTTTGTTAAGGATCTCAAGAATTTGTCATTCAGTTCATAAGTACTGAAGACTCTTCCATAGGACATAAGCTCATTCACAATTCTATAGAATTTCTTGTAGCACTTAGTTATGCTATCAGATTTTCCTTATCTAAAACTTTCATACTCCTGATTGAGCATAGATTTCCTGTCCTGCCTTACTTCTTCAGATCCCTCCATGTAGACTATCAATGTGTCCCACATCTCTTTGGAGGTCTTGCAGTGAATCAGATTCTGAAATGTTGAATCATCTATGGCACTAACAATAATGTTCTGAGCTCTTTTATCCATGGTTGCCAAGATGATTTCATCCTTGATCATCTCTGAATAACTCTTCGGAGTTTGGATATTTGCATCAAGAACTGATACCTTCAATGGTATGAAGGGGCCTTCCTGTACTGTGATGTAAATCCTTGGGTCAGATGCCTCCATAAACAATCTGACTCTTTCTTTCCAAATTCCAAAAATTTCTTTCTTGCATATGGGTAATTTCATAGACCCTAGCTCCTTATGATTCTCACCAGAACCCATCTTTTTGAATCTAAATTCTGCCTTTCAGATCTACCTCAGACTGTTAAGTCCTTTTTGAGGAACCTCTCTCTGATACCACTTGATAGTTTTACTTTCAAGACAACCTAAACACCTAGAGGGGGGGGGTGAATAGGTTCTAATTTCTTGTCTATAAATCTAGGCAGAATTCAATTACAGATTAAATTATCTAGCACAGCATTCACAGAAAACTAAGCATCACAGATTGCACAATGTTTTATAGTGGTTCCCCAAGATCTGGGTACATCCACTTTCCCCCTTCACCTATCTAGCAATGTGCTAGATTCGGCCAAACTTCCACTATACTCAGATCCTACAGCTCAGAACCAGGATAGGTTCCTACAACTCAGGCTCAACAGCCCTACCTCAGCCTTGCCTCAAGGCCTACCACTCAGAGAATAATCTTCTCCTACACTCAGGCAAATAGCCCTACCACTCAAAGATTACCTCTCCTACACTCAGCCTTTATAACACAGGCTTACAACTCAGATCTGTGTAAACAGATCCTACAGAAATTTAGAAAAGATATTTTGATGTCTTGCCTTTGTTGAGAGAGAAGAGGACAAGACACTTCTTGATCAGCTGATGAAATCAACTGAATCTGAGCTTTCTTCAAAGCTTCTTGAATCTGAACTTAGCTGAGTTGATTTCCAAACAGCTTCTTGAGAAACCACTGATGGCTTCCTTCTTCTTCTTCAAGATGACTGGATCTCCCTCTATCCAACACCTTTACTGATACTTCAGACTTCTTCTTCTTAGACCTTCTGATGAAGATCTTCTTTTTCACTTTCTTGAATTGAAACTTCAACAGGATCGTAATCCTTCTGTTTCTTTTTCTTAGATCTTCTTCTATTATTTTTCTTAGCTTAGCTGCCTTTTTTTAATTCCTTCTGAATGTGTCTATTTATAGACTTTCTTCATGGTAACCGGCTGATCCGGTTTCTAACTGTTTTCTGACAGGTCTGACAGCTTCAGTTAAACGGTGGCAACCCACAGCTGTCAAGTCTTCAAACAGTTCTTGTACCTTAGCCTTGGACAGCAAAATGTCGAGATAGTCAGTTAGAAAGTGTCGAGACCAATCTGTCTATCTGTGTCGACACAAGTGACTTTGGTGTCGACACAGTCTTTGATGATGTCGACTAAGTTGCCTTTAAGTCGACACAGCTTCTTCAGAAAATAACTTGGTCTAGACTCTGCAGTGTGTCGACACAAGTCCTGTGTGTCGACACAGCTGTTGTAGATTCAGAACTTAGTATGTGTCGACTCAGCCTTTTGGTGTCGACACAGCAATCTTCAATTCTGCCAAAATGTGTCGACTCAGTCTTCTGGTGTCGACACAAGCATAGTCGACTTCTGCCAATATGTGTCGACTCAATCTCAAGGCGTCGACACATCCACCCAGTGTCGACTATCTTTCACTAGTCGACTATCTTCTTCTGTGTCGACTATTTTTCACTAGTCGACAATCTTCTTCTGTGTCGATTATCCTTCACTAGTCGACTATCTTCTTCTGTGTCGACACTGCTTCCCAGTGCTGAGGTCGACGATTTTCTTTATGTGTCGACACTGCTTCCCAGTGCTGAGGTCGACGATTTTCTTTATGTGTCGACACTGCTTCCCAGTGTCGACATAAATGTGGTCGACCATCTTTCTCTGTGTCGACACTGATTTTCTGAAGTGTCGACACAAATATTCAGAAGTGTCGACACAGTCTTCAAGTGTCGACATGTGGACTTAGAATATTTTTTTGCATTCTTTAATACTTCTTCACCTGCACATGTCAACTCAAAATAACATCAAATACACCTTGATGTATATCATTAAGCTAAGTTGGGCTTCTTCAAATCAGGTACACTTTTTCCAATGTACCCAACACCTACCAACTTGTCCGGATAGGCTTCACACATCATGCCTATGTCCGTTTTGGCATACAGACTCTATACAAGGGGGACTTTACATATCTACCCCAAGGAACGCTCCAACTCTTCGCTCACTCGCGAGAGAGGGCTTCCTATGCAAAGGAAAAGAGGGCTTCACATGCCCTACGATGATAAATCGTTACCCTTGCGTTCTTCCGCGGTGCCATGAAAAACTACATGGTTGGAAAGCACGGCAACGGCGTCGCCTTCGCGGATCTGGACTCGGATCGCGATTCGGAGCTCCGAAGCTCCACCGGCGGCCGGATCTTGGACTCCTCCTTCTTCTTTGCTCTCCCTTCTCTCTAAACCCTTAGAGAGAGAATACCCAAAATAAATGAGGGTTTCCCACCCTAATTCCCGGCTAAAACACCCCAGGAATAGCCCCCCACCGTTGGATCCAAAGCCAAGGAAACGAACAGCCACGATTAGGCCTTAAATTACAAAATCTGGGCCGAACACGGGTTGCAACACGGCCGTGTGCCTGGCCTTGTCACCCATTCGCCGTCGTCCCGAAATCCCGACCAGTACATGACCTATAACACGGCCTCCGACACGCCCGTGTCACATGTGACACGGCCATGTCAAGACCCGTGTCACGCCCGTGTACAACTCCCCAGAAATTTTCCGAGAACAATACGACCTTCGACACGGCACTCCACACACCCGTGTCCCAAGAGACACGGTCGTGTCTCGGCCCGTGTCAGGGCCCGTGTGCAAAACTGCAAACATCCCGAGCGGGACACGGCCTGGGACACGCCCGCGTCCCTGGCCGTGTGCCTGAAGCAGAAGTTTCCCGAGCATGACACGCCCTGGGACACGCCCGTGTCCCAGGCCGTGTGCCTATACTCGACGATCTTCTTGTGCCACACCGTCGACCACGCAACCCGTAGCCGAACACGCCCGTGTCACGCCCGTGACACGCCCGTGTCAGCTGCTCAAAACCCAAACTCGGCTTAAAACGTCACCCGTTCCTCTTTTGAGTTTTAGGGCGTTACACTTGTACTCCTCCTCAACAACCATGAAGGTCTCCCTGTGGTTCTTATCTATCAGGAACATTGTCGCAAAATCATAGAACTCATAATCTCCACGTATCTCAGGGTAGGTTCCAACTTTCTCTATAGCTTCGACAATAGTAAAAGGACACGACGACTTTGGAGGCTCCCGGAGAGACATACTAATGTCTTTAGTGGACTCCACCAAGTCACTTAGGAATGATGTAGATGCTTTGTCTTTGCCCTTCTTTCGACGCTTCCGAGATTCAGTTGGAGCACTATCTACGTTCCCAGTGATGTCAACTGGATCATTTCCTTCCTCGGACATAGTACGCTCTGCTATCGACTCTCGACCTTAGGATGCGGTATTTGGTGACAAGCAAGCACGCCTGTGGCAACAACCGAACTGAACATAGCGTTCATTTTTTCTTCAAGCTTTGGGGCAATTCCTCCGTACCTAAACTTCTTTGCCGCATGCACAATCTGCAAAAAACATACAGTAAGGGTACTCATCTGCACAAAATAAATTGAATAAAAATATGCAAATTGAACTTTTGTTTTACCTTCAACCTCTCGTCCCACCATTCGTCGCTCGCATCGATTGTTTTCCTGGAGGCATTCCACCCAAGACCAGTCTCCCCCCTTTTAAGCTCCATCCACAATTTCCACTCTTTTTTAGGTGATCCCATTTGTTCTTCATCTGAATTCTATCATACCTCTTACCTACTCTCTCCTCAAAATTTAAAACCAGATTGTTCCACCCCTCCTTATTGAAATGGGTCGTTGGCCGATTTCCAAGACCAATTTCAGTGATGCACTAGTCACAAAATAGGAAGATATCGATTTGATCCCAAACAGCTGATACCCCTCCATCCTTTGGTTTTCCCATCTAAATGATTTTGAAAATTATAAATAGTAGAAACAAAAAAAAACACAACTACACACACACTCACATACATATATACAAACA